>VYZV01002419.1:277104-406801 GCA_013401275.1 Pandion haliaetus | reverse complement strand
TCCCCGCCACGGGGGGGGGCTCGGGGTGGGAGGTAGCTCTCCCAGCTCCCGCTCAACCAAAAAACGGGGAGCGGGGGAANCCGCCACGGGGGGGGGCTCGGGGTGGGAGGTAGCTCTCCCAGCTCCCGCTCAACCAAAAAACGGGGAGCGGGGGAACGGAGGAGGAGGAGGAGGAGGAGGCGGCGGCGGCGGCAGCATCCCAGCCCCGCCGGCGCGGCTGGCCGGCAGCATCCCCGGGCGGCGCGCAGGCTGCCTTCCCGGGGTTGTCATGGCAGCGGCTCCATCACTGACCGGCCCTTTGGCTCCCGCACACCCGCACCCACCCAACACCCGCACCCGGGCGGGCGGGGAGCGCTTCACACGCCAGCCTTTAACCCCTGCCGCACCACGCTCCCACTAGCCAAGTGGGGGGACACACCCGCCCCCCCCCACACACACACACCTTCCCGGTTTAACCATCTCAACCCCGGCTGCAGATGGGACTTTTTTCTGCACACAGCCTCACGCTCGTACAGCCCCCGAAGAGCGGCAGGATGCTGGCTCCCTTGCCCGCCCTAACCCCCACCCCCTCGTTGGTCCTTTCTCTGCATCCACCTGTTGATGCGTCTCCCACCCCGCTGTGCGCAGGGCTGGGACCGCTTTCTGCCCCGTGCCTGGGCAGCAGGTAGCAGAGAGGGGCTGGGAGCCTGCCTGCAGGCAGGGTGGTGAGGAACGGTGTCCTGCCACCATGCACTTGCCCCGCAGGATCGTGTAGGCTGGAAGGCAGCTCCGGAGGATCTCCCTGCGATGTCCCCGTTCCCTGACACAGAGATCATTGCAGCAGGAAGCCCCAGGGCTTTCTGGCCCACCACTTACAGCAGGGCAGTGCCCGAGATCAGCAACACATTTCCTCCTCTGGAGACACACAGAGACCACCATTTACCTCCTCAAAGAGCAACTGAGGGCACCGAGACCTCGGTGACCATCCAGACGCATATGTCCCTGTGCCTACAAAAGAAAATCAACCTCATGCTGCCATGTCCCTGCAGCATGCTGTACGGTTCCTCATGTCCAAGCCAAGACAGGCTGGACCTTGGTTGCGTGCTCCAAAGGGCATCTGCTTCTTCTATGGAATATATCACAGGGAACCTGCACCTTCCAGGGGCTAGAGGAGAAGCATGAGGACCAGTGAAAGAGCTTTAGCTATTTTGGGGGCCCAACCTCATCCACGGACCCAAACACATCTGCTAAAACTGAAAAAGGGGTTTTGCAAGCATTTTTCAGCAATTCCAAGCCCAATTATCAGCATAGCAGGTCTGCTGTATATGGCAGTGGGACACAGAGATCCTAAATACACCACTAGCCACAGGCTAGAACTGCAGAGATGCGTGCTGGCTCCCGGCACCAGCTATGGCTGCAGGCACCAGCGGGATGCTCACTGCAGCTTGGATAAATAGGACAGCCTAGGAGACGAGCGAGAAAAGCAGGACTGAGTTTTCCATCAGGAAGCTCTTCAGCTGCCGAAAAGTTGGCTTAACCCTGAACACACAGCTTGGCTGCTTCCTTCCCCCCCCCAGCAGTGAATGCTGGGCATCCTTCAGGGGTGAAGGATGGAGAGGAAGGACACCCCATCTCCTTCCCGATCTGCTCCCACCCTGGCACAGAGGAACCGTGTCTGCTGGCAGGGAGGGAGCAGCAGCAGAAAAGAGTCAGCACAGACCCATTGCAGCTTCCCACCAGCAAAACAGCCTGACCCTGGGCACTGCTGAGCCTCCTCCAGCTGCAGGATGAGCTCCAGGGGGAGGGTGCTGCAGAGACCAGAAGCTCTGCTGGGTAAATTGGTGTTTACCCCTTGGGATACGAAGCTGTAGTCGTAGAGTGTGTGTAGCAGAAAGCCTGCCAGAGCCGGTGTAATTCATGAAAGAGGAGATTTAAAGGGGAAAAAAGCTTGTCTGTCTCAGAAAGAGTCTCTGAGGAGACTGAAGAGACATGGCTACATGAACAGATGTAAAGGCAGGGCATAAACGGTAGCCAGATAGCTAAACTGGCTGCTACAGACAGCTGGGCACAGGTGAGCATATATGGGACATCGGGGAGGGGAAAGAGGGGGCTAGAAGGGGAATGTTAAACATATTTACATAACGGAAACCTGCCTAACTGTGTAGGGACCCAAGAGCCTGGCACAGCTATACAGGAGACTGCAGGAGATACTTCTCGACCACACTCACCCCGGAGGCCACTTTGGGCATCTGACAGCAGGTGCAGGCAGCCAGAGCAGCTTCTCCAGCCCTGATCTTCTGGACCACCCCATCACAAATATCTCCCAGTCCCATTGCTCTGGTTAACACTACCTCCTGAGTGAGCACGCTGCCATCAAATGAAGAGAACAAACTGGGACATGGGAGAGAAAAGGGCAAGGGAATAAGAACTTGAACTCCAGGATGCTACAAAATCTGGATGTAAACACAAAGTCAGCAGACACGAAAGTAGAGCCACTTTTGTACCTAGACAGTTTCCAACCCTGAGGTTGTATGGGATAGTCACGCGGGTGGCTTCAGTTCAGGTCCATGTCTAAAAATATCACCTAGCTGAGAGGGACTCGGAGACTGGCACAGGCCCTGGGGGCATCAGGCATATGGCAGTGGCGGATCCTGCTCCTCACAGTGACGTTAACAAGCCCTGACCTTCTCTCATCATCCCAGAGGCTCAGAAAGAAACTGAGACTGCAAGGACAAGTCCCTCCACCTCCCTGTCTCTCGCCTCCCAGCCAATTGTCAATCTCAGCTTTTATTAGTGGTGCAGTTTGGCCTCCATCTCCCTCGGAGATTTCTCCCTCGTTGCTCTAATCAGGAGCTTGCAAATGTCAAGAGTACAGGCCTGGAAGTAATTAGTGAGGGACTGGAGCCCTGGGGGCCATGGAGTGGTTCGGCAGCAGCGCTGCTCTGGCACCGCACTGGGGAACAGCCTGCAGCTGCCAGGACCTACAGGCGGCCACCCTGGATTTTATTCTTCAGCCTCACTGCTACTCCTGGATTATTTTCCCCTCTCCACACAACTCAGGGTATGCTGAGATGCTCTCTGTGCAGCAGGGAGCAAGTCCAGCTCCCTTGAGACGAACTGCAGCGAGGGATGGGGAGACTCCATTGACACCAGGACCCTACGCACTTGGCCAGCAAGCGTCACCTCCCTCCTCATGAGCAGCCTTTGGGACACTACCTCTTCCAAAGGAGCTCCAAAGAGTGTTTCTAACTCCTTTTAAACAAGACACAGATATTCACAGCCTATGGCCTTCCCACAAGCACCTTGCCTGGTAGGGGAACACTATGAAGCACGGACACAGCTGCTCCAGCGAGGTGCGCTTCACCCCGGGACAGCAACTTCTCCTGCGGAAGGCACAACAAACCACATGTCCTTGTCAAAGGAGAAACACAGTCCTCAGCAGGCAAAGAAAACTAAATCTTAAGGCAAAGATAATGGGAAATAGCTTTCTTTTCTTTTTTCGAGATGAACTTCGGTGTCTCTAAGCCATTCAGCCTTGTTCGCCACTGAAGGGGTTAATGCTGCACCCAGGAACGCAAAAACCCAGCAGAGCTGTAAGGGAGAGCAATCCTTGGAGGACCTGGGCTTGTTTAATCAAAGAGCTAATCCTTGCTCCCAGGGATTTGCCGTCCAGCACTGGTGGAAGTTCTCCAGATCTCCCTCTGGAAACCCCAGACAAGCTTTTTCAAAGACTCCGGCTTCTCTCCAGTCCCTGGCTCACAGACAGCTGCTCGGTGCTTTCCGAACACGGGGCTCTTTTAAGGCATCTCTCTCCCAGGGCATGTGAAATTTCTAATCCTCAACATCTAGGCCACACTATCTGGCCAAGATGTATGTAACACCTCCATGGCAAATAGAGCGAGCTATGTTTTGTTGGTATCCTGGTACGTACAGATGGCATCTGGGCTCGGGGCTATAAGATTTTTAACTAGTATCTTTCTGCACTATTATCCTCTCCTCCCTTTTCTCCCACCTCCTCTTTCTCTCCCTCCTTCTCTCCATCTGTCCCTACCCCCTCTTTTCTCCACCTTTTCTCTTGCACACTTGCAGCTGCTAATTTTTACCCAGCATATTTGGCAATCCATCTCTACACCTCTTCCCCCACACCCTGCTGCCCTGCTTCTTCCTTTTCCCATTTGCTGCCGAATATTCTCATTTCTTCACCTGAACACAAGAGCATGCACGGAGAGCACTGTGCACGGGCAGGATGAGCACACACACCCCATGCAAAGTAGCACAGCAGGGAGAATCACATCTCACAGTGCCGGGATAAAGCTGAGCATCCACCAGCGCGTGGGGAGGGGGGGGGGACACCAAAGCATCACCCCCTTCCCCGGATGAAAGCCTTAGGAAAGCCACTCACAGCTGGATTGACTGCTGCCCAGCCAATGGCACAAGCACAGCTCTCTCCCTCTGTCACCCCTGCCTCTCTCCGGCAGAATTTATTTATTCCACTTAATTTTTCCAGTTGTTTTATCTTGTTTTATCTTCACACTAAATCAGGCTCTCTCCACAAACTGAACTTTTATTTTCCGTGCTGTTACATTTAATGCATTTTATCGCATGAATTTAGCAAACAAAAAAAAAACCCGCTGAGGTAATTGTGAAAAAAATGCAGCCTATTCTTCAAATTGATCGCTGTGCTTGAGCTCGCCTGGGCAGAAAATGCAAACTCAAGACTCACGCGCCTCGCTAATACATGACTGCTGGACTGGCTTGGCAGTCAATGCCCAGGCAGCCCCTCTGACACCATCCTCGTGCCCTGAATGCAAGCACAAATCCTCCCTCCCCACTTTCATAAAATCCTTCCGAGAACATGCAAAGCCAGCCCAGGGTCGCACTGACAGCGTGGCGAAGCAGGTCGTGGTTCAGGAGGACCTGCAACACCCGCTCAACTGCACAGTGATGGCTGTGGATTTTAACGGCATTACTTTACACTTAATGCTCAGCATGCAGCTAAAATCCCCGGCTGAACCGAAGACATATGGCACGCTTAAACTGTGTGTAAACCTGACAGCTGAAATTCAGAAAGGAGGCAGCTCTGAAGACACCCACCTTGCAGAGTTAAAAGCAGCCTCCCTCATTACGCCAAATACTAAAGAAAAAAAACCAACTCTGAAAACACCCTGCGCTGTTCAAGCAAACCTCGAAGAAGCTAGGACACCCAGGTACAGCAGAAACGTGCAGAGCCGTCACAAAATTGCCTGAAAAGCTTGAAAGGCGAGGGTTTCATTTTCCAGCAGTATTTCTGACAACGATCCAGGATTTTTTTTTTTTTTTTCCCCTAAGGAAAGCAAAATGTTAAGATTTTCTTTGCGATGCCAAGATTTTTTTTGTTGCCATTCCTGTTGGTATTTAGTGCATTTGGGCAAGTTTTCAACTCCCATGCCGTCTTTCCCTTAAAACCTGACTCTCGAGGGAAGGGGCGGGGGGGCAATTACAGACATGTGACATTTTGCTTAGTTGCCAGAACATTTCCATATCAAAACACGCCAAAGTTCAGCCTGCTTCACGGAGGACATTGTCTTGCAAAAAAAATTGTCAGCTGATTATCAAAGAGCACAACAAAAAACCCACTGCACTGCCTAGTCCCTGCTGGCATCTGCCAAAGAGATGCTTCCAGGAGCCCATTCCCAAATTTCCCACATCCCTGGGAAGCAGAAGCAAAAAAGCAGACTGGGGCCAAAAGGAATTGGAGCATTACAGAAGAGAAAGAAAGTGCACAGTGGGGGAGTGCCTTCAGCTGGGCTTCCTTGGAGTGGATGGAGCCCTGGTCCAAGGTGGGGTGCCTGCAGTCGTCCCGCTNGGGCGGACCCGAGGAGAGCTACAGCCTGCACTGACCCACAGGGACAAGCGAGGGGGGTTCAAAGGCTACGCACCTGCAAGCACACCCCACTGAGGCAAATTTATTTGTGGGTGGGGAGAGGACATAGGTAGTCCCTGCCTTCCCCTTAATCAGAGGGCGCAGGCAGACAGTTTGCAGCACACGGGAGGCTCCAGCCTTACAGCACCTGTGGGAAAGGGGAGGGAGGCAGCCTGTCTCCACCTCTGCACGGCGTGTGCAGGATGAGGCCAAACGCCCTTTGGGCAGTGAGCAGCAATTAAAAGCCCGCCTGCTTCAATACCACCCCAAAGGACTTGGGTTTTCCATAGCGGGGTTGCTCAGGGGAACCTGACTGTGTTACAGGTACCTTTGCGTGCCTTACGGGCACGCTGCAGCTCGAGGGCTGCTGGGGACAGCCACCGTACCTGGGGACAGGGTTGTAGGGCAGGCTGCTGCTGGGGACAGAGCCTGTGTCCCTCCCCAGACAAGGGCAGGGTGGGCAGTTTTGAGATTGCAAAATGCCCCTTCTTGCTCTGAACCCTCCGAGCTGCAGGGGACAGGGGAAGAGCTGCTCCATCCACCCGTGGCCCAAAGTCCTATTTAGAAGGAAGGGAGGGAAAGTAGGTTATGAACAGCGAAAGCAGATGAGATGCTGTAAACAGGGCAGCAGCGCTGCACGCTCTCACAAGCTCTCATCTCCTCAGAGCACGGCCAAGCACAGGGCAACGCAATGGCCCCGCTTCCCCCCGGCTGCCACCTCGAAGGGCGCCCCGTAGCCCCAAAATGAGCACAGGGCTTGGGAGCCGATGTCAGGGTGCTGCTGTTGAAGAGCGGGTGCTGATGGAGCTGTGGCACAGCACGCTGCACGCACCCCATCTTCTCAGCCCCAGGACTGGGGGGTGCCTCCAAAAACCTACATAGCTTTTCTGCAAAGGGAGGGGGGCAGCCATCTATCGCATACGCTCCCTTTGCAAAATCATCTGCCAGCCTAGAGAAAGCCAAGGGCCATACATGCACTTGGGTCCCCACCATGCACGAGCATGTCCGGTTCACCCCAAACCCTACAAATGAGCCTGACTCAGTGCTGGCAGGCAGAGGTCCAAGTCTGGCAAAGGCCACAGCAAATGTTCAAGGGCCACAAGCTGAACCTGAACCACAAAGACAGGGAGAGGGAAGAGGGAGAGCAAGCAGGAAGAGGCCATGCACAGGATGGTGGTCTCCAACAGGCCTGAAAGCATCTCTGAGATAAAGATGTGCAGATGGGAATGAGCTCCAACAGCAAAGGAACCAGGCTGCATTTGACGTGGTTTATCCATCAATAGTATCATACTCGTGTACCACCTAATGACTTCTCACTGGGACAAGGTGTGGAGGCACAATCATGTTCCCAAATTAGTCCAGGAGCAGGAGAAACACCAGAAAAAAGGGTCTTGATCACAGATGGCTCAGCATTGCTGAGCCTGGGCACTCAATGTGCATTTGAGTCTTACCAGCCATTACAGACTAGAAATGGAAAACAGGACCCAGGATTTGCTCCTGCATCTACCACGGTCTCACCCTGACCATGGGCAAGGCAGCGAGTGTCTCGGAGCCCCTCAGCTTCCCCCACCTGCCAAGTGGAGCAGGAACATTTCTTCCTTCTCCTGGGAGTATTGCAACGCTCATTTCATAGACGCTTGCAAAGTGTTTTGTGAGCTCTTAACTGAATGAATAAAAGAACAAATAAATAGACAGCGCATAGTGCTGTTTATCCTATTTCTAAATATGAAGCCATTGCATAGCCTCTGGGCTTATTTACAAAATACAGAGACGCAGAAATGATCAGAGCGCAGTTGTGCCACCTACGTTAGAAGCTGGAAGAGGGAAACACCATGCTCTTGGCTGTCCTGGGAGGCTTCAAAACAGTGCTCGCAGCACACGTTCAGAAGGTTAAAGAAAGGAAAATCATCTCTCACCATGCACTGACATTTTTCACACCTGGATTACATGAGAGCCACCCACCTTGGGGCTGGCTGGGCCAAAACAACCTACTCCCATGCTTGGAGGCAGGAGGACCAGGCGTCCCCCAGCACTGGGCTGAGCAGCAAACCCATCCCAACGCAACGCAGCAACAGCAGACTGCAAACCCTGGTGCTCTGCACAGCCCCGCTCCAATGCAGGGCAGCAGGGTTTGCCAAATTGGCCCAAATCTCAGACCTGCCTCGGTATCGGCAGAGTGGCCAAGACAGCAAGATTTAAAGAGAGGGAGGGAAGAAGAGAAAAATTCACCTAATTATAGAGAGATGAATGTGAGCTTGGAAACCTGCCTTTCCTTGCAAGCGATGGCTTGTGCCCTGCAACACAAGAGTCGAAGCACTGCACGTTGTGCTCCACCTGCCCACCATGTACCCCTCATCCCCTCCAACACAGTCCTCTCCTCTCGGGCAAGACTGTCCCCAGTGGCCCTATGGCTCTCACCGTGGAGCAACGCACCCCTCGTCCCATCTACCACCACCCCGGGCAAGCCCAGCAGCCTGCCTCTGCCTTGACACACTCATTTTCACACCTACACATGCACCCGCTCTCCCAAGGCAACCAGCCAACACACAGGAGCCTTCAGAACATCTCATTGATGGGGCAGCTGGCTTGCAGGAGCTCTCAGCAGAGGCAGGAGGTCTGGAAGCAGAGGGGAGCCGAGTGGGGACTTCGCAGAATTAGGGAGGAAAATGCCCCCATACCCCCTCCTTGCCCCTGCATGCTCACCGCCATGGTGCTGCTGGGCAGGTTTGGCAGTCGTGTTGAGCGGGTAGAGGTTTAAACACTTATTCTTGGCCTGTCTGAACTACCTGGGCTTCACGGGCTGCAAGTCCCAGGAGAAATAAAAATTCTCAGTATTTTCAGTCTTTCCTCTCTGTGGCCAGTACAGATGATGTTTTTTCAACTTTGAATTTCTTGTTTCTAAGGGCTGAAGGCAGGGAAAAAAACATTAGGTGAGGGAAGGATCTTGGTTCCTGCAGGCTTTGGAAAACTTCCCTGGGAGTTTGCTTTGAGCTGTGGGTAAATGCCAGTGCAGGTCCCCAGTTATCTGAACCAGCAGATCTGCTCCGTGCGTGTCTCACTGCTGATTTATTCCCAGTGGTATTGGGCACAATGAGATAAACACGCAAGCTGCAAAGGCAGGGTGTGGATGTGAACATCTCCATGTTCCTAGGTCAGTTTTAATTCATCTTTTAGAGTCAGCCTGGTCAGAGCTATTCACTTCTGACTCCAACCCAATTCTCTTCAAAGCCCAGGTCTGCCTGGATTCTGGGATTAAAATCTAGGTTTGCAGCAAACAAAACTAAGCTTGCTTTATGAGGAAAAGTAACCTTGGGGGAGGGTTTGACTGCAGTTTCAAAGGCTGAGCAAGGTTTCTGTACACAGCACTGACTCAGTTCTGCTTGCTGTCAGCAATCCCTGCTATCTCCAGGTTGCTGACAACCCGACAATCTCTGATACCGCAGTAAGGAAACAACCTGCAAGCTGCAAAGCCCGTTATCCCATTTTGCAGAGAGAATAATGAGATAGGAAAAGACAAAGGAACCCAAGTATCTTTGGAGAAATAAGAGACCTGCCCAAGGCTACCCTGGAAGCCCAGCATGCCTCCAATGTGCACCATTCCCCATGGAGACATGGCCTTGGAGCATGCTAGGTTGCTACCAGGAGCTGGCTCCTCCACCAACAAATAGCCCTGAGGCTCCTTCTAACATACTCAGGGCAAAGCCCCTTTTACCCCACCAATTCGAACAAGGACACATGGCTGCAAAACCACGACCGTTTCCAAACCAGCAGGCACCTGTTCCAAAATGATCTCCCCAGGCTCGACGTGGTCAGTGCAGGACACGGGGGTCACGCTGCCCAGGGCTATTCATCCCCAGGTAAGAGCGCCAGAGAGCGCGATGAGCTAGAGAGCTCCATCACTCGCCCACCCAGCCTGCATCTCCTCACGTACGTTGTTATTAAAGCCGGCATTTGTCATGTTAAGCAGCTGTTCTAACATAAAGCAAAACTGTCAAGGAAAACATGAGCGTTGCAGTCGGGCGGCATTTTCTTCCTAACTGCTTTATTTTTATTTATATGTGTTTTTTCCCTCCCATCTC
This sequence comes from Pandion haliaetus, assembly GCA_013401275.1. Taxonomy (NCBI): domain Eukaryota; kingdom Metazoa; phylum Chordata; class Aves; order Accipitriformes; family Pandionidae; genus Pandion; species Pandion haliaetus. Next base: position 396,841 of record VYZV01002419.1, on the reverse strand, counting down.
CTTCAGCCTTTAAAACTACCCCTGCTATTGCAGCTGGCTCTGCAAGCCGCCATCCTGATAAGCAGCCACTTGCTCTCTTCTTCTGGACTTCGCAGGCTCTCCTATTCATTGTTGTTTCTCTGTCGCTACAAATTGGCACTTCTAAAGAGATTTCCAGGCCAAGTATTAACCCCCTCTGGAGCCCAGCCACATAAACACATGCGTTATTTGTCAAACGAGAGGAAGGCAGTCAAGCTGTAGGGAAATTTAAGTGACTTGTCTGAAACAGCACCGAAGAGAGAAGGCAGAGGAGCTGAGACACACATCCCTAACTGCCACAGGATCTTCTCTCTTCCTTCCAGCCCCGTCTGCAGCCGAAATCCTGAAATCCTCCATCTGCCCGATAAATCAGCAAATGCAGGCTCCCTTTCAGAGCTAGAAATAGGACCCAGGAGTCCTGACATCACACAGCCATATTTAAGCACAAAACAAGGTTTCCTCTCATTGCAAAGTCCAAACTCCTTTTAGAAAAAGTTTTATAGAGGTTTTATTTATTGTCAACTCCTGCATGATAAAAGGAGGCCACTACAAGTCCTGTTTATATCCCACCCTCGCAGGAATCAGAGGGGCTGAGATGTGAAACAAATGAAGGGCTCCAGCACTGACCCTGGGCTCGTGCTGGTTTGCAGACCGCAGGGTGATTATTTTATAATAGCTGATAGCATCTGTGATTTAATGCAGCTGTTAGAAATTAGCAAGGACTCTATCGAAGGCGTCCCAGTCACTCACGATAACAGGCTAATAAATCATTCCCCCAGTGCTCTGTGGCATTTATGGTTCTATTTTAGAGATGCAAAGCATAGATCCGGCTGCTCTCCTGGATTTATTTTTATTTATACTTTTAATAATGCAATTAAATAAATAAATTTAGGATGTTGTGACTCTGTTGCCAAAAACAGCACCGATGAGAACTTCCCCTGCATGACTTCCCTTCGTTATTTTCTCCCCGCTAGCCAATTAAATGGAAAACAAATGGCTCCAAGGCTCCTCCAAGATATTGTTTGCTACGCATGGGGTGAAAGTCTCATACCACTGAAATCCGGGGGAGGCAGGAAGGGAAATGTGGGAAGAGGGGGGAAAGCTGGGGTGACTTTCACTCTTCTACCCGCCCAAATTTCCTCCCATCACACCACAATCCTGAATATCTAGATGCTACATTTCACGGAGGCATATGCAAATGCACTCACAGTTGCCCAGTCTTCAATTAGCCACCAAACCCAGCTTTATTATTTTCTTATTGTCCAATGATTTGGGGCACTCCCTACACTCCTGAAAAGAGTAGAAAAGCAGCAACTTCCCCCATATCTACCTATCGTGGCTGCAACCTCGGTGCTTAAAAACCTCCCCTCAAATAGGATGCCTGATGCCAGAGCAGAAGGAGGGTCTCATGAGGCCAGCAGGCCAGCCTGGCACGTCTTTCTCCACTGAACCACATCATGACAGGGTGCACCCTGCCCTGTCTGTGTCCCTCCAAACAAAACCGAGGGAATTACATTTGCTGCCCCGTGGTGATGTGCCTGGTCCAGACATCCCGCTTCGGAGAGAATGGCCAAAGAAAATGGGAGCACCATTGCGGAGAGGGAGCTAATCACGGAGAGACGGACGTGAGCTCCAAAACCTTCCTTTTCCCTTGCTTGTGCCTTGCAGCACGAGAGAAGCACTGCACTTTGCAGTGTCCCAAATGGCTCCACAAACCTCACAAGAGATGCACCGAGGAGCAACGCACCCCTCGCTCTGTCCACCATCACCCCAGAGAGCCCAGGAGCCTGTCTGTGCCTTGACACACTCATTTTTGCACCTACACACATGCTCGCTCTCCCGAGGCAACCAGCCAACACACACGAGCCTTCAAAACATCTCCCTGATGGGGCAACTGGCTTGCAGGAGTTCTCAGCTCCTGCCTGCGCTGCCCGCTGTGAAAGGCAGGAGAGCTGGGAGCAGAGGGGAGTTGAGCGGGGTCTCTGCAGCATCCTTGTATGCCAGGGAAAGGTCACAATGCATCTCTCCTGCTTTTTCCCTGACATAAACTCCCCACGCCCAGCATGTCCTGGAATACAACGTGCCACGGATTGACAGCTTCAGGGTCACAGCTTGTTTCAAAGGACTTTTCTGCAAGGTTTCACCGGGTTCGCGTTGCATGCGGCCAAGGAGAAGCCAGCGGCACCCAGCGCAGCCGCTTCAAAGCGAAAGCTTGTTGGGTTACGGTTTGAGCTTTTGTGAAGTTTTTGTTCTTTTATTTTCTAATCTCCTTAAAATGAGCCTTATCCTGTAATCTTTCACATGGCCAGTTTGCATCCTCACAGGGAGCCTGACAAAAAAGGTCAGCTTCACCTCTTGGGGGGTTCTCCATCACTTGGAGACCTGACCCATCCTGAGTTCAGTGTGGAGCCCACCTGCACCCTCCATTAAGGTGGGGAGCCAGCACCCCACTGTCTCACCTCAACATTACCAATTTCCTTGCTCTCCTGCATTGCAACCCACAAAAATAAAAAAAAAATAATTAAAAAAAAAAGACTGTTGCTTCTCCTTCATCTAAGAATATTTTCAGTTAATAAAGAGAAGGAACCAATTTATTTCTCAGCCATGCGCTAAACTCTGGTGTTAGAGAGTAAGCCAACACCCAACAAAGTCTGTACAGACTTCACTGGAGCTGAATCAGATCTCTGCTGGGTCCATTTAAAATGCTCTAAGAATTTTCATCATACCCTTACTTTTAAGTAGAGTTACAGTCAGAAAAATTACTCTGCATACACAACCCCAGAGGTTTCATATTTCTTCTCCTGCAGTGACAGTTCCCGAGCAGATCTGCTTAATTTACAAGTTGGGAGATAGGGTTGCTTTCCCCCCACCCCCCTTTAATACTGCCAGCCCTGCAAATTCCTCTGGAATGGAAATACTTGCCTCCCCTTCCCATCTCTGCAACCACAGCGCAGGATATAAAGTCCTGGGCGGGTGGGAGAAGGAAACACAGCTGGCTCCCGATCCCAGAGCTGCAGCAGCGGCTCACCGGAGATGAAGCACTGGGTGCTCTCACCACCTGCATGCGATACAGAAGCGGGGAGGACACGAGGATTCCCAGAGATAAGATGGAGATCACATGTAGAGCACCAGCAGAAAGCCACCATGTCTAGCTGTGGCAGGTTTTTTTTAATTATAGAAACTGATTCTTTGCAATTACCGTTTAATATAATGGAATCTATCATTAAAGCAATGGGTTCAACTGCTCTGATCTTTTCCCATTTAAATAAAGACGGATGGAGAAGGCTCTGGGAATTGGCACCACCCACCAGACAGACTAGCATCTCTAACTCGGGAGCGGGAGCGCAATCAGGTCAGAATATTCACAGCTCCCTGCGGAGTGAAAACAAACAGAGCTTCTCCCTGGTGCCCCAAGCAGGGAGATGCTAGGTGTGTCGAGGAGGAAAAGGCACAGAGCGCACAGCTTGGGACCTCAGAGCACCTTTTCTTTGCTCCCCCAGTAAGTTTTTTGGGTGCGCACATCTCCCATGGATGGAAGAGGAGTCGCAAGTCCAACAGCCCATCCAGGGTTTTTCCTGCCCTTCCCGGTGCTGCCGGCAGCCTGCTGCCATCCTCCACTAATCCTTAAAGCAGAGTTCCCACCCAGCCCGACAGCGAACCTCTTCTGATGTCCCTCCTAGCCAGCAAAAAAGTGCTTTGATGACTGCAAAACCCCATTATTTTCTTCCTGAAAGAACCAAGTCTAGCCAGGTATTCCCGTGGGTACAGCCAGGCCCAATCGTGCATCCAAGATCCAAAGCAAAAGTCCCACTGCCTTCTGCAGAAAGCCACTTGGTACTAATTATTCCCTTCCTTACCCCAAATCCTCCTCTTAGCATGCAAGAACCTAAAAAAGCCTTGATCTCAAAAGAAAGCGGAGGGCTTCAGTAAGCACATTTAGCAATATTTTAATAATACAAAATTCTAATTAAATTTTTACATGTTTAAATACATTTGTCATGTATTTTCATTAATAACATTCTGTGCCATCTTTAATTTGATAATCTCCTTACCCTCTGCAAATAACCTCCTCCAAATATTCCAGCATATCTGGCACGCCAGCGGCACCAAGAGCTGAACAACTCTCCCAAGGCCACACTGCCCATCAGTGGCAGTGGTCTGCAGTCCTCTTCTGTGATCAATACAAGACAGAATGGGAAACGCAACTAAGAGGGCAATCTAGAAATGGGTCTTCATGGCAGACCCAGGAAGCCACATTACACCAAGCCTCTGGCAAGTGGAGATGTGGGAACATTTTTTCTTGCTAGGACCACTACAGACAAAGCAGATGAAGAAGCAGGAGGACAACAGGCATCAGAAGCAGTTCTCAGAAAACATCCTGTTTTCAAGACCATTGGCACACTAAAGACAAGCCACTCAACTTTCCAATGCCTTAAGGATCTGCTGAGCTTCAGCTCTTCTCCCCAACGTGGAAGATAAAAGTGGGAAACAAGAAATTACCCCAAACATGCCTCAGTCTGTCCTGACTTCTGTGATATCATATTTAGAGAGGGAAAAAAAACTGTCTCTGAAGACTAATTCAAACTACTGGTTTGATCACTGCCTGGAGCAGACTGGTATTTAGTAGCTGGGCAGAGCTCTTCTGCAGTTTTGTATTTATTTTATTAATATTATTATTATTATTATTATTATTTTTAACCGTGGAATCATTTTATTAATATTAATAAACCCGCAGAAAGTGCTAATTTCCTCCATCATTCTCCTAATTACCTCTATTGAATTGTGAGGATCATCTGCATGAATAATGACTCCCCATGCATTTGCTTCACTGTTCCGCCTCTGTTCAGCAAAGAAATCAGCAAGAGCTGGATCCTGCACCCACAGATGGGAGGGAAGGATCTTTCGAACCACCACCAGATGGCTCCTACTTTGGCAGCAGTAACTAATGGACTCTCCCCCAGCCTCAAAAGCCTGGCAGGGGTCACCAGATTCATTCTGCATGAATACAAGGGATGGGACAAGGGAAGGTGAGGGGAAGGTGACTGCTCTCATGCTACTTCTCAGTGCACAAAGCCTCTCTCTGCTCCTCTGGAGCTCCAATGCCCTCAAAAGCACTTTCAAACAAATATTACATAGGCAGCCTGCTGGACGGTGTCCAGACCTCCCAGCCACCCCAGAGTCAACAGCAGTTTTGCTACCAGTTTTGGCCAAGGCAGAATCTCACCCTGGATTTCAGTCCCAAGAGGAAGGAGCTTGCAGCATCACCAAGGGATATCTCCCTTAGCCACACTCTGACTGGGACCAGCAGGTCCTAGGTCGGGTAGAGGAGGTTATGCCACAGTGACAGCTACTCCCAAAGCAGTGTGTGCAAGACAGTCTTCCCAGGAAAGACTGAGAACAGAGAGACCTTTTATTTTGTTGTTGTTGTTGATGCCAAGATGTTTTTCCTTCCTAAGTCATCTAGAAGATCGTGAAACCACAGGCAGCATGGGAATGCTTTCCAGCTCTGGAAACACCCCAAGCACTGGTGTTTAGCACAAAACCTAGGAAGGCTCATCAATGTCATCTCCATGGCTCCTTCATGGGGGTCATCTGCGAGGTGAGCCAGGAGGAAAAGGGACACCAGCACATCTCTACAGCATGTAACTCCAGCACAGCCTGGCAGAAAAAGCTGCGCAACACCCTCTGGCTTGCTAGGGGACCGTAAGTCTTTAAAAGATGTATGATGTTCTTGGATGGGATCCATTCCCCTGCAGCTACCACATGCCAACAGGCTTGCACAAATGCAGAGGTCTGCCAGCACATGGCAGTCTGACGCTGAATCTCTGAGATGGACCCTTTGCAGGACCTGGCATCCTCTGCTACCAGTGCTGACCGCTGCAGGACATCTGGCTAAGGAGAAAATTCAAAGCACGAAGGAGAGCTCCATAACCATCACGGCTCTTATCACTGAAAAGCAGCTCCAACCAGCTGCTTTCTCAGGCAGAGGGAAAAGGCAGGACGTTTCTGATTCCCCCACCCCATTTCACTTGCCGCGAGCATACTCAACTTGCATGACACCCAGACTTGCTGCCCTTCAACCACAACCCTAAGCTGCAAGGTGGCCACAGGCTGCCTTTCAGCCTCCAGAAAGTCCTCTTCTGGCAAGGGGATAGGACACACATTGGTGTTTTCCTTTGTTGGCAGCAGCATGGCAGGGAGATGGAGGGTAGGTTAGCAAGCCTCTCACTTCACAGGAGAGGCTGCCTGGATCATATTTGTATTCATTTTCATGAACTCCCCATAAAAGTCACTAATAGAACACAATCTGCTAATTAAATTTCACGCAGGAAGGCATTTTCACCTTAGATTAGCAGTGTCCTTGCACATTTTTTGCTACTAATGCACTAATAACATCTTATTTATCTTATAAATGAATTCCGTTAGACTTATCATTAAATTTGAGATATTAACGTGCTCAAATGAACCCACATGAAGCGGGGGGGCGGGGGGGGATAATTCCAAAGGGATGGAAACCATGAATCCATTTTCTTGCGATTTTTACTGCTAGGAAAGAAAGGCAGCGTGCTGACAGCTCAGGGGAGCAATGTCCTGCCTTTAACTGCTGCAGAGGTGCAAGCAAAGGCAAGGAGCCCTCACAAGCCCCCAGGTCTCTCTGCCAGGGATATGCTACCCAAGCAAAGGGCATGCACAGCTTCTGCAACCCCAGGTCTTCTTTGTGAGGAGGTCCATATTAAGTGCTTTCATGCCACAGAGCACGTAGGAGAGGACTGAGATGCGTCTCGCTCTGTCCCATTGGAGTCATACCTAGAGACCTGCATCAAAACACAGGGCTCCTATTTCCCAAGGACCCACACTCCCCACAGAGGTGCCCCGTCTGGGTGTGCAAATAGACTGGAGAGGCCAGCTGCCGCACCTGCTTCCCAAGCCAGGGCCTGGATTTAAAATATTTGTCGAAGGGAGGAAGGAGGTGGGGGAGAGGCGTTCTTGATCATGAATCTTGGCAGGATGCAGCTGCTGTCTGTGCTTCCCCGCGACTGGCTAGAAGATGGATAACAGAGAGGAGGCCAAGCTGCAATGTTTAAACCCAGATCTGCTTTTGCACGCTGCTGAGATCCCTCCCCTTCTAGAGCTGTATTTTCTGACTACACGTCCTCAAACGTCCCTTGCACCCAGCTCGACGGGCAACACATCACCGTCCTCCTGAACATCAGGTAAGGGCCTGATGCCAACCAACAACAACTCAGCACACACCAAGCTATGCCTCGAAGAAGGGGATACATTTTTATATCCAGCTTTTCATTCTGCTGATGCTTTTTATCCCAAATCAGGGTTTAGTCTTTATGCAGACTGAATCAAATCCCTCCCTGGCTGAGCAAAACAAGAGCAATGACTGTTTCCTCCTCAGTAGCTTCTTACAAGGTGCTTAATAGCCAACTTTGCAGAAGAAAACAGCACCCAACCTCCGCTATTCCGACAGCGGCATTTTCTCCCCCTCTCTGAAGATCCAATACTTTCCCACTTGTAATTGGATGAGGCAACATTGACATCCAGTGGCCGATTAGATTAATCGCAGCGGAGCCGGAGTATTTTCTCTGGGGATGGAGCAAGGGCTGGCAGCGCAGGCTGAGCTGCAATAAGCAGAAAAGATGCCAGCATCCCACCGCTGTCCCTCCTCTGCATCTCCCTGCCAGGGCCACCACCACAAACCAGGGGAAACTGCATTTCAGGGCTTTGTTATTCCCAAATCCTCCTCTATGCTGGAAGACACTATGGCCTCACCGACATAAACCAGCATCTCTGCTGCAACTGGAGATGCGGTAGTTTACACCAGCTGGCTCCCTTATTTTGCATCCGAGTCTTCTGGGAAGCCCAAACACTCTGCGGGGTGCAAGCTGGCATGCACAGGCTGCCAGTGAGCTGCCCCGCTGTATTTTACGCCTAGACATAGGCTCTGAGACCGTTATAAACCCAAGGAGCACCAGCCATGGCTATTTGCCCATCGCTCCTTACCTACACGCACACTTCTTGCTGGACACCCACTGCCCCAGCGACAGCACTGCTCCCTGGGCAGGACAGCCCCGAGATGCCTTTGCACACTGTATTTTTTCCCAGTTCACCAGCACCTGGTGTAACACTTCACAGAGATGGGGACACGCTGCTTTACTAAACACGGGTCCAACCTGCAAGGGACCGGCCACTCCTCAGGTATTTACGCCATCACCTACTCCCCCATGCAGCCAAAACCTCCCAGTTCAGCATCAGGCCTTGCCCAAGGAATATTTTTGCTCTGATATGTCAAGCTCGACCTGGATCTACCTGCCCATCCGTTTGCAGCACATGCCTTCTGCCTATCACCCAAACCCACCAGCTCTCAGTTGCCTTTTAGCCATACAGCACTGTGGCACAGGGCTGGTTATGGGTAACTTTACTTCTTTGCATTCTCAAAACGCTTTCCAGATGCAAGCTAGAACTGGCCATCTGCAAAGTCCAGGGGAATTTCTGTATTCCCCACTTACAGACAATGAAACTGAGGCACCAGGAGAGGAGGAACACAGCGGATGGGGAAAGTCTGTAAATCCATGCCATCAAAGCCTGCATTCAGACCACTCTGCCAACTACAGAACAATTTGCATGCCTACAGGGGCAGTTAGATGTTGTTCCCTCCCCAGACAGCTGTAAAAAAAGACGCTCCCCCTCCCCAAATCTGCTTTAAAGGTTCTCCAGTTTCTGTGGGGCTTTAATTTTATTTTAAAAAATACTAAGGCAGATTACATGCTACACAATTAAATATTGATTGGGAATTCTCCCCAAGTATGTTTCCCCTCCATCTCTCTGCCTCCGCTGGGAGATGTCAAGTTCTGTTTCCCAAGCTGTCCCCATCCAGTGATTACGTTCATTAGGACACCAGCCTTGTGGTTAAAAGTACTTTCTTTGCTGCTGTACATTTAATTAGACAACTCTTTCCTAGAAATTATTTATAGCCAAGCTTGGGAGCTATTGTTAGTCCGAATGTAAATAAGATTCAAAAGGGAAATCCCAGGGCACCCCTGTGGCTGGTGAGCCGCTCACTTCAATCCATTAGCACTGGTCCCAGCGCCCCTGCTTAGCACAGGCTTCCAGGGGCTTTATGGCTGCAACTTGTGCTGTTTAACAAAATAATAAAGCAAGCCAGGCTAGGCACGGGTTTCCAATTCAACTTCTGATGGACAAAGAGTATTTTCCCTCCTGCCAGTGCAGGGAGCTAGGGAAACCCCCCAGCTTGCAGAAAGAAAGGGACGTGGCTGGAGAGGGGCAGCAAACAGCCTTTGCATTCTGTGGGAAAAATATGGACTTTAATTAGAGCAACATACATCTTTGCAAAACCATCTGAGAACACCTGAGCAGGGTTATGTGTGTGTTTGACAGGGCTGGGTTTGGAAATGTGCCAAGGAGAGGGACAGACTGAGCCCAGCGATCTCAAAACCCTTTGCGGCGAGTCCATGACAAGCTACAGCACCATGGCTTCTGAAGGAAAAGCAAGCACATCAGTCTGATCCCCACCAAAACAACCAGACCAGCTCATAAACACAATCACCACTTCCAGGTGAGATGATCATCCTAGCCCTACTCATCCTCCTCCTGAGTCCCTTTGCAAGCAGCATGGATGAAAGACAAAATATCTCTGGTTTCAACCCAAATTAAGTATCGGGCTGGACAGGCACGGACTTCCCAGCACCCTGCAAGAGCTTTGCTGGGAGCATTTGCCAACCACCACATCCAACGTGCAGCAACAGGGCGATCAAGTCGGGATGCATCCCCCTCCGGCCAGCCCAGCGCTCGCAAACCAACCGTGCATCATTTGATGGATGATTCACAGGGTTAATCTTGCATTTTCACACCTTCGGTTGTCCTCCTGGCATTTGAGGGAGGGGAAAAACGCACTCAAGCGGTGTTATTTAGCAGAACGGCACTCAGTGGCTCAGAAATAGCTGCTCCATGCAGGGAGAAGCAGCAAGGCCAGGCACATGAAGCGGCCGATAATGCAACAAAAATGGTAAATCTCTAAAATCTACAAATAGCGAGGAACAGCGGGCTAGAGGTCACTGCATCAGGCGTGCCTGCCGCGGGCACCGCACAGGCTGGCTTCATCCACGTGCCACGTGGCTCTGCTGGGACCGGGAGGAAATGCAAAATTAAACACCAAAAGCTCGGCTGCCAGTTTTGATTTCGGCTGCCACCATGCCGAGCTCCCCGGCGCTGCAAAGCCGCCTGCGCGAGGTGTCCCAACCCCGATGGTGACGGTGCCAGCAAGCCTGCCATCACCGCTGCCAAGCCCAGGCAGAAGCCATCACAGTTCTGGAGAGTAACACCGTGGGGAGGTCTATTATTTTAAACATATAATTGATTCTAATTCATCACTTATCGCACGGTGACAGATTTTTATATAGTTTATTATCTCAGTCGCAGCACGGGGGCCCGGGGGGGCTGGCTCCTATTGTTTGGCAGTTCCTACTCCTGCGTCATCTCTAGCTGCTCCCGTTATCTGTCTGATTAAGTTAGGGATTCTGGTATCTCAGGGTCCCCAGGTAACTGTCAGAGCTTATATCCTCCCCTTGCAGGATTAAAGCAGCCTTTATGCACCTCTCCTCCTTGACCCACCTGTCACACATGGTCTCCATGCTTTGCTGATGATTTGGGGACCACAGAGTTGGCCGTCGCCCCCCCTGCTCCCAGATGCTCGGCAGCAACAACGGGGAAGTCCCTGAGGACCTGGGTACCACGGCACGTGCCCTTTGGACCTTGCAGAATGCAAACCCGAAACCTGTTGCCTCCATGCCTACGCGGTGGCATCCCTCTCCTCCCAGCACCTCCAACAAGAAATTGCAAAAGCAGCAAAAGTACCCAAAAGTGCCTGGTTTAGCACAGGGATGCACAAACACCACATGGCTTCCCAACCCCATCCGAAAACAATTCAGCCCTGATCCGCAGGGTCTGGGTGCTGCTGCAGCCTGAAGAGCCCCACTCCTCCTCCCCAGCGTTTCCCTTCGCACTGGAGCAGTACGAGATCGTAGCTAAAATGGGCCAATTTGGAGAATTTCCATTTCACAGGGCGCTTTCAACTTCTCTACACTTTGGGTTTTTTTGGTTTCGAAATGAAAAAATACAAAAGCACCCGCACACTTTCTTCCAAGGAGCTCAGCAACTCCAAAAATAACAGAAACTAGAATTTTCTTTTGACACTTTAAAGAGTCACTTTGCAATTTCAGTATTTCATTTCAGCATTTTAGATTATTTTGAATTATTTCTACAACATTTCACGATGCTAAATGCAACACTGAGCATCACACAGCACAGCTACAAGGATGTCATTATATGACATAACATAATGATTGAAACATTTTACAATTTGATCCTATTTTAAAATCATTAAGGGCTTCTGCTTCTCCATTCTGATTGAAACATCTTGAGTTTTTTTCCTAGATCAAAGTGTGTTGTGTTCAAAATGTAAGGAAACCGTTTGACATTGTTCAAAAATGGCGTCAAAACTAGTTTTTACAACAGAAACAACAGAGACTTTCATCTCGATGTCAAACTACTTCATTACAACAACAAACACGAGGCACTTTTATCTAAAAACTAGGATGTTTTAGTTGACTTTAAGGAGCAGATGCCCTTAATTATTTTAAAAACAAAAGGAAACATTGCAAGGATTAATCTGCTTTGGTGCCGGTGACATCTCATAGAAATTTATGAATAATAAAAACAAACCTCCAAACACAGTCAAATTCATGCAAAACATTAAAACAGTGAAATTCTTTGCGATTTCTCTGCCAAGGAGACCAGTGCAAGGGATGTCTATGCTGCTGTGCCACGCAGTGGGGATGCTGGCAGCGATGCCTGGGCACTGCGAACCCTTTATCAACCATTGCCAGTCCAAGAAGTAATAGCAGACCAAGTCCGGCATAAAAACCAACAGCCCTGACCCAAACAGCCAGTCTTCCCCTGGCAAACACACCTGGGAGGCTTGGGAAGGGCTTTTTCCTGGGCAGAAATGAAAAGCTCACTTCTGGCTTGGACTTGATGTCTTAGGCAATGCCATCCCTGATGTCCCCTCACTTCCATGAAACGGAGGCGAGGCATGCTCTATACAGTCAGGAATGAGTAACATCACCTAGACAGACCTTGCTAGGCTTATATTTGATAAGAAATACAGTCAAAATCTGATTTAAGCCCAGCTTGGCAAGCTGTGGTTAGGACAACTCTGCTCTCTGGACTAGGCACTCTACCACTCTCCTATTTGAGGGCAAAAGAGCCACAAGAGGTATTTTCTCTCACCTGGCTTTCTGTCTGGAGGGGATACCGGTTCTGTAGGTTTGAGACCATCGCATGTTTTTTGACACAGTACCTAGCACCAAGGGAGCTGAATTGCTTGACCCTCTGAAACTGTAGGAAGTAAATAAATAGCAACAATAACTATATATATGACTTAGACTAAACAAAATGGTATTTTGCAAACACACATGCTTGCATGTACACATAGAGAGCGGGTGCTGCAGCCTGCTTAGGCTGCATCAGACAGTGTTGATTCAGATGGGATCAGAGGGACCCAGAGAGGACCACTCCAAAATAGAGCAAGTTAAAACCTCTGCCCGAGCGGATTAATTCCCATTAGCAGCAACCGGCTTGGGGGAAGACGTCTTTTTCTCATCCTTTGGGTGCCCGTTTGCAGCAGCGGGGTCCCAACACCGCAGTGGCAGGCGACGAGCGGCACGCTCGGGCTCGCAGCAGTGCCCGGCACGATGCTGGCATTCCCTTGAGCCCTGCATCCATGCCGCATCCTTGGAAACCAAAACCCTCCGCTCTTAAAAGCGCAGAAGAGGCCCTTGAAGTGCTATCGGCCGCTCCCTGAGCAGCTGAATATTCCTGAGCTGGGCTGGGGCTGGGCTCTCGGTTGCAAAAAGGAGAGCACTCGTTTCCCCGCCAGCTATTGCCTTTGCTGCTGACATTTTGCTCGGTGCATGATGAGCTTCCTCCCCCACTTCCCCTAGGAATGACACCGCTGTTATCTCTGCTGCATCTAAAGCACACACAGACTCAGTTTAGGGACAGTTAATTTCCAATTCTTTCCAGATGGGTTGGAATAATATCCCCAGGTGGTAAATACATTATTAAGAAGGCAGTTTGGTGTGAAATTGGCTATTAAAATATAGATAAAGTTTAATATATTGAGCTCCTTGTCAGAAAAATCACTTTAGAGGGAGCTTATTATTTGTTTGATATTAAAAGAGTCACAGCTCCGCTCCAAGTGACAAATGGGGAGGGGAAGCAAATGCCACCAGTAATGAACAAAAGCTTTTTAACATTTAAATTTAGGTTTCCGCTCAAAGCCCCATGCTGTTCTGGGCATGCCCGCCCAGCGGATCCATCCACCGCTCCTCAAATGCCAGCGGCCGAGGATGCCAGCATCCCGCGCCCATCCCAAACCCTGGCCACAGTGCCAGGGGATGAAGACACTTTTTTCTTCCCCTTTAAGGGAAGTTCAAAGCAAGCAGCCTCCCCTCTTTGCCCCGTGTTTCCTTACCCTCCGGGGCATTTAGGAGCAGCAATCCAGAAGGAATAATTTAGAGGGAAAACCAACTTCATAACCTCCCCAGCAGCATTGCAAACCCCAAGGGGCAGCGTGGGATGCTCTAACTGCACGCCGAGGGCAAGCCTCCCCTCTCGCTGGAGCTCTGTCCCATTGCTACAGCTTAAAAAGTAAAAAGCTTTACAGCAAACCCAGACTAAAGCTTTGGGATCCGCTTCCCACCCGACCGGCGCGCACGGAGCAGCAGCATCCCCGCCTGGGTGGGATCCACGACGGATAATTATGCAAAAAGTCACTGGTCCGATATGGAATAAGTAGAAGGTGAGAGACAAGCTGCATCTTCCCGCTGCTCCATGCAGGGCTCAAGTTAGGTCTCCTATTACTAAGACTTCATTAGTTTTACAAAATATACTACAGAACATTTACTAGCAGGCTATGAAGAATCATAAATAATTAAAATTAAATTACACTTGTCAAGGAAATGAACGAACTGCTTCTCCACGATGCATTATCTTCCTGCACTTATTTATTTATTTTTAAATCGCTTGCTTATGAACTTAGCAGGTTTTTATAGACAGGGGTTAGAACAATATGCTCTTTGGATGAGAAAAAAAATACCACTGACCTGATTTTTACCCCACTTAGCCACAAAGCAGAAGAAATTACAATTTAAATCAATGGTGCTGCGGCGCGTGTACCCACAATTGAAATCAACAGTGGTGTTAAAAGTATTATTAATCAGCATTATTATTATCTGGCAATTAGCAAACTTCAATAATTGGCACTTATTAGATCTTCCACTTGATGAGAATTTACTGTCAGAAGCCTTTGAGGGGAGGCACAATAACAGTGGAAAACATCTTAACTAATTAATTAAGCCTCCCAACAGCCCCAGAACCCTCAAGAAAATTAAAAAAAAAAAAAAAAAGGCAGCTTGTTACTGCCAGAGTTCATGTTAAGGCTCCTTACCCCCGAATTAAGAGATTGCTCTGGGCTGCCAGATGGCACCTTTGCACCACCACCTCGTGCAGAAATTGGGCTCCTCGCCTACATCTTTGGGCCTTTTATTTGTACCTGTTTATTCTTTTTTTTTTCTCCCGCTTGCCAGCACCTCCTAAAAGTCCCTTCTACAAGTTAACACCCACCCCCGGGGTGCAGGGGTACAAGCATCTCTCCGGGGACCCAAGGAGCAGAGGCATGGGATCGCCTTTTATCTCCCATTTCTGTTCACTCTTTAGATTCTAATTGTTTTGATGTTTCACTAACGGTCCTGCTCTGTTCAAGGCAGTTGGAGGCCTCCTGTCATTTGGGACTGGCAGCAGAAGAGTGGGGAGAGAGGAGGAGGAGCGGGCAGAGCTGCAGGCAGGACTGTGTGAGCCCAGCTCCGCCACTGAGCTTGTACCGATGCCTCAGCTTACCCCTTTGGACACAAACCACCCTGCTTTCAAGCTTCAGTAATATCTGTTAATGGCATTGGATGTTTCTGGTATGAAAGGTGGGATCGGTGTGCATGGTATTAATTATTTAATCAATAGTTAATTTCTTCAATCTTTGCAAAAGCAAAACAAAAAAATCCCTGAAAAACAACATGCTTTACCCAGGGAGGTTTACACACACAGATTTACATTCTCGGGGTTGCATATGCTGGTCCCAGCACTTCACTGCACCAGAAGTTGCTTTTATTTGGAGGCTTTTTTTGCCTTTGCCCTATAACACAAGGAAATGGCCCAGCAAAGGATGCAAGAAGCGCCTTAAATAACCCCACTCTTCATCCCAGCACGGAGAAGACAGCAAACACACAGCAGGCAGCACACTGTGGATATGCAAGGGAGAGCCAGCCACACCACATGCTGTCCCTTGGAGAAAGGCGGTGTACGAGCAACAGTAGTTAAATCTATTTAACTCGCACAGTGCAGCAAAGATGGCAGGGAGACCCCAGGGAGCATGGAAACCCGTCAAAGACAGCCAGAGCCTGGCACTAGGGCTAGGACGAGCTGGTGGCAATAGCATACTGGACTTCCCCATCCTTTTCCATCCAAAGGGTGCTGAAAGAGAGGAGACCCCGGTCCGCAAGCACATCCCCTGACTACCAGCCCATAAGCTTTCGGTAGCAGAAGAGCCACATCTCATCTGCAGTCTCCTCCACGTCGCGCTGATTAGCCAAGCGCCAGCCCCGAGCTGCAGCTGCTCCTCCGAAGAAAACTCCCACCCCTCCATGCCATCTCCTCCTCGTTTCTCTTCCCTGGCAGCCAGACGCGTGCAATTATCCACTGAGCCCGGCTCTCCCGCTCTGCCCCCCGGCTCCCTGCGCCGGAGAAGTTTGCAGCAAGTGAGATGAGTGCCTCCGCTAGTAGAGGAGGAGGATCAAGGTTGCTGGTGCTGCTTTCAAAGAAGACCTGGAGAGGTTTGGAGGAGAGGCGGGGCTGCCTGCAGGCTTCCCCAGAACATCTTATTAGAGTCACTTTCACACATCACTTGAAAGCCGCCTGACAATGTCCTTTCCTTAACAAAGCAAATATTGTATAAATTAATAGCCCTTCAGGGAAAGAAAGAGGCAAGCGCTTCCTATCACAGGGCCAACGGCCACTTCTTGCAAGCTACTTTTGCAGCTCACCAAGAGCAAACTGCTGGCAGGCTGGGGAGGTGACATGAAGACAAACCCTCCACCTTCAGCATGACACACAAGCAGAAGTCTCTGGATGCCAGATGCACCCCAAAACCTCCATGGAGAAGGCTACAGAAAGCAAAACAAGCGTTGAATCCCGATTGCTCTCCACTGCTGCATTCCTGAGGCTAGCCCAAGGATGTCTCTTTATATTGCTATCAATATTTCAGCGCGCACGGTTGTAATTTATGAAGGTAAAATGACGCTTCTGCGAAAGCCATCACGTACGTGGCTCTCCTACTTGCAAATTTGAGGGCTGCTCCCAGTTGCTGCAAGTCGCAGGTGCAGAAGGGCTGGGGAGAGGAGACAGGCTGTGGTCTTTGTTCAAAAAGACCAGGAGACACCTTGATTTGAAAGGGATGGGAAGCGCTACCTAACCTGGCCACCTCCGCCTGCCACTCATTCACATTGCGTTTGGCCCCCGGGCTGCAGCGGTGAGGATGCTGGGCTGGGATGCCCCACGGGTGAGCTACTAAGCACGGCCAAGGGTAGTTTGGTTTCCACCCTTCCAGTCCAATTTGTGTTAAGGAGCTCAAAAGCCTCATAAAGAGGCTCACGCCTGGCTACGCATGGACTTTTTTTTGGGGGGGAAGGGGCATTGACCGTGCAGCGCCTTGGCTTTGCTGCACCAGCCTGGGAACCCGTGCACAGCCCAGCCGCCTCTTCCCTGCAGGACCCCCAAGAAACACATCCCCGGCTGCTTATCGTAAAGAGAAAAGGCTGGCAACCCCTTTCTCCTTTTTCCAAACTACCACGGAAAGGCCTGAGAGCAGACAGAGCTCCCTACAGCCCTGCCAGGCACTTTTGAACTGCATAAACCTCCCAGAGGTGCAGTCCTTGGGGGCTTCGCACAGTGCTCCTAAAATATTCACGGAGGTGGTACTAGTTTCTCTCCCTCCCCTTACTTTGCTGCCAATTCCCTTTTATCATGTTTAAAAACCCTGAGCTCCCTCCCCCATCCATCCCCGCAAAGCAGCTCCCTCTGTGAGTACCCTCACCAGAGCCCCACAGTTGATTTAACCTCTGTTATCTCTGCGATTAGCCCTGCCACAGAGCAGATAGTTGGCTCTTATCAGCCCATTAAAGAGCCAAAGAATGCTGTTACCAGTTTTTTATCTGCAAAACGCACACAAAGCCCCGCTGATTATTCTATTAATTTGTTAATGAACCTGTCTTGCCAGACAGACTCTCGGTGCCTTTGCAAAGTAGGGGTAGGGAATTTTAATCTTCCTAGGGGTTCAGGCCCTGGGCTCACAAGGTTTTTCAGCTCCAAACTTCTGTAGGATTGGAAACAAAAAGTTCCCCCCCATTATCAGCTGCCAAGCACATCTGCAAGCCTTATGGAAACTGCTCCTGTGTGGTGCTGCTGCTAAATGTGGACAGAGAGCAGCCCTGAAAGCATGCACCAAGGCATGGCTTGCTGCATGAGTCCCTTCCACAAGTAGCACCAGGTCCATAGCTTTGCAGGCACCCACTGCATTGCTGAGTTGAACAAACCTGAGCAGTTTGAGATGATGTTGGGTGCTGGTACTAGGTTGGGTACCCTAAATTATCCAGTCAAGATGGCCAGACAGAGCCCACACTGCAAGCACCACAGGTATTGGATCCACCTTGGGCTGGAGATAGTCCTATGGGTCCTGCTTCCAATGAAAGACAGAGCCAGGACCCAGCGGCACAAAAGGAGGGAAGTCAAAGCAGCTGCCTTCGACCTGACAAGGCAGGTCTCTCTCCCTGCCAAGGTCGGCTCAAAATCTTCCGATTGACTCAGAAATAATGAGATATTAAAAATAATAAATTTGAGGTTGCGTTCGTCGACCCTCTGAGCCACGGAGATTTGCAAGTGCATGCTCTTTTGCTATGCAGGAGCCCTACCACAGTACCTTAATGCCTCCCAATCTTTAATATATTTACTCTTGCAACACCCCTGTGCAGAAGTGATATTATTATGACTGTGGAGAGGTGCAGAGAGCCTGGGATGACACAGAAAGACAGTAGCAAAATGTGTGATTCAGCCCAAATCTTCTAAGTCCTGGGCTGCTGCTCTAACCACTAGGCTTCTCGTCCTCTCCCTCCCCTTATATTCACTCCTGGCCAGAGCTGCTTCTAACTGGGGAAGGGATGAAGACCAAAATAATCAGAAAAGCACAGTTGACCTGTCAGGATTGTGCGCTGCATTCCTGGCTTGCAGCATTTGTCTCCTTGGCCCACCTCTCTTCCCCTCATCCTGAAAATGAAACCCACTTGCTTTTCAGTTATTTTTAGACAAGGATAGCTGGATGCTTAAGTACTTCTAAAGCTGCCAATTGCACAACAAATTAAATGCATAACCCTGGAGCACTCAGAGGATGAATACATTATGGACAAAAGAAACATGTCATCACACCCACACACAGCTTTGTTTACTTTGCATTCATACATGACTCTGTTGTCACCTCCATCCCTGACTCCTAATGATAAAAGACAAAAGACTGAGAATTCCTGCTCAAAGCCCCAAAGTCTCCATCTGATATGCACAAATGTAATTTGTCTCAAAGCCTCCCGAGGCTCCCGATCGCAGGGACATGCATACAGAGTTGCAGGTAGGACCCAGCTCACCGCAAGGAAAGTGCCACCGAGTCTGGAGTAGGAGCTGAGCCCAGGCATCGCTCTGCCTCTTCGCAGCCCTGTCCAAAAATCTGGGACCAGGCTTCCTTGATGCTCAGGCATTCACACCTCTGGAAGCAAATTATTTCCCATGGACATTCAAGAGCTGCCACTGTTCCTACAGGAACCCTTCCTATTTATCTTGCCAAGCAACACGAGGTATTTGTATTCACGCTTCTGGATTCAGCCCTACTCTCCAGATCAGCCATCCTGTTTTTACACTGAACCAGGGTTTGATCTGAAAACCAGAACTGATACTACACAAGAGTTTCAAAGCCACATTGCCTTCATTAGATCCACCACTTGGAGCCTCCTCATCGTTCATCCTTGTCTCCTCTGGAATGAGTAACCTCATTTATAGTCTACGTTTTGTTGCCTCACCCCAAGTTCCCTCTGATATATCCCTCAATTCCAGGACAGACTCAAAGTTTATTTAAACCAAAGCTTTCAAAACCAAAGCAATCACAGCACCTGGCAGGGCACAGACCAGCTGGCCTGCAGGTCTACTCCATCTGCTGCTGGCAATGGCTTTCCAGGTCAAAGCAAATTCTCATTGCATATAGGAAAGACCACTCATGCTGTAAGGAGGCCAGAGGATCTCTACACTAAAACTCACAAGCACGAAAGCACAGGGTCCATTGCTGAAAGGGAAAGGGTGATGTGTGGGAGACAGGCAGGTCTTCTAAGAGTCAAAAATACCTATTTTGCACCTAAGCACACTCTCCCACACATCCTTGGGGGAACAGCCTGGGAAAGTCTGCCTAGGAGATAATACTGTGGGAAGACCAAGCTTCACACAGCCCAATACCGGGACATTTATTCTTGACTCTCTCAGATTCTCATACCCAACAATGTATTTTGAACTCTTCCCTAAGGGAAAGGCCACAGTAATCCCTGCTTGCCACACGTTCTTGGCTCAATTCTGGAGACTGATTTAACGGGAGACACACCGGGATACTGCCGATGGTCAACGGTAATCACCCCAAGTAAGGGGATCCTACAAGCACCTTAACCATTAGATTCAGCGCTGACCTCTCTAAGCCTGCGACACCACTGGAAAAACATGCACCCTTCCAAGAACAGCTTTTTACTACCAGAGAGTCCATTGATAGCACTCCTTGCCAGACATTTTGTCTTTTTTTTTTTTTCCCCCCACTACAAGGTAACCCTCGTAGCACAAAGACAAACCCACCAGTGCATAGTTTGTCAGCTCGATTACTTCCTATAGCACTGAGCACAACTTGGTGTCAGCTCCTGACTACAGTCCTAAGCACGACGACAGCAATAAATATCAGTAACAGCACACGAAATGGAGCCGAGCTGGAACACGCTGGCGGGAAGAATATCTGAAAAGGGGTTATTCTGCCTTTTGCAGTCTGGCAAAGGAAAACAAACCTCCAGTCCCCAAGCCTTGTGTTATCAGGTAACCCACTCTTTCCCAGAGCATCCCAGCATCATCCAGGCGTCTTCACCCTTAAGGACTTCTTAACAGCCCAGGATCCTCCCAAAAGGCACTGTCGTCTTCTTCCCTGCCTACACCTTTCTGTCTAACCAGTGCTTGGTATTTGAGTCTAAAGGTTAATTAAGTGTGGCTGAAAGAATGAAAGGCCACAATCAATTACTGTGCCTGCTTGTCCATTTGAGTCAATTTTTAATCATGAAGATTTGGTATTTTGGGAGGCATGGGGAGAGGAGAAGGGTGAAATTCTCTTTCTTCCTCTCTTTTTGAAAGATGTTTATTTGAGCTGGATAATTCCCCTGTCTCCAGGCAGATAGTACGCCTTCCCTGCCACCCACCACCTTCGCTTGCCTTCCCTGTGTTTCTGTGCAGCGCTCCAGAAGAAGGAAGCCAGCAGAGATGGGGCAACACAAGAAAACCTGGCTTCAATATATTCCCACTGCAGCTTTCTGGACCTGCTGCCTGCCCTGAGTCCTTCAGGTTTTACCTGACCTGCGGCTGGAGGGACTGGAAATGGACCCTGCGCACTCAGGTGGAGCAGCAGATATGCACATGCCCCCAGACCCTCATCTCCAGCAGCTCTTTGAACCCCTGCCCAAGACTTGTTCACTCTAAGATATATGCCTCCAAATCACCCAAAAGGCATGGGGCTGCCCACCTACTTCCCCTCACACAGATAAAATCCCTCGCAGCGCTCTCCAGGCAGCATCCCCCGAGTACCCTGCTCACACCTATGCCATGTGCACACAAGCCCTCCAAACTCGACCCATCCACATCCCCCCAAAAACTCTTACTGTAACCACACCAACTCTTATCCCTTAACATACACCTGCCACCCTGAAGGCAACACACTCACCCACCCCTCAACAATCTCCCTTTGCCTGGTGTAATAATTAACTATTTAAAATTCAACCAGTGCTAATCGCAGCAGTCCGGGCTGTGTTCTCATTACCCAGGATCAATTCCTGTTTAATATTCACCTCCAGGGGTGGATGTGGCTGGAATGAGTTGCTGATTTCTCTTTCGCTACGCCAAAGCTAATGAGTGGCTCCTGCTATTGTAGTACAGTCACTCTCCTGTAATCAGTCAAAATAACAAGCAACAGCACCTTCCAGGGATGCAAAGTCTTCTATATAAATATACATAGACAGTCTGCCACACCAATGGACTTCACATCTCAATGAGCTATGGCCAAGGCGCAGCCCTTCCCCAGCTGTAGGTGTGGGGACAAGCACACGGCCCAGGAATTAGCCCTCATTTTTACGGGGCATCACAGCCATTTATAAGGGCTTGTCTACATCTGGAAGCTCCTCTGGATTCAGAGCGTGGACAGCTATCCCTGCATTCGTGCACACACACCTAGCACAAAGACGCTCCTTGTCCCTTGGTAGCTTCAACAGATGCATTGGCCCACCATAAGAATGATCTTCAAAGTCTTTCCCAAAAAACTCCACATGTGCAGTACATGCCACGCGGTAACTCACAGCCCTGAGTCAATCTTTCCTTCAAACCTCTCTCCATGGAAGAACACAGAGCTCTTGCAAAATAATAACAGGGAAAAACCACCCTGCCTCCTCCCTCTGAGGCATTTGCTAACAGACCTTGCATGGGACGTGTTTAATTTCCATCTCCCTCCTCTCCCACCCGAGGGAAAAATGGAGATGCCTTCTTTTCCCTCGGCTTTTGTAAGCACTGCGGGAAAGCTAAAACCCATTTCTGTGGGGAAAGCAACATAACACATTGAGCTGGTGGGACCATAAATAACAGCACGAGCAGGGTAACACAGAGAGCAGGGAGGAAGAGAGTGGGTCTTCTTAGCAGGCTGCAAAAATGTCACCTGCACGTCGGCCAGCTCATCCACATGGAGATGCCAGTGGCACGTCATCCAGGGACGCATGGGGAGAAGCAAGTGTCATTTCTCATTGGCCCTCATGCAGACAGGTCACAGGACAGCAAGAAAATGGGACCTGGCAGGAACCTTCATCAAATGACCAAACGAGCCTATTTTTGTTCCTTAGCAGCAATTAAGGGCAGAAAATTAAACTAGCGTCTTCGCAGCAGGCAGTTGTCACCTCGGTGGGTGGCAGCACGCTCCTCACTCAGCTGCACCACAGCGGTTAATGGCAAGGAGCAGGCCAGGCGATACCTGTCCCCTGCCAGGACTGCAGGGACGGGAGGGACCTTGCCCTTGGGGAAACCTAAAGAGGGAGATGGAGAAATGCCCACTAGCTCTGTCCATCTCTAGTGATGGCACTATTGATGGAGCAAAGGGAAATCGTCTACTTGGTGCATGTCGATCACCTCCCAACAGCTCACAGGGGAGGAGAAAAACCACAGATGCCTCAAGGCAGTTTGCTTGCTGAAAATCAATAACTAGTATTAAAAAATGGATCCAGTTCCCATTGGAACAGACTGCTCAGGGCTCTGCCATAATTCTGCAGAACAGTCAATATTTACTGTAAGTGTCTCAAATAAAGACTGAGCTTCGATTTAGAAAGATCGTTATTGTGCGTTAATAATATGCCAATTGATTATTAAACATATTTACCGACGGTATGAAAAATAGGCTAGGAGATGAAAGGGCATCTGACGCAGGAACATGATGTTAACTAGGGAACCTAATTGCGCAGAGCTGCATTAGCCAAATTATCTTTCTGTCATTAGGAAACATTTTATAAAGGCATTAAAATGCTACAGATAGAGGAACGATACATGAACATTCAAAAGAGTTGGGCAAGAGGACAAATTGCATCCTGACGATGCATTGCCTGTGTCTGCTTCTCGCTCTGCACGCCGGCAGCACCGGAGGACCCACTGCTTCGTGCCAGTGCTAAGGGCTCTCCCTGCCTTAAAAACTAGAGGTGAAAGGCTGGGAGCAGACCAAAAAGCAACCAACCTTTATGGATAACCTCAATGTCATCTTCGCCAAGCCCCTGGATGCCGCAGTGCATTTCTGTCGTCAGAGCGCTCGTGAGAGCGTCGCAGGGTTCGAAGTGACATTTGGCTGGGTGCTGAACAAGGCTTTTTACTGTCTGAGGATTTTCACAATGTGTCCACAAATGTCACTTCAAGTAACACTTGTGGCTCAGCAGTCAATTCTCACTTTGAAAATACAGGGAAACGTCAATTTCTGCATGTTTTCCTCCTAGTCTAAATCGTACTCCTCTGGCTGAAAAGCCAGCGTAACCTATACAGTTTTTTTCTTGTCCTTTTTCCACAAGTTCTTGATGAAATGTAAATTATTTTCAACTCTGATCCTTATGCTTCCTGGCTTTTTCTGACTATGTTTCTTCCTTAACAATTTGACTCGAGCTATCTCCCGAAATAAGGCTCTGTCCTCCCATCTGCACCACACAAATTACTAAGCAGTACAGTGCCATAGCACAGAACAGGCCACTCTCTTCCCTAGCAATAGAAATTATTTCAATTTGGAGTAATATATCCCCTTGCTCCTGCTCGATAGATTGCTGCTCACCAAGCATTCAAATTTTGCTCATCTTATGCCGCAGGGCAATTTTGAATGCACCAAAGCCTAGGCCGCTCAGCCACAGGTTGCTGATCAGATTTGTGTTAGAAACAGGGGCCTCTCAAGCAAAAGGAGGACTGGGATATATGGTCTCCCATCTTTCCTGAAGCCTGCAGAGGTTTAGGTGGAAGGACTTCGTTTGGAGCTACCCAAAAAGTGTGATGCAAGCCAGCAGCACTGGAAACCTGCAGAGCTGGGCTTTGCACTCTCTGCACATACACTACTTTGGCTCCACACTGAGTAAACTCGCTATGTTTGGGCTACTGGGCACATTTTACATACAGCTGATTAAAAAAAAAAAAGCAAAGAGATCTAAAGCAGAACTATTTTACTAAAAAAGAGAAAAAAATATTTAAGAAAAGGGGGAACTAAAATTAAATTCAGATCCAAAGCAGATGGTGCTTTCCAAAAGGGAGTGCTGGGTTTCATGCCTGCATGCCGCATATCATGCCTGCTTGTATGGCATCCCCCGTCTGCCCAGCCTCCGCAGCAAAGCCAGTGCTCTCCACATCTGGGTTTGATCCTAGTCTCCAGGCAGTGAAGGCTGGATAATTCATGCATTCTCAGAGGCAGCGAGAGAAGAAAGGTATAACTTGCCTTCAGGCTTCCCACCCCTCCTCCTGAGATGCTCCTGCCTGGTGCCAGTGCAAGACTTTCTACTTTCTGCTCTAAAAAATGGGCTTCTTAGTGTTCTTTGTATGGGACCCCGCTTCTTGCAGGGACCCCGCTGCCATTCCACCCCGGCACACCAAGCCCCGCCAGAGCAGGATGTGGTGCAGTGGCACGGCTGATAAAACCACCTCCTCAGCCCCAATGCTTTCCCACCAGTTGTCCACCAATCTATTTATCTAAAAACAGGAATGCTGGAAATACTTGCTGCTCTACCAGCAGTTTTCATCAGAGGATTCGGAGCATTTTTCAGATATGAAGAGAACAAGCCTCCCCACTTCCCTAGGAGGACGGTAAGTAAGATTAAGATTAATCCCAGTTCAGGAATCTAAAGCCTGAGAGGTGAGGAGAGGGAAAAAAAAAAAGCCAGCAGCAGTGCAATAAATCACACTGGGCCTCCAGTGCCTTCGATTTACCTTCCTCTGGTTGAACTACCATGCCCAGACCTTGTAACACAGCCATGAGTCCCAGCACCACCCTGGGTTGAACAGAGACCTCAACCCTGACTCCTGCCCCTGCCGCCAAGACCATGGTTATCAGCTCCTCTCCAGCATTTTCCTGTCCCCCCCCTCCCCCCCCCGCCCTCCAGGAAGGCTTGGGAGAGAGACAGCCATGACAAGCTCTCCAGAGATGCATGGACCCGTTTGCAGAATATGACTTTTTTTTGCGGTGTTTGATGGAGAGGGAAAGTTCCCCTCAGAAGAGATGGCTCTGCAGCAGCCACCACCACTGCCGGAGGGAAGGTGACAGATAGGGTGGCGGATAGCTCTCCGTTTACCTCTTCTGTCTGCCTGACTGCTGCTGGAATGAAGATAATCTATGAGCAGTAGCGTGCATCAGCACCGTTCTCTCCCCTGTATAAATCAGGAGGGTGAAGCCGTATTGAAGGCAGCGCTCCCTAAGCCTTCCTCCTGCTCTGCCCGCAGCATTATCCATCTGGTGCTGAAGGTCAAAGAAGCCTCTGAGGACAGGATAATCACTACAGAGAAGAGGGTTGCACTCCATCACTTGCAGGGTGGAGACAACATGAGCCATGGAAAGGGTGCAGACATCCCGTCTTGCTGCACTCCCTTCTTCCCACCCGTGGATGAAGCCATCCCTGCTTCCACCTGGGCAGAGCTTGGCTGTCAGCCATCCCGGTGGGACTGGGCATCAAGAGGCTCTTGGTAGTGTTGCTTGCAAGGGTTTGGTGAGCTTGTCAGCTCTCCTGCTCTCCACTGTGGCCCTCTCTTGATATGCAGCCCTTGACCCAGAGGAGCAGAAATGGTTTCGTGCCTCCTTTCAAGAGAAAGGAGCCTCCAGGAATTAGACTATTCATCAGCAAATACAGCCAGCTGCCCATCTGGGAAACAAACTGCTACTGCCCAGGCAAGAGGAGAGGAGGAATAAGGCATAAGAGGAAACACTTCTGAGACCCTAAAGAAGAGCTTTGGTAGCATGAAGCATCACTACTGCTGTCCCTCTAGGACCACTGTCTCCACACCCATGGAGGGACCCTCAGAGGTGGGCAGGGAAGATGACACCCAACCCAAGCAGACCGAGGGTATCCCACGCCGAGCTGTGGCATGCCGTGATGCTGGGCTCAGAGGCTGTCATTTATCAGCCCTGTTGACACAGTCAATAACCTCATCTCTCTTTTTGACATGGCCGTGATGGAAGAGGAGGTCAGAGGGTGTTCAACAGGTCCCGAGGTGTGACTGACAGCCGAGGTGGGGGAGAAGAGCCCGCCAGCCCATCAGACAGCCTTCCCCCCCAGACTCCCTGCTGCAACATGAACCTGGCCCTCATCCACCGTAAAGCTCCTTCCTGCATCCCTCCTAGGAACTTGGCAATGGCCTTAATTTATCTGCTGCACAACTTAATTAAAGTCAGTGCCAGAAATGAGCTGATCGAATCATCAAATCTGCCCTGGATCCTTCTCTCCTCATTCCAGCACAGTCACTGCTCAAAGCATCCTGCTCCTTCGCCAGCCCTGCACTCAGGGTTCCCTTTGATTCATGTTTTTCCTAGACAAGAGCGACTTATTCCTTACTTGTTTCCCTCCATGCCATTTTGCAAGCCATGGTGCAGAGCTGCTCCTGCACAACTGGCAGAGGAGTGCATACAAAAAACAGCCCTGTTCCCCTTCTCAGGACACGATTTCTTTCTCCCAGGCAGTAGAAAGGGTGCTTGTTTTAGCACAGTGGGTTTGCAACCCCACTGTAACGAGAAGCAGGATGGCCCTAGGAAATCCAGGCTTGGTACTTCTGGCATTTGTCTCTGCCAGTCAAAAACCATAATTGGTCCCCGCTTTAGAGAGGAAAAAGAAATAACCTACCTCCAAAAACACCTCTCCAATCAATAAGCATTTGTCCTTTGCATCTGTGGCATGGTGGCTGTGGGTTCCCCGGGGCTGCTGCCAGCCTATTTTTCTTCTTTCTCTGGCCCATCGCTTAAGCTAGGTGCTGAGCTTCACCTCTGGACCCTCTCTCTCCCCCAAGCCAATCAATAACTAACCCTCTGCTAATGACCTTTCCATCTCTCTGGAGGAGCAGATCCGTCAGAGAGCAGGGACGAGCCAGGAGCTTGCTCATCCCTTCTTGGACAGTGACTAATTGCTGCCATTAGGTACAGAATTACAGACAAAGAATGAAGGCAGGGAAATGACTGACCCTATGTTTAATGCAACCGATGTCCAAGTGTCCATCGCTACTGCAATGCCGGGGGAATTATAATGCAGCAGGGAGGCACAAGTCCTCTCATGGCCGTCACTGGGCCAGTCAGGCTTCCCGACTGCACACCTGAGCTGGGCGAGTTATTCCTTACTGGAGAGAAAGATGTTGCTGGTAGCAGCAAAGTTTTCCCCATCACAAAACATGACCTCTATCTAAGGCTAGTTAAAAGTCTCCTGCAGAGCAACAGTGTGCATTCCTCTCCTCCTCAGAACCATTTCAAAGATCTCCAGCACAATTCAGAGCATGACCAACACTTTCCCCCTGTAGCTGAACTGCTCGTTTAATCACCAAGAGGCACATTGCAGGGAATGAGGAGAAATGCATGAAATCACCGTTCCACATCAAAAAAATAAATAAATACCCAAAACTGCTTCTTTCAGCCCCTTTCCACAACACAGCCACTCTCTGGGCATCTCTGAGCCCAAACGCATCCCCAGCCGGCTCTCACACTGGCAATGCAGCCGGACTGGATGTACAGCTTCACTGCAACCGGTGACGTTGGTGCCAGACACCCTCCCTGATGGGCTGCAAGAGCTTGTGACACACCAAGGGCAAATGGGCAGATGCTTTTGACTTGTACATGGAGAAACCTGGCTCAGAAAGTCACTGGAAGAGAATAAACAAGCAATTCCTGCCAGTGTGTAAAGCAGGGGGAGCTTTTTGTTGCTGCTATCGTCATCACTGTTGTTTTCCTCCCTGCAAACCCCAGGCCAGACTATCCCTTTTTGTAAATCATCTCTCTGATATGGAAAAATTCAGCAGCTTTCTGTGCACAGCTGAAGCAACATATTCCCATCTCAGCTTTGCCTGCCTGTCTTTATGCATCTCATTGCGCCTGAAGATCTGCACTTCTGCCAGTTGCAGCTTTGCTTTGGACTCCGAGTCAAGTTCCTATACACAGGTCTCTTTTGTGGGGGATTTCTAAACCCTGAACTGCCAGGCACAGAGTGAAACAGTCAATGCAATTATTCTGCACTGGATCAAGCCCAGCCAAAAAGCAGCAGGCACCTCTCCACCTGCCTCTGTTGCTTTTAGACCATGAGTTTCCCAAGGAATCAGTGCAAATTGTATAGCTAAGCATAAGGATCCTATTAAGCTCAAAGGGGTTTGGTAACATACCGATGGCAGCAATCCTGCCATGCCTTTCTATGTCGTCACAGGCAGCAGGAGCGGAGGTGGCCGGACCGATGCCTCGCACGACCCCTTGCTCTGGCAAAATCCCTCTGGGCTTGCCAGGCTCAGCCCCCCACAAGACTGTGACCCCCGGACCGGCCACCACTGCATCCCGACACCGGCTACACCTTGAGGCTGGCAGGCACAAGGCAGTTCGGGTCCGTGACGGAGCAAAAAGAGGAGCTACCTTTGGGATTTGCATTGCAATCAGAACCGGATAGCTATCATGTCTTTGTTAGGATAAGAAATGACTGGTCATTGGAGTCAAAGCAATTAAGAAGAGCGATTACCATAACATACCACATCCTTCTTCCCTGTCTGCTGTCTTGCTTAATTTCCCAACTCTGTGCCTTTCCAGGGAAAGCTCACACGGGGTTTCTCACGTGGAGCTGTTAACCCCACTGAGTTTTTTGTCCCATCTCATCAGGAGGAGCTGGCTCCACAGCCGCCAGCCCGCACTCCCTTCCCTGCCTCCCACACGCCTCCGGCAGTGGCACTTTAACCACACCACAAGATGATTTACAGAATTAAAAAGGAAAAAGTCCTTAGCACTGAATCTTTTCTCCAGGTGTGGTAAATATTCATCAGTGCATCACTGCACACGGCTCCATGGCATCACTCCTGCCTAGGGCCCTGTTCTAATAAGGCAGAAGCAAGAGAGTGAAGGGCCATATTTTTGGGCTTTTGGTTTTTTTTTTCCAAAGCCATTTCAAGTGTCCCTTGTGGGAGAGGAATGCAGGAGACATTTTCTAAATATACACACACGTATCTTTCTCAGGAGCGATATCATCGGCTGCAGACAGCGACAGGAGGT
Organism: Pandion haliaetus; assembly: GCA_013401275.1. Classification (NCBI taxonomy): domain Eukaryota; kingdom Metazoa; phylum Chordata; class Aves; order Accipitriformes; family Pandionidae; genus Pandion; species Pandion haliaetus. The sequence goes on along the minus strand of VYZV01002419.1, from coordinate 367,590 downwards.
ACAATTGCCAAGAGACAGGAGGTACAATTGCCAAGACAAAGAGATATTAGACAGACGGACAGACCAAGAGCAGGAGAAAAATGTGGATTTAAAGCATGATTCATCTAGAAAGGCTTCTAGACTTGCGAATAGAGCAAAACTTTGCAGAATCGTGCTCTGAAGTGCACCCACTCCACACTCACATTTATCAGCACGCCCAGCAGAATACTAAACCAGACTAAAAAGCCAAGCTAAAATCATCTCGGGTAGAGGGAAGCAAAGCGGCAGACCTCCTTGTAGTCACTTACCTTGCCCCAGCAGCTAAACAGCCACAAAGAGCGGGACTCGTTCCCTGCACCCAACACAAACCTACTTCCCATCCGCACAGGGAGCGGGATGAGCATCACCGTCCTGCATCCTCCATGATGCACCACCTGGCTCAGGAGCTGTTTTCCCAGAGACAGAGCAAATATACCCAGCTCCTGGGGAAGTCTTTTCCCTGGCCTGAGCTGTAGTCACAGCTCCATAGGTACAAACCGGCAATTTAATCTCAAAGGCAGATATAGCCTTGTTTGGGTGCTATTTTGGCACAAATCACCGGACAGTGTGGCATAGGTGGATGGAAACGTGCCCATCAGGAGCACTGGTCCCTGCTCTGGATCTCCTTCTACCAGGAGCTAATCCTGGTGATGACTGATCTGAAGATATACGAGCCAGTGAAGGATGCTGAAGCAAAACACTTGTTATCTACCCCAGGAAGCCTGAGCTGCTTCTCTCCCACTACTCTATTGCTATTCACCAACAGATCACACAGAATGAGGTTTATTCTTTGCTTGATTGGCACGCACTTAATTAACGTTAATGGAGCACTCACATCACGATCAAGGAGAGACTCTGAACCCCAAAGTATACTAAATCTAAAGAATTACAGCAGAATTCATGGCCTAATTACAGTGCATTGTTGAAATACTACTTAAATATAGTGATTATTAAAAGCATATTATTGATTTGGGTTTAACTGCTATGTAAATAAATCTAGTCGAGGGAAACTGAGCTACAAATTCATTACCCAGCCGTAAATCCTCAATAAATATTTTTTCATGAATCAGTTGTTGTTTATTATACAATAAATGTCTTATTAAGTCAAAATTAATTGCATATTTGGGGAAACATCATCGAAGGCTCCCTCCCTCCTCTGCTACACAGGCACTTTGCCAGACATCCTTTTAATAGCCCCCTTCCCGGCTACCTGTGCCCCCCGGGACCAGCGGGGAGCAGGTGCTGTGCTTGCCTCGTGCCAAAGCAAATCCAACCAGCACGGCGTCGGAAAAGATGCCGTCCTGCCACCGCTGTCTGGGGCTTAGCTGCCTGCAAACCTTGGCAATTAGCAAAACTCGTCAGCTGCCTTCTCCTACCCCAGCCTGAGCACCCCAGTTCCCACGGGGAACCCCCTTTTTTCCCCGCACTCCCTCCTGCAACGTGCCAAGAGCACGTATGAAGCAGCCGGCCCTGGCAAAGCAAAGCCCACTGGGTCTTTGGGGCCAGAAGACATCCCCCAGCAGGGTTGGTCAAATAAAATAAACAGTTTAAGCCAGAAACAATGAAATTTTAATGAATTTCCCATTTCTTCCACAACTACAAGCATTCAGGTTCCATAGCTGGGTGATTTTCATAGGTCCCAGCAGCTAAGAAAGAAAGAATACGAATTCCTCTTTGGACATGAACTATCATGATGAATAATAAATAAAATAAAAAGCAGCAATATTTTGCATCTACCAAGAGCTTTTCATCTGTAGAGCTCAAAATGATTTACAACAAAAAGTAAGTGTTAGAGGTGTTAGGAAAGCAGAATTTCCTTCCTCTGGGAAATCTCAGTAGTTCAACATTTGTTTTCATCTTGAGATAGGGTGAGAAGTTGAAAGGTTTTTCTGGAATCATCAGTTCCACAACGCTGAAATTCAGAAATGGGGACATTTTTTCTTTGTTTCATCAGACCAGTGCGTTGTACCGAACCGCATTTGCAATGTTTTGATGTGCCAATTTCAAACAAAATGTCTTAGTTTGGATTTTCCCCAAGAAAGGAAAAAAAAAAAAAAAAGAAAAAGAAGTGGGTTATAATAGATGTTCCTGTTTCCAGTCCCTTCCTACCATCACAAATGTAAATCTCAATGAAACCCAGATTGCTTTCAGGAAATACTTTTTTCAACAAAATCCGCCCAGCTCCAGGATCCCTAAAGTCCATTCTACAGACAAGGAAACCAGAAGGTTGCAGAGGCAGGACCAAACTCCCATGGAGCAGGAATACATGAAATGTAATTGTTCCCATCCTCTCCTGGCCTGTCCATCATGGAAGGCAAGAGGACAAATTGCTGCCTGCACTGTGCTTTGTCCTGAGCAACAAAGGCAGATGGAAAATTGAGTTTGGTTTATACACAACAACGCCAGGACAGGAAAGGCTGAATCCATCTACCGGAGAAAAACTAATGCTCTCATTAGAAAGCTTAATTATTAACATCAGCCTCCAGTTATTTTCCCTGACACTCGTTTCATTTCTGACTTCAGAGCAATTGGTCTTTGCAAACCTACAGCAAGCTTGGCGCACACTCCCTGTCTCTGCAGCCTCGCAGGTGACCAGCAGCCTTGCCAGTGAGTCTGCTGCACGAATTTCCTTTTCCACTGGTCCTCCTATCCCTGGGGAATTGAAATCCCCTCATTCCTAATGCCTCGAACAAACACCAAGTCCCTGTTGGTGCCTCCTGGAGATGTTTGCAAAAGGTGGGTGCGGCGCAGAAGGAAACAAGACGAGGACAGGACAGGATCATATATATTTTCCTTGATGTACCATTTATCGGAAACACATCAGTAGCCTTTCCAGAGCTCCTGATGGAGAATTGATCGCTAGGTCATAAAACTAAATCGTGGTGCTTGTAAGAAGAGCAAACACGGGAGCCAGTGGAGGGAGACCGCAGCAGGAGGCAGGGGCAGAGCTGCAGAACCGGCTGACTCGATATCTGCTTACGGTCTCCAGGGATTTGGATTTGGGATTCAACGGGATAAATTAGATCAATGCTGAGCTTCCCCCGAGATCCCATAAATCCCTAAACAACCAAGCGCATAGCTCTTTTTTGACACCATCAAAATGGAAACAACCAAGACATCTACGAAAGGTGCCCATTGCACAAGGACAGGAGGACTCTGTCTGGGTGCATCCATCACCCTCCTCAGCAACAGCAACACATGGAGCTGAAAACATGAAAGCCAAGGAGGAAACTGCTTTTTGCCTCCACTTTCGTGGCTGCCCGAGGGGTTGTGCACATTTTGCCCTATCCTCCACAAGACGCGTGGCCCAATTACACAGCAATCAATTTTGGGAGCACTGAGAAGATAATGGAGTGATAAGAAACAGCCACTGCGGATTTGTCAATAGCAAATCATGTCAAACCAACTTAATTTCCTTTTTTGACGGTGTAATTGGTCTCATGGATCGGAGGGGGGGAGGCAGCAGATGCGATATACCTTGACTTCATTAAAGTGCCTGACATCGTCCCGTGTGACATCCCCTATGAGTGAAGTTGGGAAGAAAGCTTGGGCAGCGCCGAGGGTGGAAATGTCATCGGCTGAACCAACGTAGGGAATAGTTGCCGAGTGTTTCCCCATCACTGGGGAGGGCATTTCAAATGGGTTCCCCTTGTCTGCCATGGGCCAGGGTCTACTTGCTTTGTATTTCAGCAGTGATGGGGATAATAAAGCAGAAAGCGTCTGAGATCTTGCAGAGAGGAGCCTGGAACGCTCCAGAAGCGAGGATCAGAATTCAAAATACTTGTGATAAATTAGACAAACAGCCAAAAAAAATCAGTGAGATGAAATTCAATAAAGACAACTGCAAAGTAATACACTTAGGATGAAGAAATCAAATGCTGGATAGACAGCGGTACTGCGGCGCAGGGTGTACAAATAGACAGTCAATCACTGGATAAATACAAGCCGACCATCACACGGCTGCAAGGGATCCAGGGCAGGGGGGAGGCAGGAGCAGCAGGGAGGGTCCAGTTTGAGATACTAGTCTGTAAGGAAGACCATATCGCTAGCAGGAATGAGTTACCTTGGGAGAATGTGGATTACTGTCCTCTTGGAGATTTTGAGAATAAATTAAAGATCTGCCTGAGATATTCTTAAACCTATATTAGTGAGATGGTGGCCAATCTCTTGATCATCAGAAAAAACAAGAGGTGTTCTCTCTGCTGCCTTACAGCAGGTATGAAACCACGAAAAAGCTGTGTTCTCCCTTTAACAAGGTCTCTATAAATCCATCACGGTGGCTGGTTAGGAAGCACCTGCATGTTTAAAAGCTACTTTTATTGCTAAATGCCATCAAAGCATTGTTACAAGATAGCAACAGGTGGAGAAAGAACTAAGGGTTAGACAAAGTTTGGGCTGATATTTTCAAAGTCAGCTATGAGACAGATGTCCTGTTCTTATTAAAATTAATGGGAGCTGAGCATCCCAGTCTCCCAGGTGACTTTGAAAATCTCATGCTCGCTTCCCGTTTGCTGCCCAGTGCCTACACCACCACCTCCCTCTTTCCACCCCAGGGCCACTGAGAGAAACAGGGTTACGAAAAACAACATTTGCACTGGAATAAATTAATATTTTTTTTTTTTTAAATCTCGCACTCATCTCCCTCTCTCCTGCTCCCTCTGTAATTTACATACATATAACTAATTGCACATTAGAATACAAAGAAGGGGAGGAGAGATGAGAGCTCAGATCTCATGCAATCAGGAGCACACACAGGTAAGGATGGGGCACCCATCCCAGGGACAGCTTCTCCTGCCCCAACGGCTCCCCCTGCACGGCAGCCATCTGCAGAACTAATAACTCTGCTAAGGGCATTCATCCTCTGTCTGCAAAACAAATCACACTTGCCGGCCCTGACAGCCCCAGCCCTGGGGAATCGCATCAACTGCAAGCCCAGGAAATGTGCACAGATTACAGCCAACATTATTCAACAGCAAGTTAGATCCCCACCATCCAGACCAGCTAATATACTGGTAAAAAATGCACTAGGCGGGAGAGTTTTCTGACACAGCTCTTCATAACCAGGAGGAAAGTGCATTGAGAAAAAGAAGAGTCAAGAAAATGATATACTTCTGCTGCGCCACGTGCCCGGAGGCACTAAAATATTCTCTGCCTTGGCTAAGCCGGACACTAAGAGACTCCTGGCCCAGCTGGGCTGCCATGGATGCTCAGGGCTTCATATACAGCTGTGGGGGATGCCAGACATCCTGCACTGCCAGGCTGCCCCGCGACACCTAAGCTGCAATGGGTACCCGCGTGGTCTGGAGGAAATATTCAGGCAAGCCCTCTGGGATCCTCTGTCTTCTCAAAGATACCTGCCAACTGGTACTGTGCATCTAGCCATTAAAAGCCACATTGTGCACCCACTGCAAATAAAAGTGTATTAAGTGCTCCTAGCAGGACTGCCGACCTTTGCATCTGCTAAATCTGGAGCAAAGAGGTAGGTTTCTTTGGGTCATCTAGCTGAAAACACTGCCCTCCCCATCCCATCAGGGCTCCTGGAGGATGCTGAGCCTTGCACACATTTATTCTTTCCAGCCCTCCCCTTCACATGGTGTAATATTAAGCTATCTGGAGACTGGCAACTGTAGCCCATTGGTGATCTGTTCAAGTCCAGGCTCAGCAAAGAGTTGTGAAGCTCCCAGCAGAGCTGAGAGCAGGAGTAAACCTCTCCCATCCATTAATCATAGCTATACTGGGTGCTGGCTTGGTTTTGAAAGTGGCAGGACAGAGAGGAGGGACTGATGGCCTGAAAACCAGCTCTCCACTTCACCAGAGATTTCTTCCATCTGCAATTCCTCTGCATCCTCCCATCTCCTAACACATCTCTCCTGACCCTGGGTCAAGACGACCCTAGCCAACGCCAGCCTCGGGCCTCTAAGAAACAGAAAAGCTGCTGAAAGCTGATGATTTCCTCCCCTTCCCTTCCCAACCATCCCGAGATTGCAGCAAGAGGGAGAGAATGAATCACCCAGTGGGGATGGCAGCGCCCAGGTACGGCGAGGGGGAGGAGGTGGGGAGCGAGCTTGCATGTCACCCACAGAAGAAACATCCTTGTGGGACTAAATTGCATTCGATATAATAAACTATCATCTTGAAACGAGTGCTCCAATTGAGTTTTGATGTAAACACTAATATTTTCTCCACTCCGCTATTCTCTTCCAGGGAGATCTCATGTATATTTCACTATGTGTCCTACCTACTATTGCTCTCATACATCAAAGGGTTCGAGGACAAGGAGCCTGATTTTGAAAACATTATTCTTTTAAAGATTTATTCGCTCCCCTTGACCACCTCCTCTGCTGAAAGGGAGAAGCTCTCCATAAATTATCTTAGCGTCCTATGTAAAACACGCACATGCATGCCATCCTCAGCTTAGTAAAGTTTGCAAGGAGAGGGACCCTCTGGCCCTTCTCCCTCCTGGTTCACGCTCTTCTGAGACCCTTCCCTGCCCTTTCCATGGCAGACTACTCCAGCTACCATCCCAATGCCACCCCATCGTGACCCCAAACAGAGAGAAGCAGCCGCATGGGTACACTAAGTGACTTGCCCAAGGCCATACGGGGAATGTGCGGCAGAGATGCTGTCCCACCTCGCACTTCTGCCCAGGTAAAACCAGTCCTGGGGCTCAGCCTAACACAGGCAGGGCTCAAACACCTTTCAACCCTGCTCAGAGCTCTGCACGACAGCAGCGTGCACTAGAGCCCATATACCCGCCCTGGAAATTGTTGGCTCTAACTAGTCCAGACAGACATATGTCAGAAGAGATGAAGTATTCATATCCTCATTTTGTAGCCACAGAGCCTGACTTGCACAGGGTCACAAAGGACAGCTGCAAGAAACATTAAAAACTTTCAGAAGGCCAAATAATACATGGTTCTTTAAGGAACGGCACATGCAAAATTAACCACGCGTTCCCTCTGCCCTCTTCCACGGCAGATGCTGGGAGGCACTCAAAGGAAGCTACTTTTATTTAAAATTAAATAAAGGAAGCTAATTTTGGCATGCAAGAGCTAATGCACCTGGGGGACTCCTTGCTTCAGGGCACTACCAACAGAAGAGGAGTAACAAAGTTAAGAAAGCAATTAGGAAACTGCTGCAGATACTTGATGGGAGGCTGGCTCTTGAGCGAATCCACAGCGTACACAGTTGCAAGAGGAGATTTCACCCCTGCTTTTGCCACCCCACAAACTTGGGAAATGACTGTCTCCAAGCCCCCTCAAGCTTGCAGCACATAAGCAGTCCTTGGGCTGTGCCCCGCTCCTCAGAGTGTGGACGTGCCCTTTCAGCCTCAGCTTTTGACTTGAAAATGGGAAGAAACACCCTCTGCTTTGCCCACCATGACTCCATGGCTTGGAGAGCAGCTGGTGAACAGGAGTAGGATGTCCCCAGGGTCTCCAGACCCCACAGCAATCCGGAAGCTAAGAGCTACAGTCTAAACATCCAACCGAGCAGCTCCTTCTCTTTACTGCATCCCTGGGGTCAAGTTTAATTCAGCCCTGGTCGCAGGGTAGGCACTGCCAGCTTTTTGCCACGCATGGGATGGGAGAAACTACAGCAGCACTATGGAGGACGGTGGGGAAAACACGGACCTGTGGAAATGAGCGATAATCTGGTAGCTTCTCCATCTGCTGTGGAGTTTTGTCAGCACCCTGTGGAAGAGCTGCAGCACTGCACACTGCTCCCTGCTTCTCACCACGAAGTCCACCTGCACACATCCCCACGCTCCCGGGTCTGGCATCTTGCTACGATACATCTTTTGGGCCCTGCTCAGTGCAAAGCAACACTTGGCGTCCCCACCACAAGCACTCCAGCGTGCATGGTGTCAAGACACACAAGGTGTGCGAGGAGGCACGTGGTGCACGAGGAGGCACGTGGTGCACCAGGATGCACAAGGTGCACGAGGATGCACGGCTGCCTGCAAGAAGGCACAGGCGTGAAGCCAGGGCACATCAGAGGGGCTGCGCAGAGGCCATGCAAGCAAATTAGGGGCTGGGAACAACGCACAGCCCTCAAGGCTACTCTCTGTCTAAAATTGCCCACCACAGGCTTCAGGCGGTGTTCTGGCTCTGCACCCCTTTGCTCCTCAGTGACTCATCAATATTTTGAGGCCAGAAGGGATGATTCTGACAATTTTAGTATGGCCTTGGAAAAAACTGCAAAACACTGACTCAGAGCAAACACCGGGTATCTAGCGACCATCCCTCTGTGTGCCTGGTCCACACAGGGAGACCACGGAGAGGAGGACGAGGAGGACTGCAGAACATTTCCTAGTCCCTTTCAAAAGTCTCTCATTCTCTCCTCATCCTGCCTGGTTTCTCACAGCGCAGAAGCCGGAATGCAAATGGAAGCAAAGTAAAAAATTTCAAAGGCTTCAAAAACCCTGTGTTTGATTCGGGCAGGCCTAGAGGCACTCCTGCTTCTGTCTCCACTCACACACTCGCTCAAAGTCTCACCCCAGAGCAGCCTCCCCAGTCCCTCATGCTATTTTAATGTGGGCACACGCTCTGACCCCAGAGTGGAGCATAACCAGGGAAGGACACGCATCGTCCGTGAGGGATGCACAACCTACACACAGTGTGTGTGCAACGGCTCGAAGAGCTCCGGCTGAGCTGAGCTTTTGCTCACCACTCCCTCCCCAAATAGTCATCCCAAGAGCCAGATGCAGAGATTATTCCCCCGAAAGCCAATTTTCAAGATAGCGCCAATTTGTCCATACCGATACAAAGGATTTTGAGAGCCGTGAATACTCCCAAGCTTTGGAGCTCTCTTCTGCAGCAAGGTAAAAGAAAATGAAAACACACCTCAGAGCAAGCAGAAAGCCAAGACCAGCAAGATGAGAGCCCACACCAGGCTTAAACCCAGTAGGGTGTAACTGTCTTTTACCATTCCCTCTGCTTAGCAAGAGGAGAGGAATACCCTGAAATAGTCCCTGCTCCTCTGGCAGGGTTTTCCTAGGGAAAACTATGAAAACATAAAGCTGGAAAACTAAACCCCACAAAAATCAGAAGTAATAGAAATTGTTTCTTTTTTTTCTTTTGGCATTGCTCCTCCATTGCTCCAAATGAAAGCCAACCACCAGCAAGGAGCAGGACCTCTTCTTTTACTCCAAATGGAGCAAGGGTGGCAGTTGTTTACTGCTGATTACCTACAGTACAATGTGGGGATGGGTTTGCCTTTTTTCATTCCCTGTCAGAAGGCTTCAAATCAGGATTTTCTGAGCATGGGTTCATGGCTGCAGAAGGAAACCTGTGCTTACATTTTTGGTACATGGGGCACTGAGTAACAGACGGGTATTTCTGGCTCAGAAGCAGCCCAACATTAGCTGAAACGTCAAGCACAGCTGACTTGCGTGATTTTCCATTGATTAAGATGACAAAGTTGGGCCAAAATCTTACAGAGACAGATTACAGAGGGCTGATGCCATCTAATCTAAGCCTCAGTTCACTAGCTTTAGGCCTAAATCCTAGCTTAGTCTGGAAATGATCCGTGCTTCCTTGGTTATCTCTACCAACTCAGGAAATAATCAGTCGTGTAAAACCACATACTGAAAGATGCGAAGGAATTAATGAATAAAAAAATACTATATGCTCTCGCACTTCAGAGCTGTTCCTTGGGGAAAAAAAAAGGCGATGGTGGGGAGATGCTGGCTCCAGAGGAGGATGCTGCTATCCTGCCCTGCGGAGCATGACCCCCTCCCTGCCCACCCCCTGCAGCTGGCAGAACCTCCCATGCCAAACACTACCTGGGCTTTGCCTCCAGCAAGGTACTGCTAAAAATAAAAAAAAAAGCAGCAAGTCAGACTCCCCCTACTCTGCTCGGCCAGCACGGAGGAGACCAAAGCCATAAGTTCTTCAAAACGAGTCACAAAACTCCCCTTTCCAAAACTAGTGCGAGAGCGGGAGCGGGGGAAGGCTGGAGGGATGTAAAGCATCCCAATGCCCTCCAAGCATCGCAGGAACGTGCGGCACCTGACGCTGGCGAGGTAAAACCGCACCACGAGCCCCCTGGCAGCACGGTGGTGCCGGGGGGAGCTGTTTAGCTGAGGGTCTCACCTCTGTATCAACAATAAATACATCTGCAATAAATATGCAAAGTTGTAACTGATTTGCATTGATATTTGGACTGGGGGGGAGCTGAGGGGAGAAAGAAATAAAGTCCATTATAGCGCAGAGTAATTTAGGATATTACCACCAGCATCTGAATTACAAATCTACCTCTCATTACTGGTATGTTAACCGGGAAAGGCAGCTTCTCAACAACATGCAAGGCAGAGTTTATTAGCATGAATTTGCATAATAATTAGCTCTGCAGCAAGCAAAGGCTGTTGTGCCTTTCAAAAAGCCAACTTTCAATGTCAATATCCAGCCCCAATTTGGCTCCCGCCCTAGGGCCTTCCAGCAGCGAAACACCGCCGCAGGCATTCGCAGCCGGCTGCCATCTCCCTGATGCCGTTGCCTGCATTGGGGACCCGTGGAGGTCCTGCCTCATCATCCCTCGAGCAGGTCCTGGGCACTGGGAGGCATGGGAGAGCTCCTGGGAAGGGTCTTTGGCAAGCCAACCTCACTGCACGGAGAGTTTCTGCATTGCTCGGAGAGTTTCTTTCCCTGGTACATTAGCAGAGCTGGCTGCTGGATGGCTATAAAGAGTCCCCAAAGTCCCCGTTCAAAGCAGCCCCATGCCATTCAGAGCTGCTCTCCATCCCCCCACCCCATAATGCTAAATCTGCTACAAACTCCTCACGATTGCCCTCCTGCACCCCCACTGCCAATTAAGCCTTTAGACAACATGATTCACATAACACAATTTAGAGAAGATGCAGGAGAAAGGTATTTGATATCTAACAATGCCAGGATGAAGAAAAGTGTGGTAATAGAGGGAACTATATTTATTCTCCGTCTACCTGAGCTGGCCCCTACAAATATGATACTGGACTGTACTGATCGATGCTCTCCAGCCTGGCATTTTCCAGGTAGCCTTGTACCAATAAGATTCTTTACTAGCCAGAATAGAAAAATAAAGGGAAAAACATGAGGATATTTTAGTCTTTTTGCTGAAACTACAAGTTTCGTCTTCTAGAGCTCTACCTGTAAATATATATGGATATATTTGCAGGTGCATTTCAAATGCAAATATCTCAATTTGAACAAGACAAACAAAACACACTTGGTGGGAAGGAGGCTGTCTTGCCTGGAAAATCTCACTGCCTCCAATCCCCTGTGATGCAGGCAGATTCCTTTACCTTGCACACTCCAAGCCTTCTGTTTCAAGAACTTTTTTGGGCACCCCAAACATACCCCTGGGTTAGAGGAGATGCTTAATAGGATTTCTGCCCCGGGAGGTCATGCAGGGAGTCACACATGTGTTTGCAAGGCAGCTGCAGATGGCAGCAAAGCCATCTGCACCCGGGCAGCAAGTGACAACTGGTGTGTGCCTCACGTCACAGCGAGAGCTGCTCAAGAGGAACCGGAGCCTCTTAATGCAAACTGTTAATTGCTACGTGCGTAGCTCCCAGCCCTCTGCTTCCTTGCGCACCAGTGCGGGAGGCTCCTGCCTAACTCCTCGGCATGACCCACAGGGGTCCCAGAGATGGGGCACAAGGTTTCCTAACAGGAACCCACCTGAGCTCACACTCACGGTGCCCAGAGTTGCTTTACAAAGGATATAGCTGCTATTTCTGCTGGTTTAAAGACAACATGCCTCCATTTCCCCTAAGAGGATATTATTCCCAAGCAGGGACCGAGCTGATCATTTCCAGACAGCAGCATCTCAGTGTTGGCTTGAACTCTGCTGTTTCCAACACAGGAAAAACCTTACGCATCTCTAAAAAGAAATGCATTACCCAACTAAGTCTCAGACCTGCCATCTCCAGGCCTTTGGCTGCAAGTCCCGCTCTTTGCAGCCTCTCCCCACCACCACGCATGTGACTCCTGGCCAGCAAGAGATACTACGCACTGGCTTTTTCTTTCAGCATCTCACAGCACTAGAAATACACCTCTCAAAGAAGCTGATCTAAACAAGCTTCTTTGGACCTTATGCTGTCCCCAGTCCTGGTTTCATCAGAAACCCTCTTTTAACCCACCATCTCTGGGTGTCGTGGTCTCCAGGACCAGCAGCCTTATAGAGGATAAACTCCCTCAGGGGATGTGGCAACTCCTTGTTCTTCAGTGCTCTGAAGTCTGGGTCCTCCATACCCTTCAAAACCATACCTCAAAAGGAACAGGCCTTCTGATTATATTATATGCAGTTACTATTTCAGACAGATATAAAATAGGCTGGTATAAAAGGAGTCTAAGCAACAGCAAATAAACCTCAGCACCTCTGCATGTCCTGAACCAAACCCACCCCTACCTCCCCGGGCAGTAAGATGCCCTTTTGAACCATTCAACACCATCTCAGTTAGCAGAAGGCTTCAGAGGTCCCTGCCCTTGAAAAACAGGAGGGGAAAAAAAGGAAGAAAGTGTGGTCCAGGTCCTGAGAGGGCAGAATAAGGCAGTTGGGAAAGGGCTGGTACTGGGGACTGTCAGCATTTATTTCTCTGGGTTCCCCAGGAGGTGGGATGCGCACAGGTACCGGCTGTGCCAGCTCCAGACCGACACGAGATGGTGCTGCTTCCCCAGGCACGGGCAGGGATGCAGTGGGTCGGGAACGCAGCGGGCAGGGATGCAGCCGGGCACGGATGCTCCAAGACCACCCTCCTTGCTGTCCCTCATACTCTTGCACTGCACAAAACAAGGGGCAGATGCTGGAAATGCAGAGGGCTGGGAAGGGGTGGCACAGCCAAAACGCTGGCAGGAGCCGGTACACACGCAGCTCCTGGTTTTCAGCTTATTTAAAGTCTGTTCATAGCCATAAAGAGAGATATGTAAATAACTCTATTTCAAAGCACTCTCCACCTCAAGGAAGAGATTTGTAGTCGAAGAAGGAAATGTTTCAGAGAAAAAAAAAAAGTCTGCTTACAAGTTGAACAAGTGAAAAGCTATCGCAAACCAGCTAAACACTATTTCTTGTGCAAGTCAGACGTTTGTTCCCAATTGGGGTTATTAAAGAAAAGTTGGAGAAGCTTTCCCTAATTTCTTGACAAAATTCTATTAAAAACAGACATTTCCATGCACTTCCCATGCATGGTTTTCCTTTTGGAAAAACACGGAGCTGAGGATCCTGCAGAGCTCATCAGCAATCTGGCGCCCGTGTGTGCCGCCCCACGATAAAAAACCCAGGCGGGGACATGGGGGAGAAGAGGGGAATAAGCATTTGGAAGGTGATGATTCTGCAGTGAATTTAAAAGGAGTTATCAGCTGCTGCTGGGTAAATCAGCTTGGCAAAGATAAGAACCAGAACAAATATTTATTCCAAATTTACACTGACCTAAACCTGAGCGCTTGAGGGTTGAATAATTTCAGTGAACTATATATTTTGTCAAATCATTTCCTGGGCTTCTTGCATGGATTGAAAGAGATTTAGCTGGGAAGGATAAATCCTGGCTGCTCATATAGTGTTGTCAAAAGGATGGGATGGAAACACAGATAGAAACACTGATAGATGGCAATAAAAATTATCTTTATAGTGTTTCAGTCTGTGCTGTTTCACGATGGCAAAACTAGACCAAGATTTCTCCAAGTGATTTTGAACGCCGCCTTGTTCAAAGGGCTTATCTGGCTGAAAAAGGTCCCAAATATTCAGAAAGCTCTTCATGACTGCTCATATGCGGGCCCCCGCTCAGACAAGCACCCCAAATCACCACCCCTTATCAGAAGTCTCAGTTCAGCTCCTCAGTAGGAGTTGGCCTGCAGCAGGTATCAAGCCAAGGTTGGAGGCTGCATCTGAAGGAGAGCACCTTTCCCCCATCGCCACGCCAATCTTCGCTCCCCAGGACAGGCAAGCCAGTGCAGGCAGGGCCCTCTTCTGCCTGCAAGGATCCAGCCGCTGATGCAGTCCTTGTCATCGCAGACATTGATTTGCAAGCTGTACCTGCCACAAGGCACAGAAACATCCAGCTCTCGGCTCCTGTCCTACTAGCGTTGCTGTTTTCCCTTTGCAGTCCACGTGGGAGACCCTTTTTCACTGGGAAATTTTACCTGCTCTATCTACCGCTCCATCCTCGCAGGAATAAGAGCGCAGGCACGGCACGACAGGAACAAGCAGAAGCCAAGTTTACATAAACAGTGGAGAGCACGACGTAAAGGTTATTTGTGCCTGCGGGCTGCTTTGGGAACCTGTGAAATGCAGAGGTCTTAGGCTGACTCACGCTAGACAGAAAGTTCCTGTAACACTAAAGACTGCAGCTTTTTTAAGCACCTGAGCAGTGCAGGGGCTCAAGGTGCTACCAAAAACAAGTGTGAGGAGCTAGAGCTAATGGTGCGATGTTATTCAGCATCTCCCATCCCCTCCTTGTGCTGGACAACAGCCCGATCACAACCTCTGCTCAAGCAAACATCCACTCACTTTGCTGAGATTTCTTGTCTCAGTAAACACTGGGCAAGAGTGCGTAAAGACACAAAAATTAGTATTAACATGGTATTTCGTACCTAAAGCTCTTTGTAAGCTCTTCAAACAACAGCGTGAGACTTATCCACATTTTACGGCTAGGGAAAATGGAGCCATGGAAGTTAGGTGACTTATTCAAAGCCAAAGACAGAGCAAATAGAAGAGCCAGGATTAGAGCTAACGAAGCAGCAGAAATGATCTCCCACCCCCACGGATAACAGCAGGAAACCTGCTGGTCCTAACACCACAAAGCAAAAATAACCCAGAAACAGGCAAACCTCGCAGGGAAGAAGTAAAGTTGTGCAGGGTCCTGTTTGTGGGACAGAAGAAGTGGAAACCAAGGGATTAGGATCACTGAGGAGCACGTTCAACTCTCAGCCCCAACACGGATCGCCTGCAGGTGACCTTGGGCAAGTCACCTTCATCCCTCTGCAACTGGGGATGGGACAGATGAGGAGAAACATCTCCCCTTCGCTAATTTTCACCATTCTCTACTCTCTTAGAGGCAGAAACTGCATCTTATCACTTGCTCATGGATGACCCAGATTAATTAGGCAATTCTGGAAGCTACCAGAATACACTACAACAAAGAGCATAAAAGCACTGCAATTTCTTTACCTTTTCAATACACCTTTAGATTTTGGGGAGGAACTAACAATGTTCCTTGAATAGCAGGTCTTGCTAAAGGGAATGCAATTGAGAGAGAGGCAATGAGTTACAATTGGACTCACAAAGCTGGCACAAAGCAGCAGCCAGAGCATGCGTTTGCATGTATATAAATACATCTCTCCGTGTGTGTATACACGCATAGGACTTTGGATGAGCAGGGCGAGGGTGGAGCACATAAACTTGGGGAGAGATAAAAATCAAATAAAACCCCACAAAAATTAACAAGGGGAGAAAGCATTTTACTCAAACAAAGAAAGTCATTTTTGCAGCCATTGATATTTCCCCCCCGCCTCTTTTTAATTTTTTTTTATTTTGAAGTCAGCATTGTGCAGAACCGTGTTCCTTTTCAAGATTTCAGATGTTGCTGTGTTCAAATGAATCCCATTTTGTCACAATCAATGACTTTCCCCGCTCATGATTACCTCCAGCCCTTCGGAGCAGGCAGCGCTGCTGGCAGCCCTCCAAGCCCCAGTCAGGCAAGGCAAGGCAGCAGAGCCCACACCTCTCCAAAATGCGCAGCGGAGGTAAGCTGGAGAATGTCACCTACACCTGGGTAATTTTTAATTTTCTTTCTTTTCCCTATACTGTTAAATTACCTCCAGCTTATTTGTCTGGCTAGAGGTTAATGAAACATTAATGATGTTAATGAGCCTTTCATGCTGCAAGTTTTTTCAAGAAAGAGATATAATAGCTGTTTTCCTTCCCTTTTAATCTTTTTCATCATTCGGGAGTTGCAGGGCCAAAGCAATTAGTGACTCAGGCGGCTCTGTCTCCCCTCCCGGTCACAGCCCAGTGGGGCAAAGAGAAGAAACCTATTAAACCCCCTTCACATGTCCACAGGTGCGGAGCTCGTGGGCTGATGCTACCACGCTGCTTTAGCCAGAAGGCAAAACGCTATTTGGGGGAAAAACAGGGGGAATTAACAATCTGGAGCTGTCGGGAATGGTGAAGCGTCACCATTAGCCGTGCGCCGTTCATTAGAGAAGGTGAAGAGACAGGTGATTTTCAAAAGGTTGGGGAGGTTTGGGTAGGGCTCCAGCAGCCGAGGGGTTGCTGGACACCTTCCCCCATGAAACAGCTCAGTGGAGAAACCCACCCCATTTCAGTTTTCATCCTGGTGAACTCTGATTTCAGGTGCATGACATCGCTCTGGANAGTGGTGGAAGAGACAGCAAGAGAAAAACTAAAAGATTCAGAAAAATGGCTCCTCAGAAAACCGCTCTACACCCTGCTCATCTCCACCCTGCTGCTTCAGACACCAGAAGGGATTGCTTTACCATTCCCTAATCCCCTCAACACAACCACATGGTAAAAAAAACCCACCAGTCTCAGCCCATTTTACAGACGGCTCGTCCCTCATTGAGCAAGGAGGACATGAGCCAGGGGTCCCTCTCACCACGGCCAAGCTCCCCATTGCCACCGCGCTCCTTCGCGTGCTGGGAGGTGATGCTGCCTCTGCTTTTCTTGATGGATGCATGGGTGCCAAAGGGCACACAACTAAATTACGAGCTGGCACTTACAAGGAGTGAGGGCTCTGGCTTGTGCTTCCATTAGAGGGTATCTATCTGCATTTAAAGCTGTGGCGCTCTGATAAGGAGAAGGAAGGAAGCTAGAGAGACCTCAAAAAATTGCCTGGACGAACTCCGAGATAAGACTTTTCAGACAGACAAAAAAGCCTGTCCTGATTTATAGAGCTTCGTCCGTCCTTGACAGTACCTCTGGAGCTCCTGATCTCAGCTGTAGAAAAGAAAGTTCCATCAGAAATGTATGTTCTGCCCCCAAACTATTTATCCAGACAACCTGTCAACCTACCACAGCCAGATCCTCTCTTGACATGGACAAGGCAGCAACACAAACGGCCGCCTTTTATTTTTACCCTCTCCTCTCCCTTGTTCCTACTAATCATAGATGCTTTGTCCGCTCAATAATAAAGATCCTGGGTGCCTCAGTTTCCATTTTTTTGTTATCGTGCCTTTCAGCCAGCATGTTTATTTATGACTGCTACAAAGCACTTTCACAGAAAGATGCCATTAGGCTGGACTGATGCTCCCTTGACATTGAGATCAGAATCTGCACAGACGCCATGCAACAACTCATCTTTATGTTTGCCTACTTGTCTTAATTCCTTTTCTATTATTACTATTGCTATTATTGCTATTATTATTGTTGTTGCTGTTGTTATTATTATTATTATTATTTCCGTTGCAAGGGCTGCCAGGGGGAGAGGCACAGGGGCACTTGCAGCACAAAGACATGAAGCAGCTCTGACTGAGGCCACAGATGGTATGGGCTGGCTTGGCTAATTCTGCCCTCTTTCAGGGCAGCTGTTGGCACGTGCACTCTTAACAAGCCCATTAAGAGAATAGGACCCCAGACTGACAAGGGCACAGTAATGGATTTATTCTCGCTCATGACGTGGAGACGGCTCTCCCGCATACCACGGCAGGAGCTTCTGCAGAAGAGCCAGAAACCTGGGGAAAGACTGATTTTTGGGGGGCAAGGCGCGCAGCTGTGCCCTCTTGCCTCCCGTCGAGCCCAGAGAGGGCATTGCTAGGGAGCGGCAGATGATAGCTGTGGGTTAAGATCTCAAATCCAGCAAAACCCACACGGACGCTGTGCTCAGCCTGCGCTGATGAGTTCACCGGGTCTCTCTGCTTACAAAACCTGACTTGTCACCGAAAAAGAGGAGTACGCTCACTGCGATATCATTAGGGTGACAGCCATGGTGACTTTAACACGCTCTCCAGAGCCCACAAGGCCCCGGCAAGCCCTGCTCCTTCTCCTTTGCCCTGGAAACTCCTTGCAGACTTCATGCATGAGCACAGGACACGGCATAGCTCTCCAAAGGCATGCAAACACCTATGAGGTCTTCTCAACCTACTTAGCAGATGAGAAGGGGGGGAAAAAAACCCTGATGCATAAGAGCCAGCTGGCCCCTCAGCTTCCCAGCCCTCATCCATGTTAGAAAGTGGGCCCTGGGACATGCTCCCTTTCCAGCACCATCCTCCAAACGACAGCGTGCCCTGCCCGCCACGCTCAGGCGAGATGCTGGGGCAGACAAAGAGAGGTTTTTGTATGATCTGGCATCTCTTTCAGCTGTTAGCCAAGGCGCGTCCTTCCCCGGCATCGGCTCTCTAATTAGTTCTATTGGTTTCAACAGTTCGGCGGGCTCAGTGAATGTAATATTTAACACCCTAGAGGGAAGCCTTTCACGCCGATGCCTCTTTCATCATCTCTGCCCATCTGGTGCTCACTTTAAGCTCGCAAAGCACCACCTGCTTGGAAAACAATGAACTTGTGCGATTCCCCGGCTCCTCCAGGCCAGCCAGACCCACCGGGAAACATGCAAGAGAGCAAGCCTCCCCATGGCAGCAAGCCTTGACACCCATTGTGTGCGTCATGTGTTCATTCAAAAAGCAATTATTATCACATGTTTATACCACTGCCCATCAGGGATGCTGATTCAAAGGGAGCAATGCAATTTTTCCCCTCTATGACTTGCTCAAGAAGACCTCATCAAATGCACACCACGTCCGCAGGAACAGGGAGAACAGGGATGTGGGTGAGAAGACACCCTTCTGCTCCTCCCCTTTCTTAATGGCTACAGCCTCACCATCACCACATTTCTCAGGTTAACCAAGGATGAAGGATGGATAACTGAGAAAGGGTGCTTAGCAGAGCAAGGTATGAAAGGATCAGTGGTGCAACTCCACAACAGGAACAGGTAGCAGCGGTGGTGTAGGCATGTTAGGTGACACCCAGGAGCAGGGTGTCAGGACCCCCGCTGCAGCAGGCAATGCGATGTGGCCACAGACATCTGCACCGTTACAGCCTCTCTAACAGGTCTGAGCAGAAATGGGAATTGAGCCCATAAAAACCATTTGCTTTCTGCAGCCACAGAACCACGGCTGATGTTCGGAGACATCACTGCGTCTGGAAATGATTAGATTCCTTCCAGTGACTGACACCTGCTAATAACCTGGAAGATGGGTAGAGGATACTCACATTGTCATCTCCAGCTATCTACAACTTCATTTTCCATCATCTTTGTCACTCAAGGACAGCAGTGAAGGATATTATTGCTACTGGTATTGTTATTGTTATTATTTAAGCCATGCAGCAACAAATCTGCAGGTATCTGGACTGGGTTGGGCGGACGCATTACACCAGCAGATTTTCCTTCAGATCGGAGGGAAATTTATTGCAAGGATTATGTATAATGTATTTTTCTATTAAATTAAAATAAGCTTCCCTTTACAAAGTTCAGCGTGTTAGCCGACAGCTGGAAGGACAGTGGTTTTAACCTCATGCTTAGCCACAGAGTCAGCCACACCGGAAGATGGATGCATGGATGCTCACTCTCAGGGAAATACAATAATCTTCTCTTTTTGCAATGCTGAACTGTATTTCCGGGCCTCCTGCCTCTCCCCATAACACCTATTAGCTACTCATCAGTGCTAAAAAAAAAAATAATAAATACACCAGTGCACAACAGTGCCAAGGGCAGGGAAGTTAAAGGACATTATAACTCTTTAATTACATCAGTCTTGGAAAGAAAAGAGCTGTCATTCCCTCGCTCTTCCCTCCAGGGAACACTTGGTATCTACCTTGGCCAGAACCCCCTTAGGAAAGTTGTAGCAACATATGTCTTCCCTGTGATTCATGCCAGAGATGGGTTTAGTCCTGTATTAATATTCCCCACCCACTATTTACTGTGCTTGCATACACACACAGATACACACAAACATGCCTTTCATCTCCTGCCTTGAAAGGAGGAGGGGGGAAACCTTTAAGCTTTCAAGATAAGAGAGTCACGTGCAAGTCACTGGGTTTAGCCTGCAGGGAGGATTTTCTTCTGAGAGGACCTTAAGGAGGGCTACAACGTGTGATTGCAAAGAAACAACCCCTCGAGGGGCTGAGGACCCTGCCCTGGGGACGGCCATCGAGATGACACCTGCTAAATACAGGCAGTCATCACGCCGCACACAGCCCATCATGTACCATCCTGAGATGCCGAGGATGCAGAGAGCTGTCAAAGAGCACCCTGAGAGCTCAGAGTGTTTTTTCAAATAAGCATGTTTTTAAATATATTTCTCCCTGACAAAAACATCCTTTGTAGAAATGAAAACGGTTGTCAAAAACCCATCGCCCACCTCCTAAAAGATCCCATTACATTTCTGTATTGAACTTCTTTTTCATCAAGAAAGTTATTGAAATAGTGATGGAAACAGCCAATAGCACTTTCGATTAAAAATGTATCACGGCGTTTTGTGATTTAAAAGCAAACAAACAAGAAAGGCAACATGAAATGTTAATGTGCACGTGAGCAGGTTTGATTTCTGTTTGCTGTTTGTTTGTCAAACATTTTCAACTATCAATTAATTATCAAAACTGGGCCAGAAAGCTGGAGCCTGATCCACACACCCCGTGACGCCAATCAGGGGAGGCTCAAGCAAGCATCACCGTTCCCAGGAGAAGGACGCACAATTCAGGTTGCAGAGCATGGCCGCCACTGGCAATCACAATTTCCCCACCGAGCAGGAGGCTACGGGATGGTTTCTGCAAAGTCTAATTTGGCTGCATGGAAGTGCAGTGAGCAATCGTCCTTTCACCCCTTTGAACCAGCACCAGAGACCAATAGGGCTGCTACCCATCAACAGCTCCCTGGTCACCTTGGAGGCAAGGCCATCACTCTGTGCTGTCAGAGCCACAGCACAAAGCCCAAGACATCTTTTTGCAGTGGCCTCTGACGCTGAAGGACACACCACTAGAGCTGGGGTAGCTCCCATAAAGGCTGTGCAAAGGGAAAGGACTGGGAGGTGCCTGGGTCAGCCCCACACCCTTTCCTTCTACTGCATTTTCAAAAGCCCTTGCAACACCAACGTTTACTCCAAAAGAGAGCAGGGAAAAAAAAAAAAAAAAAAAAAAAGAAACCATAGGAGCTGAGGTGGGTGAATAAGGAGATATGGCAGAGTCAGGAGGCAATGGCCCAAGGGACCCATTAACAAGATTCCTCCCACACAACCTCCAGGAGCCCAGACCATCAATAAAACCTGCTCTCCTCCCCAGCCAGCCTTGCGTGGCTCTGAACTTTCCAGCTACAGGCTGCAGATTGGATTCTTCCGTCATCACCATAAAAACAGATGAATTGTCCACGGCTGAGGGACCTGTGATAAGACAGGACCCTTTAGGCAAGAAGGCACACTTCATAAAACCGGCGCTGCCTTTCAGCAAGGGCTGGTTCTGCACTGCTGGGGTGGGTGCCTGGTCCCACACGCTGCAGCAAACTGCCCCAACGCTTTTCATACCAAAAATGAGGGGCTGGAGACCACCTGCCCTCTTGCAACCAAGCAACTCAATGTGGCTATCTACTGACATAGCACATCCCAGAGTCATATCCGCATTGCATGCTGCCTCCTCCATCCCTCCCTTGCTAGGGTGTGCGAGGAGCCCCCTCACCCCAAATTTCTTGGAAACAGCTACAGACCTTGCTCTGCTCTTTGCTGCAGGAGCCCAAAGCACTGACCAAAGCCATTTCACCGCTGGCTCTTCCACTTTAACAGCAGGCAACTAGTCCTGCATGGGCTGGGAAAGGTGCACGACCCACCCCGGTCATGGGTAACGTGTCCTTCTGTGAGCTCCAGTCCCAGGCCATGCAACAAAGCAGCACCCAGCTTGCACCCATACTGCAATGGTGGGGCACCCCTGCTGAACCAGCGTTGGTGCCAGCAAGGCCCCAGATGGGACATTTGTCTCTTCCCACAACTCTGGGGACAAAGAGGGGATGCCAGCAGCACTGCTGGAAAGCACAATCCCAGCCATGAAGAAAGTCTTTGAAAACCAGCAAGAAGCTAGAGCAGATAGAGCCCAGGCTCTGCAATGAAAGCATTTCTTCCTGTTTTGTTTTGTTTTGCATTCTCATTGCCAGGTTCATTATCAGGGCCCTTATTCCTACACACGCTTCCCATTTTTCTCCCTCCTATCTCTGTGTCCAACACAGCAGCCTGTATTAGTTTATGTTAACAAGCTGTGGCAGCAGTAATCCTGGCCTCTCCGGCTCCACCGCCTGTTTTGCTGACCAGGCACTGCCTCTGCTGCCTGAGAGCTACCACCTAGGTACAGTTCCTGGTCCCCTAAGCCTTCCTCCACCAAAAATCCAAGCATCCCTGCAGGAATTACACTGGGATATATCCTCTGCCAAATGCTGTGACCACAGTGACACTAGTCAGTGATGGAGCGCAAGTTGCAAAAACATTTTGTCTGCCCCGCTGCCACCTCTGCAGAGTGCCGAATGAATGGCAAAGCTTGTTTTCTCCCCAAAATAGACTTTTCTTCTTTGCTGCTGTGCTGCAGAAACAAGAATCACCCCCGTGGCCCCAGCGCAATGGGGGCTCCCGTATGCCGTGTGGCACCTCCTCCTGCTGCCGGCAGGGTAGGAGGACTTGCTGCCCTCTCCTTCCCACCCCACCCCTGCAATCTGACAGCCCACATTTGTCTTTTCAGCTTTGACTTCCTTCTCAGCCCAGGTTGACANGGGGGGGAATAAAAGGCAGGCACAAGGCAGCTGCCATGGTGGAGGGGGCGAGGAACAAAGAGAGATATCAATCACTGCTCCACTGCTCCAAGGGCATGGCAGCATGATTGAGCTGCCCAACGTGTCCAGGAGGGAAAAGGAGGGCGAGAGGCAGGGGAGCTTGGCCACTGCCCCGAAAGCAGGACGCCTGAGCTCAGCCCTTCTGCCGAGGCACCTCTCACCGATGGCATGAGTTTGCTCTTCATCACATCAAAGCCCGTCTTCCCACACAAGCTTAGCTAACAGAGGCTGGGTGCTGGACCCTCTTTACCTCCCCTCACTTCCCAAGAATGAGCAATCAGACAGCCTGAGGCAATAAAATAAACCTCCACCCTACGGCTCCAGCCCAGCGCCACACAAAGCTTCATGCCACCGCACCAAGACGCTATACGGAGCCCTGCTGTGCTAATGGTGGGTCTGGTTTTAGTGCAAGCGTTTAACGAGCGGCGCGTGTGCTGCTGATTAACAGTGTGGCTCTCCGAGGCCAAAGAAGAAAAGAAATTCAGTGCAAGATTGCAAACAATTACTCCTTTTAGATAATCACTGTTTTACAGTCCAGACGCGTGCATAAATATTGCATAATGCTCGGGCTCAGCACATAATTGTCAGATATTATTCAAACCAAGTCACTACTTTATTGGCAAGAGCTGTGAGCTTGTCACATCTCAGGGTCAGCGACTGGATGGTTGAAGGATTTTCAGGGAAAGCTCAGGTAATGCAAGCAGCAGATCAGCCATTCCCTAAACTGCTCAGCACCGACCTTTGCAAAGCGATCTCACATTCACAAGCCCGAGGAGGCAAGAGCCCGTGTGAAGCAGCGTTTCTGTGTGCATACAGGGACAGGGAAGCGAGGCAGCGGGGATGAGCAGTGCCCAGCCAGCGATCCAGGGCAGTATTTGCGACCGAAGCCCTCGCAGCACAGTCGTGAGGCTCTTTGCAGGAACACAAACGCACGCAAGAGCCGCAGAGCCTGCCTGCCCACAGACGTGTGCCTGCACATCACGGGGAAAATGCTTCTGCAAGAGCTCTGTGCTCATGGTGCCGGGGGCCGAGCTCCAGCCACACGCCACTTTGGACAGGTCTCCTTCCCTTCCTCAGCCGAAGCTGTTTTGTTTGCAAACCATCTGCTCGGCGCCCCGCCACGCCGGCAGTAGTGAGGGGGCCCAGATGGACAGGTTCTTTGATAATTCTTTAAAACAAAGCACCCAAGCACAACGGCACCATATGCCGAAGGGCCAGCCAGCTCGGAGAGCTGTTGCACGACCCTCCCTGCTTGGCTCGGCCGTGCAGGCAGCGTGCTGTGCAGGCAGCGTCCTGCCCGGACCCCAGCATGCTCCCTCACCTGCCGAGAGCTTGCAAGCATTTCCAGGGGCCGCTTTGTCTCTGCTGAAGGCAAAGTGTCCAGAAGGAGATTCAAGCTCCTGGGAAGTCTCCAGCCTGCACACCTTGCACACGAGGTCCTGATCTCCCATGGGCTGGGGGGGACCAGGTATCGCACTGCCCTTGAGCTTTCCAAGACAGAATATGGGGTAAGAAGAGGAAGGTGGAGAAGGCGAGGCTGCTTCCTTTTCAGAGTTAATTTTTGGCCTTGGTTCACACATAATTTAAATGCAGACACCTATACAATTACTCTGCACAACAACCAGGGCTTGACTTGGCTCAGAGAATCTCACGGACAAGCTCGGTGACACAGGAGAAAGCCAGCTGCTTATGGGCAATAAAGCCCTGCCTGGAAGCACGGCTTCCTCCCGCTACAAAAGCTCTGCTTCACCTCTGAAGGCTCACATCTCCCAGTTTTGCTCTGGCACTCTGAGAAACTTTCTCATTAGAAGGAGAGGGCAGCCTGAGATTCCTGCACCATTGCAGGAACAGGGGCTTTAAGGAAAAAAAACAGCTTGCAAAACCCATGCCACAATCAGATGGATTTTGATAGATGCTGCAGTGAAGGACAGCTCAGTCGGATTTCAGATAAAGGCAGGCACAAAGGCTGGTGAGATTGGACTGACATCTTTCAGGCTATGCTTTCCTGCCCCTGCGCCTTGAATATCAAATCCTCCCCGTCACCAGCAGCCCTGAACCCCAAAGCTCTGGAGAGCTGGGTGGAAGGGACTGACTCCCAGCAGTGAGATAACAGGAGCTCCCAAAAGCCTCTGCTGTTTATAAAGCGGGCTTACCAGAGCAAGGGAAACCCCTTCCTGAGCAATTTGCATTACCAAGGATCCCCACTGTGGTATCACACCATGGTCTTAGCACAGGACACTGCTCTCACCCAGCTCGTGAGCAGGCAGGAATTGCAATAGCAAATAATGGGGCTTCAGTAGCCTGATGGCCCAGCTCCCGAGCTGTCAGCATCACCCTTGGACCATACTCTCAATAAAGATCAGTGGTGAGTGTCAATAAGGAAAGAGATTACATCGGCTTCCAGAGAGAGAGTGCGAAAAAATGAGTTGGAGCAATGAAAAGCTGCTTTAGACTACGAGCGACCGCCAGGCACCTGCGTGCAGTTAAGCAAGGTCTGCAGGAGCGTGCTGCTTCCCCAGAGGCCCTGGGGATCGCCCGAGCTGAAGGACAGCATGGGATGAGTGAGAGATTTGGGTGGTTCAGGGCATCCTTCCTCTGCCTTTAGCCCTCTGCCTGGCTGGCCTGAAAAGGGCCAGAGATGGAACATGGGGTGATGGGGAGAGGACCTCCCATGCCAGCATCTCCTAAGCTCCTCTTCTCAAGACATCAGACTCACATCTCATCTGGTGTGCCGTAGATGAGTGCTTTTGTTAACACAAATCACACGAGTTGCCTCCAACAAAGCCTGAACTGGGGCCCAAAGCTGAAGCAAAGTAACTGTGAATGTTGATAACTTTATCATCCAACAAGACACATGTGAAATGCTTCTCTTCTGCTAATGATATGCTGGAGAGGTGCTGAGCTGAGGTGGGACACAGTGCCTGGCCAGCTGGTAATGAAGAACAATAGACTGCACAAAATCGGTCCCGAGTTCCTTTCAGCAGCCCTTGATCAAGCAGTGCCCCACCAAATATTGAAAATCTTGCTCTATTGTATCCATGCAAATCACATGTGCCACTTGAAAGCACGCACATTAATAACTTATCTGTTGGGCCAATAAGAAAAAGAAGTATCGCGTTATCTTGTCCACTTAACCATTAGAACAGCTACAAAGTGCATTCATTCACCTCCTACAATACTTGCAGCTTCCAGCTCTGCTCCCAAGTACCGCATTTGCTACCATCCCTGACAGCTGCTTTCTGGGACAGGTGGATACCGGACCCATCCTGGAGCCATGCGGTGAGTTAACGGGCATGGGACCGGGTCTGGAGCCTTTAGGGGTAACTACCATGACTGTCCTGCTACTGCCTCGGAGGAGCTCTGAGCACCGAGAAACCCATGTTTGCGCCCTGAAGGCAGAGGGGTCCAGCAGCCTTCCTGCCGCCTGTATTTCTTTAAGGCCAGCTAGTGAAGGATAACGTTATCCAGCTGGAATTGCACGAGGGAATTCAGGTAAGCAGACTGTAATTAACCAAGCTGGCACACTGCCACATCCAACAGATGTAGAAATGCACCTTGGGAGGAGGAAAAGGAGGAGGGAGAGAAGAGCAGAAGAGGAACGACAGCTACCCAGGGTGCTCTGCTGCTCCTTGCCCATGCGCCCGGGGGGGATGTGGGGAGACACAGCGGGTGCGAAGGAGCGGCTAACTGTGTGGCAGTGCCTTCCTTCTCCTCCCAGCTGGTGGGCAGGAGCAAAATCCCCTAGGAAATGCAGGCACAGAGTTTCAAAAGCACTGATAGTGGGTAGGAGCTGAGGTTTGGTTGTCCAGCATCCTTGGGCAGAGATGGCCAACAGCTCAAGCACTTGGAGTAGGAAATGGGGAAATTTGTGCTCCCTAGCTTAGGAGGCTCAAGCCACAGCTTTGCTGTCAGGCACATCACGCCTGGCTTTCCGTAAGCAACCAGAAAGCAGGATTTGTATTACTGACCTGGAGCCAAGCAGCAGTAATCTCCATCCGGCCCAGCTAACTCCCATGTCAGCCCCACTTCCCCAGAAATAGCTTGTAAGAAATTTTCCCAAGTAAATGCCTGCAAGTGCATATCCTTGATTTGTTCTGCTTTGGCCTGTCTCACTCTGGCATCCACACTTCCAAATCCTGCAGAGATGAACCTCTTCATGCCCAAGGTGAGAGACCTTCAAACCTGAGCCCAGACAACGTCCCTTGAGCGTGGCAAGAGCATAAGAGCGACACTACCTCCCGTCCTGCCCCAGCAGGCAACCCGACCTCGAATGGCGAGGCACGAGTTTTTCCCTTTCTCTTTTTGCTTTGTTTGATAATTTGACTTTTCCCTGCTCTGCCCTGTAATCAGATTGGCAATGAATTACAGCAAGGGTGGCTCCGCTCATTTCAGATGTCAGAGCCTGCAGTAATTGCGGCACCCACTTAAATTTATGTCAACGGGAGGAAGCCTTTGTATGGAAGAGAGCTCACCCTGCCAGCGCTGAGCCTGGGAGAGACTTTGCTCATCATTTCCAGGGTCTTGCTCCTGCCTTCCCATCAGGCATATGGACAGCATGCTGCCAAGCAAAGCTCCCCTTCGAAGGGGAACGTGTTCCCCGCCTCAGTCCTGCCCTGGGAGCCAATCCGAAAAGCACAGCAGCCCTGGCCACCCTGTCCTCCTGCCTGTCTGCAGAAGCTCTGCATGTGCAGAGGCACACCCTGCATGCCTTAAACCGAAAAAGCAGATGCTTGCTCTGTACAAAGACTGCCAAAATCTTCCAGAACAACTTCAGCACACGCTTCTCCTGCCCTCTCCTCTCATAGAGACAGCCTCAGCTCATCATTTCAAGACACATGAACCTTCGCCTCTGCAGGCATGTGCCAGGAGAGGGAAGAAAGCCGGCGAGGGAGCAGAAGTCACCCTGACTGCAGGAAATTTTGCTCTCCAGGTGGGAGCTTTGCCCATCTGCAGCAGCAACGGGTATGGTGGGGGCCGGGTGCAGGAGCCTGGCATCCCGCAGGTGGGACTTCTGTGCCGGCACCTTACCACAGCTGCTGCGCCGAGCCCAAGGGCACCCAGCTGCTGGAAACGCTCTGACAGAGCTGACAGCAGCTCATTATCCTGCAGGAGCAGGGCCCAGGCTGGGAAAAAGGAGTCTGAAACAAGGTTGTCCGAGAGTTTCCCAGGAGGTCACCTCCCTCCTGCCACCCCTACCCTTCAAGCAGAGTGACATGGGAGGGGACTGAGGGACCGGGTGCAGGTGGAGGATGAAAAGCCTTATTAGCATCCCAGCCACGCAAGAGGTTTTGCAAGTGCCAATCTCCGAGTGGCAACATCCCTAAAGCCAGCTCTGCCTGGGAGCCACCAAAGTCTTCTCCATGTCACATCATGCGCTATCACCTGGCCAGAGGCTCCTCGTACAACAGCAAAACACCCATCTCCTCCCCTGTGAGGACAGGTCTGAGGGGACTCGCGAGGCAGCCTGACTCTTCCCCAGCACTGGAGCCTGCTCAGCCCCTGTGTAGTGGCACGTGGGCAGGGGTGGTCCCTTGCAGGTCCCTTGCCTCCTCTTGCATGTGGGAAGGATGCAACCACCTATCTCCAGCTGGATGGGTGGATGGAGGAGGATAGGGAGAAGCAGCAGTAACCTCACAGGTCAGGCAGTGTTTCCAGACACTGGAGTGTCACATTTGCTATCGTACTGCTTCCCCTTCTCCTTCCCTTGGCCTCTCTGGAGAGCTCCTATCCGCATTGCAAACGGGCAGCTGTTTCTGAGGAGCAGCTTAGGTTAAAAACAAACAGGAAAAAAAAAAAAAAAGCCAAAACCCACAATGCCAAAACCAAACATTGCAAAAGACAGAACACATCAAATATTAAAGGAATCACACTCCTCCTGTCAGCCAGGAGGACACAGAAACTGTTCCCATATGTAGCAGGGCTGTCACCTTCTCTGATCAACTCGGCTTCAAACAGCTTGTCAGAGGGATGTTTGCACTTTCAGGATCCCTAACCCCAGTGCTTCTCCCACCCTGGACTCCCTTGGAGGGCCAGATCCTTCACTGGTGTAAATCAGCCTGGAGGTGCTGCCGAGAGAGCTCTCCTGACTGCTCACGCAGCCTCACGGCAGGTTTTACTGGCAGCAGCAAATGCTGGTCACTGAAGGGGAATGGGGTGACAGATTCAGAGAGGGGACAATCCCCCAAACACCTGGTTTGGCCAAGACAGCTCACAGGGGAGGGCACAGCACCCTTCACCCCAGGCACCCGTTACGGCCTGAAAGGAGATGCTCACACCCGCATGGTGCACCCGAGGGACTGCAGCCCACGGGCAACCCACATTGGGGCAGGGACACCGAGGGACGGCAGACACAAACCATTTTGCACAGAACCTCAACCTCCTGCACTGCCCTTCCCATCACCGGAGGGACTGGGATGAACTGTGTGTAACCCACAGTGAATACAAAGGAAACTGTGATTAGGAATAGGGTTGGAAAGGCATTTGGCTTAAGAAGCCCCTTCTTGGGGTAGTACCCCATGGGTGAAGGGTACATGGGTGTTTTCCTCACTGTAGGGGCAGGGTTGTCCTCTGAGGAGCAGGATTTTGGCTCTTACTGGGGAAGCAGGAGATGTCACAGCTGCATCACACTTGAAAAGCAGCCCCTTTCCCAGTGTACCCATCCCAGGCAGGTCCCACCTCCCCAGCCTGGGCAGCTCCAAGCTCAGAGGCCGGATCCGGCCTACCACAACCCTGGCACTGGCACATGGGGAGTGAGAGCAGCCCTGGGCTCTCCCTCCCCTGCCGTCCCTGGCACCTTGCACCATGGCTGCAGTGTCCTTGATAAGAGGTGGCACACCCTGGCCATAAAGCAGCCCTCTTTCTGCAAGGGGGAAAAAAATTATCTGTCTGAGACCAGTCCCAGTGGCTGGACCATTGTTCCAAGCACCTTCCCAAGGGAAATATTAAATATCCGTGTCTCAGCTGCCTGGAAACTCTCACACAGGGTGCTCTTCTATCTGGACATAAAACAGTCACACAGATCTGCAGTGTGCTGCCCTCAACTCCCAGGGATGCTAACTCTGCATCTGAGGGTGATCTCCAGCCACACATATTTACATTCACAGTCCAGATTCAGCACCTTGGTATTTTGCATCGCTGCCCAAGATTCGACCTCCGAATCTGGGCTTTCCAAGCCTATGAAGTTCATTTTCGCTTGCAGTTGATGCCAGGAATATTAAAAAAAAAAAAACCAACACAACAGGCTTTGCAAGGTGGCCGTGTGCCAGGTTCATCTGTTCCCAAACTTACTCAAAGTTTCGTTAAATCCCTCCCTCCCTCTCCCTGCAGCACACAAGCTGCCTCCCCTCCTTCCCAGACCCCACCACAGACCTCTCTGACCTTCCCCGTCTGCAGCCATTGCCTCCATAGCACAAAGCTGCCCGAGGGTGCAAAATAAAGTGGTATTGGATTGAACCATCGTCGGCAGGGCACTGTCTGCGCCTCACCTCACCCCGTGGCCTCTGCCCGTGCCGCAACCTTTTATTGCAGCAGCAAATTGCTAACGGCCCGGTGGTTAGGCGCAGAGATGATATTGGCTTTCCCATCGAAAAGCAGTTTTGCAGCCATTTCCCCAGGTCTCTGCTGAGTGGCGGTGGGTCCCATTTAGCAACGACATGAGCAGACACTGGGGGAACCACGGTCCCGGAGCTCCTTCCAGCGCTAATTTAGGCACATTAAATATTCAATAACCCCCAGAATAAACACACAAAAGATCTCACCGTCCTCTGGGACTCCCGGGAAATGGGTTCAAGCAGGGATCTCATCAGCCCAGGGATGCAGGGCCAGGATGGGGTGAGAGGTGCTGACAAGGACAAGGAGAACCAGCTTTTCCCTGCCCCAGCATTGGCGATATCCCAACCCCAAGCCATGGGTTCTGTCAAGGTCTAATGAACAATTTTCAGAGTGGCCAATGCCCTCACACCCCAAAATAGCTCTTCTGAGGGGAACACCAACCCCAAGTGGCTCCTGTTGAGGGGGTGCCTGCCCGCAGAGCCAGCCCCAGGACCTCCCTCCCTCCCTCCCCCCTATTTTAACTTTTTCCAGAGCACAGAGTGATCTGCTCTCTAATCAAGGGAGCTCTAATGTGGTAATGCTGGTAAATTGTAATTAATTTTCCCCCTAATTGATGCGTGGGAATATCCAGGACCCTCATTCTCCTGCCTTCAATTCCTTTATAAATATATGATTTGACAGGTTAATTTGAAAGTAAAAGTTCGGTTCTTTACAGCAATCCAAGCAGAAGCCCCAGAACACAGCCTGCTGTCTCACTACGTGAGGCGTAATGAAAAGGGTTGAAGTTAGGTTACAGTCGTCATCATCATCATCTTTTTAATTTCACTAATTTAATTTTTGTCCCCCCCTTCTCAGAAGATAATAAAAGCTTCATTTCACAGTCCAGGAAATTTGGCAGCAAAAGGTGATAGACAGCCAAGGAAAGATGGGAAAGACACATAAGAAAGGTGCGCTTCCTTCAAAGTTAAAACATGGTGCTCAGCAGCCCAGAGAAGGGCAGAGGAGGGCACACAGGACACGGAGGCATTAAGAAGCATCTTTCCCGAGGCGGCAAAGGGAAATCAGGCAACACTAATGATGGTGCTGGGTGCCAGAGGGTGCAAAACACCCTGCACCAGCAGGTAAACACACCGACAGCTTGCTTCATTGCTATCTGCCACAGAAATGCCAGGTCACCTTCCAGGAGCTTCAATGAGTTTGTGGGCGCTGTCTTGCCGACATTAAGCTTTTTTGGGTTGAAACTTATCAAGTCCAAGGCTATTTTTTCTACCAGTCACAGCACCAAGCGAGCGCACAACACTGCTCCCACCCAGCGCTGCCCCTTGCAGAGCCCCAGGGTCCTTGCACACAAAAGCAAACTGCTCGCAGGTCAGCAGGAGAAACAGCTCAAACACGATCACATGGAAGATTTCAAAATCTTTCTTGACTTGTTTCTAATTAGAAGCATCAAACCCGACCCTTTCAGTATGAAGAAACAACCCGGTTTGATACATTTAACCTTTCTAATGAGAAGTTGCATTGAAACATCCCCTTTCCCACTTCTTGCATGAGCTTCAGTGCTGCTTCCCATTTGACAGCCTGCTCCCTGCAATCTCCACGGGACTCCAGCCTGCAGCTTCAGGTCTGGCATCGAGTCAGTCTGGAAATGCTATCCCCACCCCCTGCATCCCTCAGCACCAGAGGACAGGGGCTCCATGCCTCACCGTTCCCGTGAGAGTTACGATAAAACCTCAAGGAGCTAGGGAAAGAAAGGACTGAAGTCACCCCAGACATTCACCAGGGGAATTGCCAAGCATAAATAAATGCGAGTCTTAGATGAGGATGACTGGCAGAGAGTCGAACTTCAATACCGGCTGCTGAGGATATTTACTGGAAGCAGATCTGGACTAAGCAAAGCATATGGGAATACTGTTCCTCCAGAATCAACACCAGTACTGTCTCTCGCCAAGCTGCGTTTTGGGGCTTAGGGGATTTTTTTGGTGGAAATCTGCAGGAAAATGTGATGGGGAATGTGAAAAACATGCCTGGATTTATGTCCCTATCGTGCCAAAACGATGTTCAAGCAGTACATTTTACAAAATCCCTGCTCCCATTTGCTGTTTTCTAACCATGTCTCTCCCTCTTGGTCACAAACTGCCCTTTTCATCCACGTAGCCAATTGCAGTGGCAAAACACCAACAAAATCAACCAACAACAAAGGCAGGCAGAGAGAAAGAGAGGCCTTTCTTGTCCTTTTTGGAATAATTCAGAGATTTGGTAGAGTTCCAGGAAGCGTGACAAAACTATCAATTTGCAGTTCCAAGGGCAACTGATCTGATCTCTGTCCGTGCCTACCCCAAAAAATAATTGTAGCGATTGGTGCTGATTGCCTAAATTCAGGGTGGAGGAACTGCTCAGCCCCATTGCACCGGTGAGGAGCTGGGAAGTTTTCTGAGCGAGATGCAGCAGGGACCTGGTTTTCCTATTGCATGCATCTCCCTCTCTCTCCTGCCATCTCTTATAAAGGGGAGACATGTCAACTGACAATTTCTCAGGGAGAAAAAAAAAGAAAAAGAGAAGAAAAAGAGGGTTTGTATCTACTTTAGGTTATATTTTTATTGCCAGACGTTACTGTAACATTTGCTCTGATTACCAGATTAATCACCAGATTGCAAAGCCCATTAAATAAAATCAAGTCGGACAGTTGAGGTGTTCCAAGAGCGATGTCTCTTGGTGCATGTCCCAGCCTGTTTCTCCCTCGTCCTTTCTCTCCCCATCACTCAGCTCGAGAGAAAGACCTTTCCCCAGCCAGGATAGAAGGGGAAACACAACAGTTCCCTCTCCTGGGGACGTGAACCATTGGGAAATACCAGCTGTATCCCAGCCTCCCCAACATCACCCCACGCCCTGTCCAAGCTCTATTTCCCAACCCTGCACATCATCAATTAGGGTGATGGACAGCACAAACAGGTGAAGATATGTTTCACAACCCTTGGCTCAGGTCTCTGCAAATGAGTGCTGTAGATCTCCCCTTCTCCTAATGTCACCTGTCAAAGCCTCCACTCTTCCCGGGAACAGGATCCCACATCAAAGCACAGTTAAATGGGGTGTAAATGCCTCTTTCATGCACAGAAAATGGGCTGGTTGGCAGTAATAGGGGGAACTGTAAATGCTGTCAGCGGCTACATTTTGTTTATTGATTTACACCGTGTAATGGGATGACTCGATTTGAATCATATATGCAGGTGTCATGTCCCATTCATCGCCATCGGATTTAACAAGAGGAACACCGCACCGCTGAACTTGGCTGTGCAGTGGGGCACAGAAACTCCCGAGGGCTCACGTGGATCCTAAACCCCTGGGGTTTGCGAGCCTGCCCGCAAAGCTGGCGTTAGGAGGTTGGTAGCCTGGGGCTGGAGCCAGCCATCCCATACGTACAGTCCACGTGATGCTCGCTATGGCACGAGGTCAGTTTTTATGCTTGCTCTAGGTTTTGGGCTGTGTAATTCCTTGCTAGGTGTGCACAGATTAACCCATCTACCTCCTTGAAACACCTTCCAAAATCACCCATCTCTACTGGTACAACCCAAGCATGCAAACTGCATGGCTCCTCCAGCCCTCCACCTTTGCACAGCCTCCCCAAAGCCCAGCAGCAAACAGCACCAAGGGAGGACAGAAAGGAAGCAGCTCCCCCACACCTAGCCTCTATGTGCACCATCCAAATCCCTGGCTGAGTTCACCCTAACCCAAGGGATTTCTTCTTTCCGCATCACCTGTCTCTCAAATGACACAGAGGAATTAAATCTCATTGCTTAATTTCTGCAGCATCTGCCATGCCTCCACCCTACACCCCCAAAAATAAGGAATCCAATCAAGAACCTCTGAGCATATCACCCCGGTGGTTACGAAGCCAATTAGGAGAGAGTCAACCATTCAAATGGCCAAGCAAAACAAGGCAAATGACAAGTAATTTAAACCCTGCTGGGCACTCTCTGACCGAAGGCAGGCTGCCTTGTTGCAGTGAGCTGCGGCAGTTGCTAATTAGTAACCACTCAGAAGCCTGCAAATAGCCTTAAAATCACACTCTAGGTACAGTGGTGCAAGACATACAGCAACAGGGCGTTGTTTACCCCAGCTCCCATCACCTGAGGCACCCAGAGCCATCTTCATTTCTCAGATGGGGACACAGGGGCACGGCAAGCTCATGCATCCCATGCAAGCATGTAGCAGGGACAAGAATAGCACATCCCATGTCCTGGGACTGCAGACAACCCTTCCCATTCCCAAACCTCCAAAGGAACCCAAAGCTGCCTCTGCAGAAAGAGCAGGGTCGCTCCCAGGCATGGCAGCAACACAACTCAGCACCCTGGCCCTAAGCCCCCTTCCTTGCCAAGTGAGCAGAGGCAGGCCAGGACGGCATCGTCTCCTTTTTTTCAGGTCACGCTTCCCCTTGAAATACCATCACTCGGAGCAATGAAGCTGTCACTTTTTGTATTTTTAGTTTTTCAAACCTTATATTTCATTCTACCGCCAGCTGCTGAAAAGGACGAGCAAAAGGCCAGAGCAGGGAGCAAAAAATCAATACGCTGCAGGAAGACAGAAGATCTGTTTCTATTCTTCATCTCTGATGCTGGGTACCCAGGGAACATCGCTGCAAACAAGGCTGTGGGCTAGTGCCCTCCTGCTGAAGCCGAGTCCTCTGGTTCCCCACCCCAGCCACTGCACAGGGGGACACTCACTGCCAGGGAAGTGGCTGGCTCTTTGGAAAATGCTTTTCCTACATGGAATGAAAGAAGCTGAACAAATCCTACATAGACTGTAGGCAAACAAGGCAGCCCTCAGGTAGGTAACACCTTACCCATTGTCTCTCCAAAGCCCTGTCCTCACCTGCTCCATGGACCCTCTACATTTCTCCTCGGGCTCCTCCCTCCTCTAACTCATCCCACACAAACTACACGTTTCTTTTTTCCACACTGTCCGCAGCCCTTCCCTTCCCATCAGCAATCACAGACCAACTTTCTACTCAGAGCTTGTCCATTGCCAAAACACTCAATTTTCACCTAATCCCTTTATCTTGTCTTGCTCCCTCCACATGGGGAGCGAGGTCCCCATAAATATCTCCAAAGCTGCCTTGGCATCATGCTCCTTCAAGCTACCCTGGCTCCTCTGTGAATGCAAAGGATGAGAAGTCACTCGTGCTCAGCCCACTTCATGCTCTGACGACCTGCTGCCTTGTACAGTGTGCGAACTTATTGGACACGTCCAGACAAATCATGCTCTCCTCTACAGGCATGATAAGGAAGCCAGTAGCTACAGGAGCTCTCAGAGTGAAATAGAAATGAAGGGATTTGGATCTCGCGCAGTAGAACATCTCTCAGAATAGAAACCAGACTCTCTCACAAACCAGCCCCATCTGAAGGGGTTGGAAAGACCTCTCTGCAGCAGCCCAGGGGAAGCTGGTCACAGGAAGGTGCTAGCAGGGGCTTTCTTGGTGGTTCTGAGGAGGCAGAGAGTGAACAAGGTGCAGGACTAAAGGCTCTCTGCTGTTCTACACATCACTCTTTCAAGAGCTATGCAATGCATCTAAAACGCCTAGAAATTGAGCTTATACAGCAGTTGAATAGGTGAAGTCCTGAGGAACAGCATGATGTGATGGCTGGTATTAGCCCAGCTGGTAATACCATCCATCCATGCATCCACGCCTTCCATAGGGGCCTCTTCTCAGCAGTAGTCTCCCCATAAATCAGGGGGTGAGGAATAAGCATGGAGCATTGGAACTGCAGAAGCGGCAGCACTGCAGTCATAAATCAGGATCTAATTCAATCTTGCGAGATGCCTCGTTTGATTAATTTATGTCAGCATTTTCCATTCCATCAGCGGCTGCTGTCCCTCCCTGCATCGCCTCTGCCTCTCACACTCCTCCACAGTCCCACACCGGACAAGCCAGCAGGCTCCACGTGGGAGGTCTGGCCACGAAGGGATGCAGCCAGGCTCTGCTGTCTGCTCTGCCCTGCTGGAGCAGGTCTCCGTGGGACTTGACCAAGCCTGACCTCATGTCCTTGGCTGAAGCCCTCAGACCATGGATATGGTGGCTGCCTCCACCTGCCACCCCA
The DNA here is from genome assembly GCA_013401275.1 of Pandion haliaetus. Taxonomy (NCBI): domain Eukaryota; kingdom Metazoa; phylum Chordata; class Aves; order Accipitriformes; family Pandionidae; genus Pandion; species Pandion haliaetus. The sequence continues at coordinate 331,140 of VYZV01002419.1, read as the reverse complement.
GAGCAGTGGATGGCAGGGCCACCAATTTCCTTGGGAGATGGACCTGTTTGACAGAAGGAACTTTTTCTGACACCTTCCCAACACAGCAGAGACTGCCTCTCTGATCCTGGCCTTCTCCTATGTATCGCTCTCACTGACAGCATCCAGCACCACTGTACGAAGAAAACCTGTCTCCTTTAAAATGGGGGGTAGGGGTGGGTGAGTGTGTAGCTTTTCACAGCTGGAAAACCGAACGCCTGTTGCAACAGTAAAATAAAGATGGACCTCACTGAAAACCCAGATGCTGCATCTGAGTTGGAGTTTCCTGAGGGAAAGAAATTACCAAACTAAATGAACATGGAGCAAGGAAAAAAAAATAAAACCCTTGCTAGCTTTCCCTGCTGAATCTCCCAATAATGAGAGTCTGATCAAGAGCTGCATATATTAAATGGTATCTCAAGACAAGAGGGTATAAAAGTAACATCCACACTGACCCCAGCAGCCTCGGACAGCCCAGCCTTGCCTGGAAAGTGCACATCCTGAGAGCACACTACACACCCCAAATTTCTCTCTGCACCGCTCATTTATTTAGTAAGGAGGTAAGAGACAGTGAGATTGGTACTTGGGCCATCTGTTTGAGCTCTCCCTCCTCCCTCCCTGCACAAAAATTAGCAAGAGTCTGCAAGAAGCAACAGCACATGTTTAATTCAGCTGTGCAGATTGCTGCAGCCATCTTTTGGGCTTGGTTTATGGAGGGTCAGACTCCATAACGAGGGTTTAAATAAATCACTGGGTCAGAGGTGCAGACAGGCCAGGCACCAATGCACAGGCACTGCATCCTTTTCGGACAAGTGATGGACACCACTTTTGCTCTCCGTGAGCGTTCCCCTCTGCCAAACCCAGGGCCAAAATTTAACACAGGCACTCAGCTTAACCCAGTACGACTTGGTTAGCATCAAAGCAGATAAAGCTGCCCATGAGATGCAATGCCTTGTTTCAGAGCAGCCAAAACCTGGCGAAGATGAGTGCCAGGTCCCACGTTGGAGGACTCTGGCTTACCACCCCCCCAGGGGCTGGCAGGAGTTTGCTGGAGCACTGAAAGATCAAGCTACCCTGACACCGCGGCGGCAGAAAGCAGACTGTTAAAAATACACCTGCTGAACCCGAGGAGCAATGGGCATCTCGGTCCAAGTGCCAGAAGGCTGCAAACCACAGGGGCTGCAGGCTGACACGCTGCCCAAGCAGCTCCTCGCTGGCACCTTGCAGCTTGTGCGATGGAGAAGGTGGCAAAACGGCTTAGTGGCCCAGGGACAGCTGTGCCTGCTGGCTCTTAGTGTTTAGGAAAAAATCCGTGGTTTCACCCACATGCTGCATCCCTCAACACAGCAATGGAGAGGCTCAGCTAGGGACACTGTGTCAGGCTGCTACGCTCTGCTACCAGCCCAAAAGCCAAAACACATGCACGGGACCTTCACTAAAGAGGCACCAATGCGATGGAGATGTTCCTACACGTCTCCTTCTCCCTATCCAGAGAGCCTTTGCCACGCGATGCCTGGCTAAACGCTGGCTCTGTATTGGACTACCAGCCCGGGGACAAGGCTGCCTGAGCACGTAGCTAACGCAGATGCAGTTGTACCATCCCATCTGCCTTCCTCAGCCCTCACACCACTCCAGAAGATGAGGTTTATAAGGAAAGAGGCAATCCTAGGGGGGAAATGCTGCCCTTCTCTTTTCACCCACAGATCAAGGCAAAGAACAACTTCACTTTTGCTGTGCTGGTCCCGTGCCCTCCTGCTTCAATCTCTTCCCTCTTCGCCTCTGCTGCCACCAGCTTTAGCCCCTTCCTCCCAGCACAAAGCCCTGGGACTCAGCTCCCACCGGCACCTGGCTCCATCGCCCTTCACCAGGCAGTGGAGAAGGCTCCCTGCCGGCTCTTCTTCAGATGAAACTCCACTCAACCAATTTGTATTCATAGCAGCAGCAACTTACAAGGTTTGGAGTGATTTCAGAACATCTTCACTGGCAATTTTCTCAAAGGCTGGTCTTCAAATGGCGACAAACCTGCCTTGATCTTCTCTGCTGAGCAGCAGGAGATGGGCTGAGCCAGTCCTCTTAATTGGTGTTACTCTCCCATTATTTCCAGGCTGGTAGAAATCCTGCAGACTCCTTTTCCGGCTGGTGGGCAGAATGGGATTTCCTTGGGACTTAGTGGAGAGCAGTACTCTGAGGCAGTGATATCTCAGTATATACCTCCCCAGGGAAGGAACCTGCAGCCAAAGTCTTACAGGCACTGTCATTTCACGTCTGCCTTGAAGTGCAGCAGAGATGCCCTCTGCCACTCTGCAGCGAGCCAAAGGACGCAGCCATTTTCATCAGCCTCCACCATACAGATTGGGAATGCCACCCAATAGTCAAGCCAGAGGAGGGTCTGTTGCACCCACACAGGGTCAGGGCATGCTCTCAGACTAAGGTAATTTCTCAGAAACTCAACTGGCTTTCATACATATTATTCAAATGTCAGTCTCAGCTAAAAGCCGTTCCAGTTGCCAAGGCGGATAACTCCGTGCATGCTGCAGATCATAGCTGTAATGTCCCCATCACTTCTCAGGCTTGCACATGACAATATCAGCACCTAACAGCTATCATCAATAACTGTGAACATGCCTCGGCACAACTGGTCGCCGAGTGCCGGCACCGCTTTTTCCAGAGGCAAGGGAAACTGCTGTAAGACAGAATCAGTAAGCTGGCTGTGGTAGGCAGGAGGCCAAGGCATGGGTCTGTTTGCCTCCCAATCCAGCCCACTGGAAAGAAAAATCCTCCAAGTTTGAGCAAAATTGTGGGCAAGGAAAATCCCTTCCATCACCAAACCATCAGCATTAAGCTAGAGTTATGTCTGCACGGGCAGCAAGGACAAAATGGAAGCGGGTTTCCAAAGGCTGCACTATTTATACTGGTAGCTCAGCCAAGTCTGAGACAGACCTCTTCATTTTAAATCAACATAATATTTATGATAGATCACAAAATATTATGGGCCAGAACCTCAGCCAGTGTAAATCAGCGCAACTCTATGCTCTTGTGCTTGACCCAGCTGAGGACCCAGTTCTGGCTGTTGGCTTTTAAAGCTCTATTTTTCTTCAGCTCCATAGCTTTTGCCAGCCATGTCTGGGCAAGAAAAACCCAGATATGGGGAGAGACAGAGACCTCTTCACATGGTCAAGGCTGTAGGACAGTCTCAATAAGGGAGGAAAAGGAATATGTGAGAGGTCCTGGCCTGGAAGGGTCTGGGAAGATGTGAACCAGCAAAAAAAGAAGGTAAATGTAAAGAGTAGTTGATGCAGCAGACCAGGAAATCTTCCCCTTGTGAACTGTGCCATCCCCACAGAGTTCAAGGAAGGGGGAGTGGGAGTGCAGCTCCACCTGATTCCCCATTTCTGGTGGAGCCCAAGCACAAAAGCACTGCATTTAAAGCAGCCTTCATTTCATAACGACATGTGAAGTATGTGCAGATACTGCCTACGGGCAACGGGAAAACACAGCACCTGATTTTTTTTTTATTATTATTATTTTATTTTATTTTTTTTTTAGAGATCCCAAGTGTAGGAGGATTTGAAATCATCCCGTCTGCCCTGAGCTGCCTCCCTCCAGATTTAGGAGGCTAACTGCAAGGCAGAGTTGAGTTTACGTATCTTGGCCTCAACAATCCCCAGAGTTGTTTATGTTGTTCCTGTGTCTCCTGTTGCCTCCGTGCCCTTGAGGTAAGGAATTTTGATGAGGTCCACCCAATCACCCTCACATAACCCTAAGTACCGCTGATACGTAGTGAAGAGCAACTACATCAGGATGCTTCCCTTCCACAGGCCTGTTTCTGTGTGTTACCCAACAGCTCACTACAAAAAGACAACATGATGGATATCAACTACATATTACTTATTAAACACCTAATACGGCTTTAACGGTTCTGTTTACTGAAGAGTGTTAATCTTAATGAAAACAATATTTGAGGCAGACTAGCAGGATAATTCTCTACCCTTTTATCCAGGGATCTCAGAATACAGAAACAGTAATGGATCCTCACAGCATCTCTGTGGGTATTACACCTTTTTAAAAGGATAAACAGAAGCACAGAGAGGTTAAACAGTTTGTACAAAGTGCATTTGCTTCTCTGAAAGTGTTGGTAGTGCAGTCCCTGAGCCCTCAGGAAACCCACAGAAGCATGTCTCTAACAAGAGAGGTCTGTGGCTTTTTATCCCACTTGCCTCTGACAAGCCTGGTTTGAGCTCTGCGATGACGGAGGAGCAGAAATAGCGCTTCACAGAAATCAGAGGTGGAGGAGACCCATAAGGAAGCTCATCGTTATACTAGAAGAGATAAAAACGCATCAGGGATCTAAACCCCTATGCTTTGGCACAGAAGTCAATCACTGACTGACTGAGATTTGCAGAGAAAATCTCTCTTAGGCAAATCATCCTATTAGGCTCTGTGCACCTTTCTCCGAGGTATCTGGTACTGGGAGCTACCGGGTACACCCGACTGGACCAGTATCCCTGATGCTCCGGGCTGCCAGAGCATCTAAGGCATTCAGGTACCCCAGAGCATCAGCACCACTCATGCTACCTGGACCAAGCCCTGCCAAGCCAGGAGAGGGTGTAAAAGAGGAGCCACAACACAGTGTAGGAAACACCGCCCTGTGGAATGTTCTCCAAGTAATCTTCCAGCACTAAGAGCTCACAGGCTACCTCTAGAGTGGGAGAGATTTCAAGGCTCATAATGTTTTCCTACTCCTCAGGAGAAATACTTTTTACTATACCAGAGCCTTCATTATCACTACTTGGGTCCATCTCATAAATCTTTCCCAAAATATCCCCCAGCCAGAAAAGCACAGGTTAGTCTAAATTCTAAGCAATGCACAGACCCTTAATGACAAGCTCCTGATAACAAAGGCACTCAGGTGTCAATCTATCAACCCATGGACTGGCGCAAAACACCTTAAGAAAAGGAGAGAAGAGACACAGAGTCATAGCTGAATCACCAATTTCATTAGAATAATCACGGTCCAGACACATTCGCATTTGCGTAAGATTATTTGATTTCCCCCAGCTCTAAAAGGTCTTTTATTACACACCAACACCACCATAACAGCAGCCCTGGAACGTGAAGGAAAGCCATCTAAATTAATACTGCTCTTGACTTCATTTCGCCACGTCAGGGCGGGCTGTCGAAGAGCCCCTCTGCACCCATGGGCACCATGTCACCAAGATGACACCTGTATATCTATGCCTATAGCTCTATATACTAGAATATACACATACCTACATAAATTTATGCATGTGCATATATATGCCCAGTTCTTCAGCAGGGGTTTAATTTCACTCAGGTATTCTCCTGGCCTCGGAAGGATTTATTCTTTTTAATCACATCGTAATGCCTTAGCAGGTGCTTATGCATTGCCAGAGCAAGACTGCATATTTAAAAGTCCTTTATCTGCTTTAGTGGAACTCTTGTCTCTGAGGCCACAAGCACGCCAATGCAAAACAACCTAAAAACCCCAAAACCAGCAGTTAAAATGGGCGCACAGAGAGCAGGTCTGGCAAATGTGGATGTTTTCAACATCAGTATCTCTGGAGATGGAGACTGAAACAAATTGTTCTCTACCCCGGAGTAATTTCACAAGACTTTATCCATACAGCACAGTCACTTTCCGCCACCAAAAATGATATTCTGCTGTGCCTGCAGATATCACCACAGCACTCTCTCAGCTGCTGCAAGTCTTGCAACTTAAGAGGGGAATTGTGGACATGCAAGTCACGTGCATCTGGATTTACCTACTGCAGCCTGGGAGATGCATCCTCTTACAGCCACAGAGCTGACAACCTGTTAGCATCACCTATTAGCCTGATCCCGAGGGGGCTGCAATCTAACCTGCTGCAGCTCAAGGGTCTGTCAGCTAAGAGAGATGAGGGGAAAGCAGAGACAGCAGCCCCGGGGACTGATACACAGCAGGTACACATGAAAGCAAGCAGCAGAGTATTTACCTGTGCATAGCCCTGTTAACGGCCTTGCAGCTTGCACTCATCTGCCCCGGGTCCTGAGGATACATACCACTATCAACACTGGCTCAGCTAGCCTCATCGAGAAATGAATTTCCATCCCTTCGCTGATGCAGTAGGAAGTCTAAATAAGTGCTTTCCACGCACTTTGGACTTGTTTACACGCAGTTCCTGTACTAGCTGTACTGGCTCAGCAAGAAACAGTACAGCCCAATCCAATGGATATAGTTATTCCGCCAGAAAGGCGCTGCGTCAGGGATAGCTTGTTTGCACATGCATAAAGAAACACGCCAGGCAGCCCTGCCTGCCTGCGGGCAGCAACGAGGCCTATCCATCATTAGGAAGCCCAGGAATGAGCCTGGAAAGGCTCCAGTGGGAAAAGAGCAGGTACCTATCGCCGAGGTTTGCAGCCCCAGGGGATGCCTAAAAGACGGCGCAGTCCCAGGGATGAACCCTGCTGTCTCTTACTGCAATGCAAAGCTCCCAGCGCCTTCCCAGTGGGATGCTGGCACCCACAGCCCTCTCCCTGCCCGCACGCCACTCCCAGCACAAAGGCTGAATCTCTCCCCTTCCCTCCGCACACGCTCCCCCGTCACTCAGCCTGCTGCAGAGAGGCAGACGGCAGCATCCCCCCCGTTGTATGTATTTTGCTGGGGCTTGTCTGGCTAATGAAAAGCTGCTTTGGATCCCCCTTAGGGCTTTTCAGGAAGGATTAGCAAGGTTTCTCCAAAACAGACACGGCAAGACAGTGTGTTTCTCTAAATACATCAGGGACTTCTCCGGCGCTTGGCTTTGGCAGGGGCTAAGTGCAGTTGTCTCACAAGTTGTCTCCTTGCTTGGGTATACAAGTAGGGAGGTGTTGTCAGGCATCAATATGGGGCTGCTAGGGCTTTATGTCTCATGGGTGCCTGCACAAATCCAGCCCAGGCTAATAGCAAGTGAAAGCTGTTACCTGCTGACAGCTCGGCCGAGGTCTAGCCATGCACACACGCGCACTCCAATCAACGTGGGCTGAGGCGGAGCTTCCCTGCAGAAGATGCTGACCCTTGCATGGCTGACACCCAGGCTGGCAGCCCCCACAGGGAGGTCAGCAGAGCCCAAATAATCCACAGAGCCACCATTTCATCCTCCTACGTGTCGCCAAGCTGCAAGACTCGGGAAATGCCACCCGCTGCTAATGGCTACGGAGCAGACACTCCGGCTTTACTTGCCATCTTCTCGACCTGCTAGCCAGCATCCATGGTCTTTTGCTCAAACCCTGCCACAAAATGAAGCAACTTGCCCGTGGTCAAGCAGCAAAGCCATGGCAGAGCTAGGGCCGAGGCTAACATCCAGCTCCACGACCTCCTCAAGACACCAAGTCTTTAGGGGACCGCTGCAGAGTCCTAAAACTGGTGCCAGTCCCACTGATCCTCTCAGCCCCAGACAGGCTTGCAGCTAACTTGTATTTCTCATTTAGATTAACTGGGGCAAGTGATTAGCTGTCTCAACAACCCTTACGGGAAGCTGCTCTTGGCAGGGGTAATTGAATGTTATCCCAGAAAAACAAGGGGAACAAGATGTGATAGCCATATCTTCTCAAAATAGGCTATACACAGGCCATTCATCCTTCCCCCTGGGGTGCTGGCTTTGTTTGAGCAAGATTATGAACTCCCCTTCAGAACAGCTTCATCATTTCCACATATTTCCCATTGGCCATGGGCAGGCAGGATCAATAAAGATATAATCCGAGAGACAGCTGCAAACACAAAAGTTCCTAATGAATTCCCGACCAGACAGCCAGCCCAAACATGCGTCCCGTCAGCTGGGAATTTGTGCAAAGCCATCACTCCAACACACTTAAAATTTCCCCGTGGAGGGCAGGAACAGAGGCAAGATAGTGTCAGATGGCTCCCAGTCCATCTCGGAGTCCGGTGTTATCCCCAGGGCAATTACTCCACCAGACATCACCACCTCCAACTGAGGGAGAGGTAGGAGGCAGAGGAAAGTGTATTTGAAGAAAGAACTAAGGAAATGACCTGGAAGCGTAGCCCTGGGGACCCGGTGGGGAAGGAAAGTTGACACGTGTATAATAAGGATGTGTCAGTAGCCCAGATCGTTTGCTCCAGCAGGCTAATTCCCCGCTGGTACCACTGGTACCACCTTGGCTTTCGCTTTCTTCCTTTTCTCTTCCTAACTCCTCCTTCTAAATGCAATTTAGTGTCTCTAAAAGTACATATTGTCCCACCATCTAAGCAGTTCTACTACAGATGTAGCAACAAAAAATACACATGGATTTATGTGTTCTTAAATTGTACTAGAAAAACTGACATCTCTACAGCAAGTAAAAGTTGCACTGAAGGGGCTACCTAGAGTTTTATTTCATGACTGCATCCTCTGTTAAGCCACAACCTCCCATAGCTGCTAATAAGTTAAAAGCCAGTCAGCCCAAATTCACTGTTATTCTGGCAAAACGTATTTACTGGTGGTTTTCCAGGTTTCTGTAAAACCTTCTTTTGGAAAACACATAACAAAACTTTCTAAGCCATCTGGGGGAACTCGGGTGTTAAATTCCCATTCAAATGAAGCACTCACCCACAACTCCTGGGTGGGTTTGTAAATCCCAGTTAAACTGTCCTGACTTTGTATTAAGCCCCTTGCTCCCCCAGAATACCCAGTGGATCTACTGCCACTATTTAGCTGAGAAACTCCTCCAAGCGATAGAGATCTGTCATTTTCAAAAGCTAAAGGAACAAGATGCTTATCCCAGCTTCCCAGAAGTCATTTTTGTGCTCATGCAGAACTGCAGACACTTCCATCTATGAAGTACCCCAAACACTCATATCCCTCACCTACATCCAAAACAGCCAAAGAGGGGAAACTCTTCCCTGATGGGGCTGTGGTGCCACATCTGGTCAACAAAACACACGTAATGGACTAGCAAATAGCAGCTTTATTCAATAAAGTAGCCCACTCAGTAGCAGATTGATATACTATATATATATATATATATATATATACACACACATAAATACAGAGTGCAATCACAGGGATCTGCCAGAAGCAAGGATAACAACAGGGGAATTTGAGCAATGCCCTGCAGCTAAAGGTCCAAAGAACCAATTTTACTTATTGTGAGAACAAGAAAGCATCTCCAGACAGCATTGGTTCAAGGCAGGGCAGATAGAAATGTAAAAGGTCTCTCATTTTCCCATGTAATGCAGAGGTTAAGCAGTACGTGTGTGGCCTCCGGCCCGACAGCAAACCCGTGTGGCTGGGGTTTTGGGCAACGAAGGGGTTTGCAGCTCTTTGTATCTGCTTGCTGCTTGCCAGGCCCTTCCTAGCCCTCCAGCAAAGCCTGGAGTCAAGTCTTGGTGAGTAAATATGCCACTCTGTAAAGCTAATTTGAATGCCCAAGTGACTCGGATCATGCAGCAGGTTTTGCTACCACTCCTGCTTCCCCAAAAGTTTATAAATGATGTTACTGATGGCAATGGATCACTGGAATCAATAAGCGCTCTGCTGCAGTTTGTATTGAGCTAATAAAAACACTCAGCACAAGGTGCCAGCCCTGCTTGCAAACACTTCACTCTGATTGACTTCAGCGGCTCCTTGGTTAAACGGTGCAAGGATTAGGAGAGCGGGAGGTCACGTTAGCACAGGTGCTGAGGTTCTGAGGCTGGTATGCCAGCTTCAAACCAAAGGGCCAGAGAGAAGATCAATTCTAAACCAGCACGAATTATCTGCCATTCCCTAGTACTATCCCTGCCAGGCTCCCTGCGAACTTCATTAACACTTATTTGCCAAGGTAGGTGACAGAGTTCCCAGCTCTGGCCAGTGGGCACCACTCCTCCCTGCAGTAAGGAAGCAGAGCTGTTCAGAGACCTGCCACAGGCCCTTTATAGGTACGTGATGGGAAGGATTTAAGTGGCAGGACAGGAGGCTTTGAAATCAAACACCTTCTCTTCTATTATAGGTGTTGCTGTGATTTTTTTGAATGGCCACAATGTGCCTGCAGTGAGAGCTCGTGTACCTAGCAGTACTCAATTTAGCTGTATGAATAGGATTAATTACTGAGCGATTAAATTACTTGCTCAAAGTCAAAACGAATCAGTGGCAGCACCAGAAAAATAACCCAGCAGTCCTGGCTCGCAGTCCTTCACACCTGACATCAGATCACACCACTCCAGCCGCCTTCTTGGTTGATATTTATTCACTTAATTGCAGTTGACCATCAGTCTCCCTGCCCTGGGTCACAAGACTCAAGCAAAGCAGATCACCAAGCATCCAAAGCAAAAGGAGGCTCACCCGGTTGAAAAGGCTGCTTTGTCATTTGCTCCTCTCCAAAGTTAGCTGTCAAGAGCATCTGGGCATTTGGCTGGATCGCTCCCTGATATATGAGGAGCATGTTGAACATGTGCTGCCTGCAGTTGGTACAAGGTTCTTTGTCAACCCAAGCATTGCTTAAGTGCCCATAATAGGGAACAGGTTGCCCAACAGTTCCTCCTCCCTGATATTGATTATGGGGATATAATACTCCATAGAGCAACAGCAGCTGTCTTTCACCGGCTGGATATTACGCATAATAAAGCACTGCAAGTTCCTTCTCTCATGCAGTTATTACTCGATGCACCACAACAACTCCCGCAAACAAGCTGTGCTGGCTCAGACTAGCCGCAGGCATCCCTAACTTAAAACAAGCACGCAGCAGGGACCGGGTATGCACTGCATGGACTCATAGGGCGATAGCCCATGAAGTTCAGTATCCTGGACAATCCCTATTCATTTGGAGGAGCATTCAGGAAGCTCTATAAAAGAGTCTATACATCCAAAAGGCAAAGGGAACAAGCAAGATCCTTCACTCACCCTCATCATATTGATGGTAACAACATACACTATAGACTGCAGTCGCCAGCTTCAGAGTGACCAAATCAGCTCCCATGTTACACGAGACTTGCACTCCATCCACTCCCCTCCGGTTTTGAAACCCATGAAACTCTTAATGCCCACGTACACGCACGCTTCCATTTGACTTAAGCAAGCTCTTGGTTTTAGTTTTACAAATGTGAACCGCTGCATGTGCACACACAGAACAAAAAACAAGCGGAGGGTTTCAGCATGGGCCCCCTGCCTTTTTCCAGTACGCTCCTTTTCCTTACAAAGCACACTACGCGTATTACAGCAACAGCTGGAATGAGAGGCTTTTGTGCAAAGTTCAATACACACACAGAGGAACAAAATCTGTTACCAAACCTGCCTGCAATCAGAGAAGAAGAGTGAGCAAAGTGACGCACTGCTGGGGAAGAGAGAAGCAGACTGTAAAACGATTTGCTGAAGGTCACACAGTCAGGGCAGTGACACAGCAGGGACGAGTCCTGCGTCCCAGGTCAATTCCTTAGCCATACAACTTTCTAGCTTCCCATATACATTTGGTTTCACATCTTTTTGTATTCCTTCCCGCAGGCTGCGAGGCAGCACTCCTTGCCCGGAGCAGTCCTCCCAAATGTCCCTCCTCGCAGGGGATGGCCCTGCCTGCACAAAACCAGCCTGGAAGCAGAGGCTTTCAAGAAAATGAAACCAGGGGATTCTGGCGGGAAACGCTTGGGCACCTTTAACCAGCCAGCCAGGGCTGGCCAAGGAGGCAATGCGGGCTCCCATGAGCTGGAGTATCCCAGGGGAAGACCATGCATCCCTGCATCTCCATGTACACGGACATAGCCCTTCCTAACTACTCCATACCCCATGTTTGCCCTGGATGAAAGCAGCTCTGAGCCACGGCTTATTTTGCCAGGCTGTCACTCACAGTGTTGTTCATTACAGGGAAATGAACTCCATTCCCAAGCGTCCAGGGGACAGAGCATAATTGGGTTCTGTGCAGCCTTTTCACTTAATTTACTCAAGTTGTATTTATTTCTTACAGAATTAGGTTTTAGCGGCTGATAGACAAGACATCAGAAAAAGACAGACGCAAATGAATGGGATAATAAACTTGGATGGAGAAAAATGATGTCTCTCCTTCTATCCTTTTTTCTTCCCCTCACTGTCTCAGTCATCTCTGCCACTCTTTCATCCTTTTACTAGGGAACATGGAGGGCTGTTGCTAAAAAGCTCTCCTTCATCACCATGTGGCTTTGTAAAAGGTAACCTTATTATCTAAGTTCATCCCAATATGGAAAAAAGGATATTTAGTGTGGGTTAAAACATGCCAGCAGAACAATCTGCTGAATTTAATGAAATTGAAACATTTGCAAGAACCTATTGATTGTGTTGACATTTTCAGTGAAAAATTATCAAAATGTTATTTTTGATAAGGTTGAAGTACTGCATTTCAACATATTATAATTATATCTGATATCCTTACGGAAAGAAATTCTGAATATAATATAAAAGTCAGAAGAAATTACCTCAACTCGCCAAAATGAACCATGCTAGCTACCATCAGAACTTCAGAAGACTTTCTCATGCTGCCATTTGAGGCAAAGCAAGACCCAAAACCGAGAAGCCCACCCCTGCCACCTGGTTTAAAACCTCTTCCAGCAGCACAAGCCTGCTCCAGAATGGCAGAAGAAGGGGAATGTCATGGGCTGGAGTAATTAAACTTCATTATCTCTGCCCCAGCAGGCAGGGACCAGCTTTGATGGGCTGAATATCAGCATCTCGCATCTCCAATGGCCACAACACCCCCGTGTGCATAATCCTGCGATGTTAAATCCCTTCTCTGAGTTAACATGGGATCTAAAGAGCAGCCACCCTCAGCAGGCTATGGTTTGCAGCAAACCTGGTGCCACCACCTCCTTAGTTTGCTCAGAGAAAGAGCATGGTATGGCACAGGGGGCAAGAAGCAGAGGAAGAGCACACATGGCTTCGCCTCACCCTGTGGCACCATAAATTATGCAGCTGTCTTCATCCATTATTCAGCATAATTTATTTTGAACATTTAGATCAGCAGTTTGTGTGAGGGGAAGAAAAAAAAACAGAAGTGGAGGCGAAAGGGGGGAAAAAAGGGAATTAAGTGAAGGAGAGAGGGAAGCACTGGAACGGACAGTCTGGTCATTAATCAAAGATGGGCAGAGAGATGACAGGATGAGAAGGAGCAGCTGGAAAGCCACTTAAATAATAACAGGAGCTCCAATTCCCCCAGCCTTTGAGGAGCAGAGGGTGAATGAAAAGCCCTGTGCATACACTGTTTTAAGGCTATAAACAGCTTTAGCCCTTCTTCCTCCCAAAGGCCAGAACCCCTCACACGCTCCAACAGAGAGCAGGGCTGCAAAAGCAGGGCTGATCAGCAAATGGCTTCCCCCCCATTTTCAACACCTCCAGCGCCCACATCCTGCAAACACCTGGGTAAAAAAAAAGCCTGCAGACAGCCAGCGTGCATCCATCTCAAGGATGCTTTCCCCCAAAAAACTCAGGACAGCCCTGTCAGGGGGGAGGACACCAGCCCACGTCTGCCATCCCGAGCTTGCTACCCAGCCCAGCTTCCTGAATTACAAATGCTTTCTCATACATAAGTTTCAATGTACATTAGCATATTACTCCACGACTAATAAAGGAAGGAAATAGCAACTTGCCCAGCAGACATACCCCCAGCTTGAGACTGGTGAGTTCAATGAATAAATTGCTTACATGAATTATTTGCTCAAATCTAACATGGACAGCACCGCTCAAAAGCAGCTGCCCCAAAGCCACAGCATTATCAGCAGCTCTGATACTCGGGCACAAGAGGAAAAATCGTGACCAAGATAAGCTAGGCCAAGTTATCGCCACAAAATATCACTTACTGCAAAGAGGAGGTGCCCTTGGTTTGCAAAAGTCTTCCTCTGCCAAGGAACTGGCAGGTTCCCTTGCAGGCACCTTCGTCTGCATCTCAAGGGGCTTCTCAGACACTCATTCCCAGTCCTGTGGAGAGCAAGGAGTTACCATACCCTGGTGCTGCAAGATCCTCATGCAGGAGCAAGTGGTGGACTCAGGTTAGGGGTGTTTGAAAAAATCACAGGGGGTTGCAGGAGCATTTACAGCGGAAATGCAAGCTATTCTCTGGAAGAAATCAATAAAAGTTTTGTTTTGTGCCTTTCAAATCTGCAGGGGACCGTTGGATCCAGCTAAGAAGAGAAAGTTTTGTTTGCAGCAGAAAGAAAAATGTTTCTATTGTCAAATTATCATGACACCTGAGGTGCTCGCTAAAAAACAAAATACCCACGAATTCCTCTCCCATCACCACACGTGTTGGGAACACACTGAAAAGCAGACTATTTGCATGGTAACCACTTGCATCTCAGGTCGGCACAGCGGGACCATGTCCCAGCCAAACACACCGGCACCGCCACCAAAGCTTGGTATGAGCCAGGCCAGCTCTGGGAAAGCCACCAGCGCTGTTGAGCAGAGGGTAATTCAGTCCATGCACGCCCCTCCACTCCTGTTTTTCTAGGCCATAGCCCTGGAAAGGCAACGTGCTGGATGGGGAAGGATTGGCAGGCTCCAAGAGCCTTGCCCAAGCAAGCAAATACCGAAATGAGAAGAGGAAAGCTCCAAGTTTTGATAACTGCACAGCTGCTCTGCTGTCAGCATTGGCATCGCCAGCGTCACCAGAGCGCAAGAGCAATGACCCAAGCAGTGAGCCTGCCCGTGCTAGGGCTGCAGCTCCTGCTCCTCTCCTGAGAGCAGCTGGCTAGCCAGTTTTGCAAAAGCTGACGAGAGAGGAAACAAGGTGGGAAATGAGGTACCTGGACCACTTCGTGCACCCCACCGGGATGGGGCCATCAATGGGACCCAGCTGGAGACATTGATGTCCTGGAGCAACTCATCACAGCACCTGCCTGGGAAGGGCACTCACCTTCTGGTTTAGCCATTTTTCAAGTTGTCACCGCTGCTTTCACAAAGAGTTACCAAGGTCTCCTCTCTGAGTAACCCCAGAGGAGAAGGTGCTGCTGGTGTTTCACTGGACAGGAACATTTTAGCTGGAAAACCAGTTACCTTCAGGGGAGACTCAGCATGGAGCCCCGTTACCACCCAGGGTTTAAATGCTGCACTCAAAATCTCTATCATTCCTCTCACCCTGATGGTCTGTCGAGTTTATTGGTGCTCAGTTTGCAAGGAGACATGCTTCATCCCCACACCTCACCTACTCTTGGCTCCTCTTCTCAGTTCATGGGCAATGCAATACAACCTAAGCTGACTTTCAAAGCTTTAATGGGACCAGATGGTTCCATAAAATATAAATGCAGTGATAAAAATACCAACATACCTCCTAGAGATTAACTATGGATATACCCTGACTAGGAAGGATTCAACTGAGCTTCGTTGAACCAGCAAGCTTGCCACCTTCCTCCTGCAGATGGGTCCATAAACTCTCTCTGTGCCTTTCATCTGTTTCAAGAGCAATGCCAGAGGTCTCTCCGCCTCTTTATGGTCCTCCAGCCCCTTCTGAAGGCTTGGTCTGCCAACCAGCTAACATGCCGTCCAGTTCCTTCTCAAAGAGGTGTTACAACAGGAGAAAAGCTATAATAGGTTTCTCATAAATGCCATGTTACCAAATGGTTTCATTTGGTGCAGTAGAAGATTTTGGGCAACGCAGAACAAAGCAGATCCTTTCATGTCACTTAAAAATACCAAGAAACTTTCATAGATTGAAAACTAAAATAAGACTAAAATTACCACACAATTTCACTTGGTAATTTTTGCTGGCATGGAGATGATCACTCCTTGCTTTGGTAGTGAACAGATCATTCCAGACTTCAAAGGCTTATTTCAACATTAAGTAAACTTGTTAAATTACTGGTTTGAAAGTTGTAATAAACTACCTAGATGAACATGACATGGCAAACAGCATGGCTTTTAGAAAATAAAGTCACACCTCTCTAATCTATTACAGTTCTTTGAGTAAGGCAACGATACCTTCAAGAAAAGCAGGTACAATTTACTGGACTTTCAAAAATGTCTTAATTAATAATAACCAGTACCCCTGAAGAAGCAGCAGGCTATGAAGATGAAAAACATCTTCCTGCAGATGCCTTGTGAAGGGATGTCATTTGAACAAGGAATTTGGAGCGTAAAGTACACAAACCAGGCAGCAGCTGGAGAAGAGCAGCAGCTTGTCAAAAGCCATACAAAGCGGGGATGTGGGAGAGTGAAAAATAAAAGCCAGATCTCCTGAGTCATGGCTCTCCCACCCCTGTATCAGGCAGATCCCAAGCATGACAGTGACACGGCAAGGAGGACATAAGACGACATGCACGGTAGCTAGATTCAAGCCACCGTGGCTGAGAAAATCATGGTTTAACAACCCAAACCCATGTCCCAGAGCTCCTGCAGGGTTTACACTGCCTGTGCTACATCTTCACCCTTGCACCTTCAGGAAACTGGAGCTTTCCTCACCCATCCCAGATAAATCCAAGGGGTGCATAACACCTCCTACCACGGCAAAAACGCCCCCTGAGGCCAGCAGGCAGCAACCACAGCAGAGCAGCAAATGGACAGAGAGATGGAAAGGAACGAAAGTAATGACTAAAAAGATGAGAAGTTGATAGCAGATTAAGTCAGCCAAGCTGGGGTGAAGTTTTAAATGGCATGGGGAGAAAAGGTGTCAAGTTTGAAGCATTTGTGATACAAATGCTATTCATTTTAGTCAGGAGGAGAGGACTGTGGGAAATTCAACATTATCTAACACAGGCAATTAAGAAAACAATGACAGCTGAAATTTAATACAGACAAGTACAAGGTAATGCCTATCAAAAGCAACATTTCCAACAACTCATACACATTGATGGATTCTAACTTAATTGTAACCACTCAAGGAAAGGAAAAAAAAACTACACATCACTCTGGACAACTTAACAAAAACATCTGATCAACAGACAACAGTGGCCAAGAAAGCAAGACATAGTGAGAAAGGGAGAGAGAACAATAACTGAAATATTGTGATGCTATCATGGAAGAAAACAACATTCTCAACTTGCAAGATCTTCTTCAGCACCAGATAGACAGATGTATGTAAAAGGGATAGGAAGAAACAACAAAAAAATCTGATCCTAAACACATTTCCATACCAAATGAAAAAACTGGGGGTGTACCATTCAAGAGGAGGATAAGAAAGGACAAAAACAGATTGCAGAACAAAAAAATAAGGTTAAGTGGTGCCTTTTATTCATCCTCTCGTAACAAAAAGTACATATTCACTGACACTGAAAGCCAACAAATCTGGAAACGATAAGACGACATCTCGGCAGAAATGCCCAAGCTGCTCCGGGAGCCTTTGCCATGAGCTACCAGCAATGCACAGAGATTATCAGGTTTTGCAGTAGCATCAGATGCGAGCATGAATATTGAAGCCCAAAGACCTGCTTGTAGGATAAAAATCTATTAGGATCCAAATGGAGGCCAAAGTGAAAGCCCTGGGAGTCTTTCCCGTTTGTGGTTTTGGACAGCCTGGTATTTATTTAATGACGGCTCTTTGTAGAAGTCCAAGGCCAATTACCAATGGCCTGGAGTTCAGAAAGAAAAGTTTCACTTAGTTGCCTCTTGGGAGGACTTTTCCCCTTAGTTCACAAGGAAGCCAAGCATCAGAGGCATCCCCACAACAACTGCTGCTGGAGGCAAATCAAGTGATGCTGACAAGAAGGACAGAGGTGCTTCGCATAGTGGATTTACTCGGGAAGGGATGTAAATCGGAGCGAACAATGTGGCCTTTCGCAGGGAAGCATGCTCCTCGCAGCATGCGGGAGAGGAATGGCCGCTGGCAGCAATAGCAAGGATCAGCAGCATGAGGCACTATTGATTCAGCTTTGACGGACGGCAAAAAAAAGCACTGCTGGCCTGATCTGACCTGGAGGGAGAGATGACACAGCTTAAAAGGGACTGGGTTATTCACTGCCATTTATAGGGTGGCTGCACAGGCAGATTAATAAGGTCAGTGTCTCAGTTGTGGAGTCTAAAGAGCCGGTGGGAGGATGAGGAGGACCCACGGGAAGAGGGCATTACAGGATCCCTCCCATCCATCCCTCTAACATACCAGACGGGGGGAAGAAACCACTTTCCTTTTCCAGTAGGATACTTTATTAATTCCTAAAGTGTTGACAACCTTAGTCGGGAGGCGGGGAGAAGGGGAGGCAGCTCTCTGCGTGTTTACGGGGACGTGCGATTTGCAGCCATGGTCTGCCACCGCTCATAACCAGGGGTGGATGTGAAGGGCAATCTGAGCACATTTGCAAACAGATTTAATAATAAGGGGCTGTCTGCCTCGATGTGTCAAGCTAGCTGCAAGTACTGCAAAAGAATATCATCGAGTGTGACATAATGCAAAGCAGGATAAGGTCATTTGCTTTGCTTTCCTCTGTTTTAAAGCATCAGAAAAATTCTTTTCAAAATACAGCTTTCACAGAAACATGACTGGCTGCCTGAAGAACGGCTCGAGATCAAGCGTTTGATATTCAAAATTAATCCCAGGAGGACGAGGCGTGATACATTCCCTTTCCCTTCATCCATTTCCAAGCTGGAGATATCTCTCTTCCATTAACTCAGCTCTCCCCCTCCTCCCTTATCCCCCAACCAGGTTTTCTTCACAGGCTCATAGTTCACCTCTCTCTTTTTTTTTTTCTGAACCATTGATCTAAATGAGGGGTCTGATCCCATGCTCGTCATTCAACAGGGATTTTCAGCTGAGTGAAACCTTCACGAGTGAAATCTTAGATTTTATCATCTCTGCAAAGCCAAATGCCACAAGTTTGCAGCCAAAAACACTCAAGGTGAAATTAAGATAACTAGGGACTCCTGCAGCTTTCACCTTCAGAAAGAAACGGAAACAAACCCAAGAAGGGGGCCTTTAATGACAACTCCAAAAAGTCATTTAACTCAGATCTACTTAGGATTTAAATTGGGATCACTGCAACACAGGCAAGCAAAAACCTTGCATGTGGGGAAGGTTTCAGAACACAACGCCTTGCTTTTTTCTTTCACACCAGAGTGCATTTTCAAGCTGTCCTTTCCCTGCAAAGCACACCACCTCTCTCCACCCGGGCACTGCCCTATGTGCCCAGTGCTGTCACTACAGACGCACTTCCCCGCAGAGCTCATCCTGGGGGGAAGACACTGGAGGGGATGGGAGCCCCAAAGCATGCCTCCCTCTGACACTCTCCAGTCCTAAACAACCACTCAGGTGCCCAAAACAGAGTGGCTGAGCATGGCCGGATGCTCCTAGCACAGCTGGATGCTCCTAGCGCATCCCGGTGCCCCACCATGGGAAGCGGCTGCTGGAATACTGAGTACATGCCACAGCGAGGCCCCAGGAAAGAGCCGAATGTAGGGAGGGAAGTTAACTTTGCAAAATACAAACGCTCCTTATGAAATGAGGCATAAGAAACAGAGCCCTGGCGACAACATCTCAAGACATGTAAACATCTGGTAACGGTTATCGCTAGGGACACCCAGTAACTCACCCAGCATTGACAGCAGCAGAGATGCTCGGGGAAGTGTCGAGGACGGGGTAACTCATAGCTGAGAGGCAAGGCTGTCTACCAGTTGCAGAAGTGGGCACGGGAAGTCACGACACATAAATCCGAGCTTTCTCACCACCACAGCGCAACTGCAGGGAAGTCCTGCCGGGAACACGTCAGGGTCTCTTTCAAGCTGTACGCGAGGCATGGTGCAGAAGCACAACTGCACACAGCTGTGCTGCAGCAGCACAACCATGAAGGGAGAGGGCAGACTGGTCCCAGGTGAAGATTCACCAAGTTTCTCTTTGCTCTCTAACCCTTGGCTAGCTCCTAACATTATCAGTAACTGCTGTGCAAAGCTGAACTAAAAAGAAAGCAAAAAAAACCCCAAGCAAGCTGATATTCCAGGAAAAAAAACAGTGCCTTCCTCCTCCCCAGATTTCAGCAATGCTTTCAGTTGAAATCTGCCTATGCTGTCTGACTTAGGAGGTGACCCTACAGTCACCCAAGTCTATGGTGACTTTAGCCCAGCTAAAGAAAGGCCTCAAGCCACCAGCACAGTGCTTGGCCCAACACCATCCAGCAGGATGTTTGCACCCTCCTGGCCAGGCTGTGGAGTAACAAAACAGCTCTTGAGTCTCAACCTGCAGGGCCAGTAAGCTCACAACAAGCGCCTGGATGGGCTGTATCCTGACCCACAAACAGCAAAACTCTCAGGAGGCTTTGGGAAGCAAATGCCTTCAGCAGGTTGCTCCTGCCCTCTGGTCAGTGCAACCCAAGTTTTCATAGCAGCTGGCACTACAGCCATGCTCGTGGCCACCAAACTGAACGGCTAATCTCATTTGGGTAGAGGAACAGAGACCCATGCCCAGGCTGAAGAATGATTTAAACCATTTAATTATATGGGAAGCTTTGCTGTGCACATGGCCCGATGGCTCAGGATAACCTGCAGTGGAGAGCCAGGATAGTCAGCATCCACCAGCTCCCCCCAAATTCAGTGCCAGCCATGAAGGTGAGTCACCCTGCAAGATGACATGGGGGCACCATCTGTGGCCACCTGAGCTCACTGTTCACACCCAAAGCAAAGGACGCTGACCTCCCCTCCTTCTTCTCCTTGCACAGCACTGGCAAATACCTGCAGTCCCTCCCACATGCCCGAATCCATCCCACACTTGTGCTTCCCAAAGGTCCTCCAACATTACAGCTGCCCCAGCTGGTGTCTGGGCTCTGTTTAGCTCTACCAAGGAGACCTATTCTTCTTAACAAGCATGTTAACATAACATACAAAACCCTCCAGCTCTCAAATTTCTCAGGAGCCCCAGAGGAGTACAGGAAATTCTTCTTAATTACAATGTGTGTGTTAAATAAGGACACCAGAAAGCAGTGTTTTAAAATACCTGGAAAACCTTCTGAAGACATCACCACTGCCCCTGTTTGGGTTTAAAGGGTGGCCACCACATTTAAGGGCTGTGTAATCCCCAGGGCCTCAAAGGGATTGATGTTATGGCAAGGCCACCAACACTGCCATCTGAGGGGGCTTCAAGCATGGTGGAAAATTTGAAGCTGTGGCTGGAGAGAGATGCGAGAAGCCGCAGTCGTGATGCTGCAGAGGAAGCAGCCCCCGACACAAAGTTTTAACTAAATAATTACAAACAAGTCACTATTTCTTTAACAACAGACCAAGCCCTTGAAAATCTAGTTGCAATGCCACTGCAGCCTCGGCTCATTTGTCATCTGGTGAGTAATCACTCACCGTCACAGGAGTTTAACCCTGTCACAGGAGACAGCAGCTCTGTCACTCCCGGCAGCAACACGGCGGCAAGCAGGACAGCCACGTGGGGATGCGTCTGTGCAGATCCATACCTAATTCCTGCAAAAGTGGCTTTTTCCAGAAGGCACAGATGTATGCGTGGCCCCGTGTGCACACCCCTACCTTACACCCGTCCGGCTGGTGGGATGCTCACCGTGACCTGGATGGGTCCAGCTCTGCTCCTCCCTGGAGCGCTGCCACTTAGAATTCGTTAATTAAGTCCTGTTAATGAATTCCCTCCAATGCCTATTCACAGCACATTTGTGCTCCCCCTCTGCCAGCGCTCCCACCAATCAGTTGGCTGTTGGGAACTTGTCTGAAATCTGGGGGATCGTGCCAAGAAAGCCCATTTCATCTTCATGGTCACAAACGCTCACGCCAGGAGCACAGCTTAACATTGCATTCATCCAAGGAGGGAGCAATCGCAGCTTGCCTGGGACTCTGTCTATGGCAGGAGAACAAGAACATGACACATCATCCATTTTTTATCAGGTCATTCTATGGCTACAAGAAGTCTCTACTCCCAAGCAACTACCTACAAACAAGCTACAGATCAAGTGCCGCTAGCAAAAACTACTCAGCTACAGCAACTAGCTCTGAAGAAACCACGGTACATCCACCAGTGGAGGAAAACCAATCAGGGAAGGTGAATTATTTGTACAGATGACCACCTGGCTCTTTGCATGTTGTGCACCACTGATACCCATGTACAGTTAACACGCAAGCAAACGAGGGTAATTCAGATATATGCTCAGTTGACACTAAATATGCTTGTTCCTTAGACACTTTGTTTCATCCCCAGGATGTCTCAACATCTGAGCACAGTAATTCCCTAGTGATTACCTTCTTTATTTATTTAAAAAGAGTAGAGAGGTTTTCACAAGTATGACTGTCACTCAGCATCTCTCACTGACAGCGAGACAGGGATGATTTGTAACAAACGCTGTGCCAATAGTGGGTGTCTCCTCCAAAGGGAGGTATCCCCTGACCAGGGCACTGTCTGGGGGGGGGGGGGGCTGTCTTCCAACCACTGACTGCAGAAACAACTCCCACTTAAAAGATACTCAGCGTCTGGGCTATTCCCTTCCCTCCAAATACGTACCAAAAAATGCAAGAGCATTAGACAAAGTGCATTAGACACAGCCCATGTGCATGCAGGAAGGATGGGACACAAGCCCGTGGTGGTGTTATGCAGCAAACCCAGAGAACATCCCTCCGAGAAAACCCTCCCCAGGAAAGCACCCGCTGGCAGCCAACATGAGAGGCAGCTCAGCACAGAAGAGAAAATCTTTAAATGCTGATAGAAATGCCACAGAGGCAATGGTAAAGCTTTGCAGCTGGTTCCTCTGCCTTCCCAGAGGGTGGCCAGGGCTTCTCCTAGAGAGAAAAAGGAGAAATGAGAAACACTCCTGCTTAAAATGAATAAAATATGTCACTCCTGATCTTGTAGCTATTAAATCACTGGCTATACAATTACTTAATTATGTAGCAGCCGGGGAGGGGGGGAGAGAGAAGAGGAAGATGGTATTTTTCCTCCTGAAAACTTCAATTTGCTACCTCAAGAAAATAATTACTCGATTCAAACATTAAATAATTGAGACATTCATTAGTAGTCCTATTGTATGATTAGCACAAGGAAGGTACCATTTAAAGACTGAGAAATTGATTCACCAGGGAAAACGAAAGCCAGCCTTAATGGGCTAAACGAGAGCACGGCTTCGAGGGCTGGCCAGCTCAGCAGAGGACAGATACAGGTTGCCACCATGCCCAGCTGGCTGCACCCACCAGGACGTTCCTACTCGGTGGCCCATGGAGCACGGCTGGGGCTGACAGTGCCTCCAGCCCGAAGCATCCCCAAAACTCGCAGTGCTGGATTCAGACAGGGCGCTGCACCCCAGGGGTGGAACAGATATTTGCAGCTCGATGCAAAGCCCAGCCAACTCCTGTCTCTCTATAGGTACACGTGGTCTCCTTGTCTGCACATAAATACTCCCTGTGGCAAGACCAGAGTCAGGATGTGTGCTCACTTGCAACGCATGAACATACAGGACCCTTTCCTACGCATGCTACCTCTGCATACCACTGCCCAGGTTGCACAGGTCTTTCCAGAAAGCCCTGACCTCTCCTCGGACACAGCACTTAGCACTTTCATTCACTATCTGGAGAAAAAAAGCTGCTGGTTCCAGCAACTCAGACCTGAGCCACACCTCAACACGAACCTTGTGTGAATTCACTGCTGCTGCAATAACCAGCTGCCAAATAATTTGATGCGGGAGATGGGAAGCAGGAACCCTTTATCCCTCTAGATGCAATCGAGCGGTTTACAGTGTCTGCAAAAAAAAACCCTGTTGCAAACGTGCTCCCGCTCAGCACAAGGTGGGGAGAAAGCCAAGCAGGGTGGACAAGGGACAGCAGCTCCTGGGAGAGAGAGAGGGCAAAGGCAGCACCGAAGGGAAAGCAATTACAAGCAATTATTGGCAGAGGCTGCCATGTGGAAACACTCTCATTGTTTAAAATTTGACCCACTGTGAATATCTTTCTTAAAATGGTTATTGCCTTATCCTCAAGGATCTAAATAGCACTCTCCACGCTTGGCTGCTCTAAGGAAGACAGAGCAGCTTTGAGCAGCGGCTGGTGAATGCAGAGGATTTTTGGTCAGTCGCTATTTCACCTTCCAACCCACCTCACGGGGTCCCAAGGCTAATTGGAGGCACATCGCTGCCTGAAACCCAGGCAAAACATTGCTGCTGCAGCTCACTCACTCCTTTAGCAGGTTCACATTTGCACCACGCAGCACAGTTTTCCTCCAGGCAGCACTTTCAGGGAAAAGGCCACAGATAGGACAAGCATCCCTCAGCTCTTCCTATGGAGGAGACACGCAGAGCAAGCTGAGCTGCTGCAAAAGCCCCTGATCGTGGGACAGGCAGCTGCGATCCTTCAGCCCTGTTTATTCCCCTTTAACAAGCAGGGAAACTGGGGAGTTTGAAGTCCTAGGCAAATTATTTATCCCCAATTTAAGTCTGGAGTTGGAAACTGCAAAGAGACAGCTTAGAAGTGAGCATTTTTATAACTTAGATCATGAGATTGCTTCTTTTATGAGCTGACACCTTGCAAATACATTTTTTTTTTCTTGGAAAATACCATTAGATACACAAAGATGGGCTTTCCTAGTGAGGGAAAGACTTGTCTTCGTCTCACTCTGAGGAACTAAAAACCCCACCTTTCACCAAAGATTCGGGTTCTTCCCAACAGTGTATAAGGCAGCTCAGAGACTCTTTAGGCGGAGCACGAGCTCCTGTGGCTGCCTTAGCAACCCTCCCCAAAGCTGCATCAATGTCATCTCCAAGCGATGCCACCGGCACGAGAGCGGCGAGATCTCGTCTCAGTAAGGCGCCGTATTGAACTGAAATGGCTGCGGAACAAAAGTGCCTATGTTAATCTCGTCTCCATTAAAAAATAGTAATGGATCAAAGTTTGCCAAATAGAAAAGGACAAAATCAGCAGAGAATTGCTTTAATTATTACCTTCAAGCTTGAAGAAAAAAAGAGTATTGCAACCAAGAGCACACACGAAAGAAAAACTATAAAGGAAGTACTTGACAGTGCCCCTTTAATTAAACTGCTCTGAATATCATCAGCAATGGACCTTTGGAATTTAAAGCCAATTACAGTCTAAATACAAAAGTTACTTGCTCACCAAGAAGCTTACGCAACATCTTTCAGAAGTGGGCTTGGTGCACAGGGAAGAGCTTTTCCTCTATGAAGCACTTTTATGCAAGCTGGGCACCTCAGCACAGAGATATCCAAAAAGATAGGAGTGAGAGGATCCCCCATTAGGCTACAGTTACAGGTCCAAATATGCCCACCGTACCCTGCAATGCACACAGGGGTCATCAGCCAACAGATGATGGACCTTTAACGCAAGCTAGTGGAGCTTTTGAATTGGAGGGAAGTCATACGGGGCTGCTGAAGAGTTAAATATTTAGATTACAGAGGCCAGCATCTTGGTTAGTGTTTCACGCAGACTCACGCTGTACCACTTGGTTCTCCTGGGGCCCAAGCGTTCAACACCAGCTCAGGAGAAACTCAAGCCTCTAGAACAAGCTTCCCATCACAGCGCTTCCAAATGAGACTCTCCACTGCTCACCAGCCCCAAAAAAAAGGTACAGGAAATCCTTTCCTCTGCAATCGCAACACAAGCTGCCAAACTTTGGCATCACCAGGGATGCGGCTCTACCTACAGCAAGACCTGGGATAGTGCAAAATAGTGGGATGTGCCCTGGCTCCTGTACATCCCTCCCATACTCAACAGACAGAAGTAGATAGCTACCAACAGGATAACAGAGAAAAAGAAGGAGCCCTAGACCCTGGGGTCAAAGGCAGGCAGTCTGACTGCTGTCACTGCTTCTTGCCTTTGAAGGATCCCTTGGTTTCCCGAAGGTTTAGATCAGACCCTGATTATGGTGCAGCAAAACTTTGCAGTTTATCTTCTGGACAAAAGAATATGACTGCAATGACAGGAGATGGTGGCTGTTTGCATGGAAACAGCTCTCCCCATGCCACACCTGCACACCGGGGCAAATCCTGCTGCGCAGGTGTTTCTGCTCTGCAATGGGGTTTGGAAGGAAAGAGTAAAACAGATGACACATGGAATGCTTCACCCCAAAAGTCAGACCACAACAGGGCGAAAACCATACCTTGGATCATCTGTGACGTGCATGGGGCTCATAGCAGCTCTGAGAGAGAGGAGTCCAGGTTCATGTATTAGGGGGTAGGGAGGGGACCAGGAGGCAAAGACTTTGTTCTTTGGTGCCCAGGGCTTCTTGTCATTAAAGCAAAACAAT
Source organism: Pandion haliaetus (assembly GCA_013401275.1). Classification (NCBI taxonomy): domain Eukaryota; kingdom Metazoa; phylum Chordata; class Aves; order Accipitriformes; family Pandionidae; genus Pandion; species Pandion haliaetus. The sequence goes on along the minus strand of VYZV01002419.1, from coordinate 305,055 downwards.
AAATAAGGATCAACAATCATCCTTCTTTTCTCTCACGCTTCACCTTTATGGAAAAATCCTACAAATTACAGGCATATTACAGACCGTGCGAGTGTTTGACTTTCAAAGCAAAACTGGGAAATATCTCCCTGTCATAGCATTCGGTGGGACAGTGACAATGAACCCAACAGAAATATTCATTGCCATATGTTCCAGGAACGATTTCCATAGACGTTCGTTAGTGCCATCGTCATGAAACTCTGCAGGACTTTCCTGCAAGGGAAGTGGCAGTTGCTAATTAAACTGCAGACATCATCCTGAGCAAGGAAGGTGAGGCTCAATACCTCCAGCTGAAAGGCCAAGAAAGGGGAGAGTGATGGAGCATGCTGCAGATACCCAGCTCCATCTCTAGCTGTAACCCCTGCTCTTCCTACCTGTTTGAAAAACGAGCTAAGTGAGGATAATGATTCCTACAAGCTCCACATCTTTACGATTTTGGGAGACAAACCAGAGCACAGAGACACTCTCTTGCACAGCTTTGCTCATGCAAAGTTACTCAAATAAAACTCAACAGAAAAAAAACCCAAAACAAACAAACAAGAAACCAAAGCACCAAGCTTTTGATTAAAATAAAAGCACCCAGCAGTTTGGGAAGCCAAGGCCAGTACTTTCCTCATGATATTTAATATTAACATTTCTAGTTGATTTATTACCTAATTGCAGGGCAGCTGAACATCTCAAGGGGCTTGTGTGTAGCAAAGCTGAGGAGCATTGCTCCTCTCTACCCACTGGTTTATGCTTTGCCTCAGGTCTGGTCTGCAGCAGATGAAGCTGCTGCTGACCAGGAGATGCTCCAGGGAAGTGACAGGAAAGCAGAGGCAGCCAGCAGTGGGCAACCCCATGTCTCAATGCTTGAAAAAGCTTCTTCAGACAACCTGAGTGGGAAATCAAGCCCAAACCTGGGAGATGTGCCTAGGGGAGCCACAAGAGCCTTTTGAGCTGGAAGAACCAACTCATGATGGAAAACAGAATTGTTATTCCAAAGTTGCAGGCTTAATACAAACTCTCAGAGCCTGAAACAGCAATTCAGAAGGGAATTAGAAATGGGCTGATAGCTTTTCCAGGCAATTTCTTCCATCCTTAGCCAGACTCCCAGGGGAATAGCACAAACAAGAGAAACGGAGCAAGAGAAGGAGGATGGAGCCAGCATCACTGCTTAGACAAGATGACTGACTTTGTCATCTTGCAGCTTCCAGCCTCACTCCAGGGCCCACCACATACCTCTTCTACCTGCTCTGAAGCACACTTTGCTCTTCTCAGTCCTAGAAAGGAGCACGACCCCTGAACGGGAGAACTGTTGGGCTCCATTTCCAAATTGCTCCTGACTTGCTGCACAATTTCGGGCTCAGCTTTGCTTTCCCCATGTGTAAAGGAGACCTCAGCAAATTGCTCTGAGACCCTCAGGAGGAAAGAATGTCACAAATGCCATTTTTAATAATTTAATTGTTGCAATCCTGCAGCTATCCCACTCACGGATCTCCCCATGGAGCCATCTGAACACGTGTGCAAGAGGACTGCAGAACACAGTTATTTTGAGAAGATGGATAGACAGGCAAAAAGACAGGGCTTGACAGCAAGCAGAACATTTCAAAGAATCTCAGCTGTTCAGTAGTCATCCATCATCCACCGAAAACACCGGCAAGCCAGGGCTGTATAATCACAAGAAAGTATTTAACATCTGTGTTCACCTATACAGAGTCCTAAATCCTATCTCTTTGGGCTGGGGCCCCAAATCTGGCTCATTGCCACAGTAATGTCACCAGGGACATCACCTTGAATTTAATATGCAGAGAGTGAAATGATGTTATTCTGTAATACACTTATACGTACCTATTATGCGTTTCAGGTGCATTTCTATATACATATTCATCCCCAGGTACAAAGCATTGCACACAAAGTAAGGTAAGTGCCGGAATGAACACATCAAGCTTTGCTGATGGGGAAATCAAGGCAGGCTAAGAGCAAAGTCACCTGCCTGGTGTCCTGAGACTGAAAACCATGGCTTATATCCACAGTCTGGCCACCTAGTCAGTAGATCACACTGCTTTTTTTTCCCCTCTGACCCCAGCCATGAAAGTAATTTAATTTTTTTTTTAACACAGGCTGAGCAGATGCCCTTGTTGGTGGACCCCATTGGCAGCAGTGATTAAATGCTCTTCTTTGCCAGTGCTGCAGACAGCACAGGGCAAAGCCCCACAATGCTCATGAGCAAACAAAGACCTGGGTTTTGTTCTCTACCTCCATCTAACGAAGCACAGGATCACTCGAGGATGTTTGTTTGTTTTAATCAATACAGAAAGAAAACGGTCATGTCTGTTCCCTTCCAAGAGAGGAAAACATCCCCTTTCTGCTAAGTCAAAGGAGTGAGCTGGAGAGTGAACTCCTCAAGGGAAGAACCACATTTCCAAATTCTTGAGTCTACCTCCAAAATAAAGGGGAGCGTAATGAAAAATACTCCTTCTTTTTTTTTTTTCCCCTTTTTATCACTGCAGCAATACTTACAGTCTCCCAACCTGCAATTTTCCAAGTAACATCCAGGAGAAATCACTAGTGGGGTCATCCTCACTGCAGCCCAGATGGGACCACCCGTGTGGGGTGTCAAGACAGCCTCTGCTCAGGGCACCTCGTCATCCACGTGGACAAGGGGACATAAAGCGACTTTGGCAGCGATGAGCTGGGGTTCCCTTCGCTCCTTCATTCCCTTCCCTTTCTACCTTTACAAACACTGTCCAAAGCCAGCTTGTTTCTTAAAGCTCTCCAAAAAGATCTTGAGCATGGAGAAAGCAAGGTCAGGGAAGGAAGGCAGCCAGAAACGCTCCTGGGGTAACCCCCACCAAGGGCACGTCAGGAGGGTAAGCATGCCTGGGGAGAAGCCCTGAGACTGTGCGGGGGGAAGCAGCAGTCCCTCCCTACACGAGGCATCCCTCCTGGGGAGGGAGCGAGACAAGAAGCCACCTGCAAAACCACCCCTGTGGCTCCTGCAAAGCCCTGGCCTCTTTCTGCAGGCAAAGAAGCCCTCACCTACCAGCAGAGATCTCAGTGGGACAAATGGGTGTCCTAGAGGTGACCCACAGCCCTGACACCCACGCTACCTGGATGCACAGAGCTGTTCTGCACCTTTGCTGCAGCACCCATGCAAACCCTCCGGCCCTACTCCGTGAAAAGAGGGGGCTGCAACATTTGTTTTAAGGAATGAACTGGAAGGGAACAGAAGGACCTGGCAGGCAGGCAAGGGTTTGGGCTTTGCAATCTGGATAATCTATCTGAAACTCAGAAAGCAACTAGGAGAATGGAAGGAGGAAGGGAGAAAAAGTAATGAATAAAATAAAAAGGAGCACAAATCTGCCTGCAGCTGTTCCAAGCTGCAGTTTTACCTCCAGTGCTCCAACAGACCTGGGAGCTTCCCTAGTAACTAGTAATATATTCCTGGGAGCCAGGGGATAGTTAGGCTATTTGGGTAATCATATCCAAACACACAACCTGCCCACGGGCACCAGGAGGGGTTCAGACCAAGGGAAAGCTGCCCTTTAATCCTGCTTTGGTGCTCCCTTTCAGGGCGGGAGTCTGCAGAGCCATGGCTCCAGGGGACTGAGCAACCCCACTAACCTGCAATCCCTGAGCACCTGCACACCCCCAAAAACCCAATACCAGTATCAGCCCTCCCTCTCTGGACAAGGAGCGGAGGGAGGGAAAGGGAACAGGCACGTCTGGAAGGAGAGACGGACAGCAAGGAGACGCAGCAGGAGACCTGCTAACAGATCCCCACGTCTCATTTAAAGAGGATGAATCTGCAGTGCAGGCATGGCATGAAAATAGAGAAAAAGCACATCAGCGCAAGAAATCTCTAACAGATGGGACTGTGAGCCTACAAGGGAAGACAGGGATGGAAGCTGGTAAATGCACGTACAGCAAAACCTTAGCTTTTGCTCTTCTGCCTGGTACAAGAAACTTAGAACAAATATTAGATGCATTGTTTTTCTAAATACCTTTCCCAGAAGTTAAACACAGTGGAGGCTGGAGGAATTCAGAGCAATTTCCCACATGCATGCCACTGTCAAGGCTCCAAACAGCACACTTTAAATGGACACCCTGGCTGGATTTTACTGTCTGCGGAGACAGCACAATTACCTGTCTTTGTCTTCCTCCTCTGCTGCAGAGAGGAGGAGGAAGGAGAAGGCAAAGCAGCCAGCTCCTCGGGATGCCTGAGTGTCTCCGAGATGGGATCTCCTTGCGATGCCGAGGGCGAAGCCAGGGCAAAGGCTGCTTTAGCCAACACCATTCTGCTTGAAAACAAGGGCCACCCAAGTCATGGCGATACATGAGCCTGGCAGCGCTGGAAGCTTTCCATCAATCCAAAACCTGTATTTTTTAGGGGCATTATTAAATTAGCGAAAGCCATTGCATCCCTGCATGCTTTACATACACAGATGCTCCAGCTCCACCCAAATTTCAGGATAAAAAGCCCGGCGCTGTTTCACAGCTCAAGAGGATGCTGGCAGAGGGCTCCAAGACTTACAGATATAATCAAGTGTGAGTTAGTTGGTGGCTCTCTCCCTTTCCCATTAGTGCAGCTGCATGGCAAACCTCTCTGTCTGGGTGTACTAAAACTGCCGTGAAAGCTGCTGAGCTGCGTTCACCCAAAATTAGGGCTCAGAGCAGCACTTGGTATCTGCCCCAGCAGGTATAACCCATGCAATGCAAGCCAAAGGATGGGCTCTGTGCTCCATGGGGGGCTGCTGCTATTAAAAGAGAAGATGCCTTGAACCAAGCAATAGTAATAACTCAGCTGAGGCTTAAAAGTGAGTCTGGTGGCAGAGCTGGGGCTGGAAAGGTGGAGTTTCTCCTCCCAGCCCACCAAGCTAGCAAGGCACAACATGCTCCCTTTGTACTTTTAAAGGAGGAGGTGATAGCAGAGCCCAGACTTAAGAGGGGAAAGCCCTGCAGTGCAATACGGCGTTTAAAATGCGATAATTAAGTGAGCATCTTTTGAAGATGCCTGCGAGGGGTGCTTCCCAACACACCAAGGTTAGGTAGCTATTAGAAGTGGTTTTGTTTTCCCTGCGAGATGGGCCTGTTAAGCTGTTGGCATCTCCTCTATGGAAAAGATAACTGATCTTCTCAGATCACAGTATATTCAACTTCACAATTAATTTAGATAACTCCAGACAAGCTGGGTTATTAGGGGAAAAAAAAAATTAAGAGAAATCTGGAGATTAAGACTTATAAATCTGCAAGCATTAGGGGGAATTGGATTCTTTCTTATATGGATGTAAAATCAAGCCTTTTTTATATGATTCAATTATAGATTGATGGGAAGGCTCAGAAACATAGATTAATGATCTTTTCTTAAAGGAAAAATTATATAAGAAAAAATAAAAAGAGAGTCATATAACAGAAAGAATTACTACTCCCCAAACCATGATTAAGGTTTAGTAGGTTACATTCAGAACAGCGTAAAAGGGAATTTGTGGATTCCCAACCACATTAAGTGAGTATAAACGGAGATAAAGGAAGCAGCACGGTACAGTAAATTATTGGCCCTGCAACATGGCAAAGGTGGGGGAAGCACGTCTCCAGGAGCACGGGACCAACAACGAGACAGGTCAAACAAGATGGTGATTTCGCATCAGGAAAGAAGACATGGTTTAAGGGACCCTGGAGCCTTTCAAAACATCTAAGAGAGTTTTACCGACATGGGGCAATTGCATTGATGGCAATGGAGCTGGGCTCCATTGATTTATGCCGGCCAGGGAGGGGGACATCAGCTTTTCCTAGCAAAGGGAAAATTGTTTGGACAGGGTCTGAATAGTAGGGGCACAGCACAAAACAGTCCTGACGTTAATACCCCACAGCATCTCGCTCAGCCCAGTTGCCTTCATACTTCATCCCAGCATAACTGTTTGAAAATAAATGCAATGCTCTTCCTACCAAAAAAAGCCTCTCCAGCCCCTGTGCCCAGAGCTTTCCTTGCACTCCTAATACTTCAGTCCCCAGCCTTTAAAAAAAAAAAAAAAAAAAGATAACACAACAGGGTTAACTCGAAAATAAGTATCTTCAAAAGCCGCAAGGCGCTCAGATACTATGGTAATAGTGGGCATCCGAGTACCTTAGATAATCTGGCTCCAAGTGCATATTTCTCTAATGCTAAGTCCAAGCCCTACTCAGCGTGAAGTAGCAGCCAAGCACATTGTTAGCAAAGCTATTGTTTATTGCTTTGTCCGAAAAGAAAGCACTATCTAGGTCACTCATTACAGGGGAGAGCTGTGTATGAGAATGCAGCCCCAGTGCCCTACGTGCTATGGAAATGAAGGCAATAAATGCGAGAAGAATAGTGGTGAAGGAGGTGAGATGTGCTAGCGAGCAGCTCTGGAAGGATCGCACTGAAGGGGGAAGGCAGCCTAGCTGGAGCTCCTGCGCTGAGACACCGAAATCTAATTCACACCTCTTTGCTGACTGCCCTTTCGGTTCACAAGCATGGCAAAAAGAAGCGGAGAGGACACCAGGGCTTATTTTTAAAGCTTGCCTCCAAGGGTGAAAAAAATCATCCTCAGCCAGGAAATGGGAATTTGCAGTAAAATAAGTAAATGTCTAGTTAAATAAATAAAAGGCCCATGGCCGATCCTCACGTTTGGCATGGTGCCGGGGCTCTGCACAAAGCAATTAAAAGGAAAATGGATTCCAGTGGGAAAAGGAACAACTTCCTCCTCATCAGAAAGATGACTTTCTGATGAGACAAAACCTTTACTTCACTCAGTATGGAGCAGAGTTAAAGGCCAAGGCAGTATTTAAGCTTGCAATTAATTTCCAGTCATTTTGGAAAGCTGTGATCAGTTAACATTTCAACGGCAGCAATTTAACACAACATGTGCCTTGAGGACCACGCAGGGACAGAGGTGCTACCGGGGCACCCAGGAACACGGATTTAAATCCAGACCTCTGCAAAGGTGGAGGAGGAGAGCTATGAAACCCGGGTCACCAGGGCTGGGAGGAACTTCAGCAGGGTTTTCGATCAAGTTCTGGGGTTTGGGTGTTTTTTTTCCTTCCCATACTGTTATCCACAGACATTGCTAATGGCAACTCTTTCATTTCTAATCCCAGGGAGTTTGTTCTAGCACTTTCCCCCCCCTCCAAACGCCCATGCAGCCTACTGCTCACCACCCCGACTTCCATTAATTGATTTGTACAGATCCTCTTGTCAAAGGAAATTGCCCGAGAAGTCCAAACCCTGAAGACAGTCACAAATTTTAGAAGCTGAAGATTTTGTGCAATGGTAACAGCCAGTGGGAGTCGGGAAACGTTATTGCTTCGCCTCCTTGTTTGAAAATTAAGGGTCTTGGGTTAAATCAAAGTTTCTCTCTCCCTCTAATAAGATGACAGCCCAGACCATTCGACTGACTGCTGAGACACCGACTCCTCGCTGGCTTTAGATTACTCAAGTGCTCAGAATTTAATCTCAAATGGCTGTTATTGGATTTTGGCTCGGACTAGCTGGCTGACGGGCACAGCAAGAGAAGCCAGCCCCTGTGCACCCGTGCAGGCTTCCACCATCTGGAGTTTGAAAACCTGCTGCTACACGATGGTTTTGCAGGAGCTTTTGCTCCAGCACCTTCTAGGAGGGAACAAGCATGGTTCAGGAGGAAAGAAAACACTGGTTATAATTTGTTCGAGACAGGGCTCCTTCTCTGTGCACTGCTTCTTACACACAAAGGTATTAATTGTAAGCAACAGCAAGGAACTGTGCAAGAAGTGATCCCTCCAGATGTGTTTAAGCTCACAGTGAGGCAAGGCAATTCTCCAATGTACACACGTATCTCAGAAGGGTAAATGTTTCCCAGCTTCTACTGGCGTCTTTATGTCATTTACACAGCGCTGTCAATCACTGCTCTCCCACGAAGGGGAGCAGTGTAAACTCGTGTTTAATGCCAGATTTACACACATTTCTATTCGCCAGTAAATGAGACCATTACATATGTTGTGTCAGTTGATTTTTATAGTCTTCACTTTGCGCACGTTTGCACAGGGGAAGTGCAAAGGAATGCAGGCACTTAAAATTGGACGTGGCTCTTGGTCTCTATGCATCACCCCATCGAGAAGCATATCTGACCTTTACCTGGTGGCATTAAATTTCGCCTGGCCGTGGACCTTCTCAGCTTTACCAGCTGATCCCATCTCTGCTACGTAAACCTTTCTCCCTGACTTGTTCCCCACCACAGGGAGGGATACACCTGTGTCTCGTGTTTCGCGTACAGACCAAAACCCCAGAATCTGCCCCAAATTTTTCCTCTGTGCATACTGGGTGTAGGCCCTCACTCAGGCTTAGGAACACTTTAGGCCACATCAGAATAAAACTCAGACCTGCACCATCCCTTAGCACAGGGCTAGTCACACTTTGGCCAGCACAACTACGGTGCAGGATGCTGTCCCCCCCCCCGCAATAGCATCAACGTAGCCGGCATTCAGTTGACAAGTTGATTTGCCATCCTTTTAAGAAAGTCCTTCTCGTTTCTTCTTGCCAAAGTAAAGTAACCTTCCTCGCTGAAATTATCCTTTGTAAATACCCCCCAAGGAGTTAGCAATTCCTTTCTCCAAGATGACTCATCCTCCTACACAAAGGACCATGAAAAGAGCAATCACACTGCCATGCCAGTCTGCTGCAGAGATGGCACTCCCCTCTCTGAATCAGCCCCCGAGAGTGATTATGGGCATAGCTCTACCTGCTCTCCATAGCATTATCCACCCACCATGCCCATGCCCACACAGCTTGTGTCCCCACCTTTAAGCAAGCTCCCTTGTGAGATTGCCTCTTTGTAGGGCGCGGGGCTCAAGCAGTGCCCCAAGATGCCACCCAGACACAGCAGAACATCTGCAGGAAGCATTTTGCTAATGCTCTTGTAACTTGGGTGTTTTGCCTTCATCAAAATGCACAGCAGTACCTTCCAAGGCTGGAGAAAAGGATGATGATCCTTTCAGGGGTGTCTTTTCACCACCCCCCAGCCAAGCAGAGCCTTCTCTCGGTAATTAACGGCTCCAGCCCACGTGTTGGCTGAGCTCCACCAGCAACGCGGCAGAGGCAACAACCTCCAAGAGCAAAGCCCTGGATTCTGGCGGAGCCGATGCTCCGCACCACCCAGGCCACACCATAAAAAGCCAGGCTGCGGATGCAAGAGGCAGCAGAGCCATTCAAACCAGCCATGGGCAGTTTAAAAGAAACAGAGCTTCAATCCAACATTAATTTGCAGCATCCTGGGCTGAACACTTCAGATAAGCAGTGCTGGAGCCAGAGAGATGACAGAGAAAAGCTTGCGTCCGTGGCACATCCGTGCGTGCACACAACACCCTGCCTGTGGTCTGCTGTTCAGCTGTTGACGACCTGTATAACATAATAGCAGCACGCCGAGGTGTCTTCGCAGGCAGACCCCTTCTCCAAATCCCCAGCAAATGTTTCTCCTCCCTGCAGGGCTTAAAGCCTCATGCTGCTCCAGTTATTCTGAAAGGGTATTTAGTGCCTTGCCATAAATTATACGAGCATTGGACATAAGCATCATTTATGCACAAATCACTGTTCCCTAGAACAAAGCTGGTATCAGCTTCCTGACAAAACACTTTTTAGTAGGATTGGCAAATGAATAAAACCTCCCAATGAAGACCGACATGCTGATGAAAAAGTCCTACTGATTTTAATAGAAAATGATCATTTTCCTATAGGATTTTTTGACCCATCTTGTTGAATTTAATGGAGATTTTCTATTCTGGTCCACAATTATGCAAGAGTTAAAATACCTCCAGAGACAAGGAGATTATCTATTACATTCTATAGGATTGCAGAGTAATTTCCATAGAATCCTGTTATGTTTCTACAGAGCCTGACAAATTTAATCCCTATTGAACTTTATAGGGACTTTTCCATAAGGGACAAATAGACACTGACATCTGTTAGCTGCAAAATGAGTAATACTCAGAAAATAGAGGCCTTACACACCACTGCTGTACTCAAAATGGTCGAAAGATGTCTTGAACAAGCAGCTTAATGGGGAAAATGCATTAAATTGGTGTCACATGGCTGCATTAGCACGGTTGTGTTGCAACATTTCTTTTATACAGAATGTCATTTATACAACCAACGCTTTACAAATTGCGTTTGCTACCAATGTGCACTTGATCTCATCATCCCATGCTGGGACTTTCCTGTATCAGCACAGAAAGAGAGAGAGCAATCTAAATAGAGGGGAAAAATGCCAGTTTAAAGAGTGGAGCTGGCGATGTATCTGTGCACATTCCTCTGCCCTAATGTTACTAATAAATGCACCGACTCCAAATCTCTCTCTCTCATTGAATTCTACTGTGGAGCTGGAAGAAGGGCTGCACTTCTCTTTCATGCACAGTATTAAAGAAAAAAAGATTCAGCTGAGCTATCTGGAGACTGAAGTGTTTTAAATTTAACCATAAAGTAGTTATAACAAGGAACAAAACAAGCAGGGACAGCCTGAGGTTTCCTACGCCAACACACCAATTTGTCCTAGACTGGTTCAGGGAACAAATTAAAAGACATGGCAGCTCCCATGGGTCTTTCCCCACCTTCCCTTGTGCAAGCTGGCATCAAACACGATGTATGCTTGCAATACAGCTGATCGGTATCACCCACTCATCCCTTATAGCCAGTTATTTGTCAAGAGCCCAAGACTCACTTCAAGAGATCCTTCAGGAGGTCCCAATTCTGGATTCATCACCCCTGCAGAGTTGCTCTGGTTCTTGCCTAGCCACTCCCACACACCCCAAATACCTTTTCAGAGGTTGTGGGTGCTTTAAGCTCACCCTGAATACACAGAGCTTGAGTGCCCCTAAGGCAGGCTGAAACCCCTGCTTTGTGGCAAAGATGTACCTAAAGAAATATCAATCACTGCAGTGATTGTAGTAAGCCCTTGTAATACCATCATAGCAATAGTGATAGTGTAGTAATAGCCAAATTAACCTTCAAATTATACAGCTGACAGGGAAAAATATCTAACACAGTATAAGAGGCCTCTTAGAGAGGGAGGGCACCTGCAATACAGACCTAACACCCCCAGTAAGTGTGCAGCAGCGGTGGAGCTGAGGGGACCAAGCCAAAAACGGGCACCCAGAGCCGCATGTCTGAGGACACTGCAGACATACCCATGGCAACAAGAAGAACAAGCACCTCCATATGTCTCCCCAACTGCATTTCCTTTCCAAAGAAAAGGACAACATGGTAACTGAGCACAGCAGTAAAAAATACGGCTTTAATATTTTATCATTTGCCAAAACCTAGCAGGGTGTGGACGGTGGGTGCAGGAAAGGCTGTGGTTTGGTTTTTCTTTTTTCCTTCTTCTGAGCTATCTGCAAAGGAATAAAATCCCTAGACAGGACAACTCTTTTTGCTTGTTAATGCCCGGAGACCCCTCCAAAGCGAGCACAGACCATGAAGGGGATGCAAGGCATTTCTGGCACGGCAAAAATCAATATATATGTGTGTCTGGACACATCTCACCCCCACACTGCTGCCCTTGCCTCTTTGCACGTGCACTTTAATCAACCCCTGTGTTTCTAGAAACCAAATCCAGCTTCAACACACACAGACTAATAAAGATGCCTCATGTCCCTTTTAGGATCACATTACAGAGTGTGCCACCATCCACGAAGAGAAAGCCTCATTGACTCTTCAGTCCTGAGCGCTGTAACATGAAAAGTGGGAGAATTGAGGGAGGCTCATATTCCTAATACCCATAATGAAGCAACATGATAAAGCCTTTGATCCAAGCAGACAGCTGTGGGTTTTCACACACACAGAGATCACGGGGAGAAGTAAAAAGACAGCTATGGAGAACGATGAACAAGCCAAGCAGATACCAGACCTCAACACTTAAAACAGAGACCCAAAGGCAACTCTCTAAATAAGCGTTTAGGAGTAAAACAACAGGGTAGGATCTTCAAAAGGGCTCCACTTGGGTCTGAGCCAGCTCCCATCAACCCCACAGGTACAACCCCCACTGACACCATGCTCAGAGACAGGTCATCAAGAAGCTCTTCTGCACATCCCATCAGGTCACATAAACCCAAATCTGCACACAAACACTACCTGCATCAACACAGGCAGCTAAGATGCTTTCAGGGCTGGGCGACAGGTACACACATGGGCCAGAGAGAGGATTTGTCCAGAGATGGACTCTAGAAAAGGCTGGGAACCACATCCATCTGGTCAGGCTGGACCAAGCCTTCGCGGACACCCTGTTACCAAGTGGTCAAATCTCTTTTAAAGAAGAGAGTGGAGATAATCTACCTGGCAACACTTTTCCATGTAAAGCATGGAAGAAATGTTCATGTCTCTGAAAGGTGGGGAGTATCTCCTGGGATGCGAGCCACCCAAGGTTAATAGAAACAGATGGTTACACAAAAGGACATGCTTATTCCCTACTAACCTGCCAGAAAGCCAGGCTTAGCCTACTGACCTCCTTTCCAGCCTACTGACCTCCCTCTCGCCACGCATTAAATTAGGCAGCCATGCCTAAAATTTCATGGCATAAAATAAAGGTGATAAAAATAATCACTACTATTATAACTGCATACCCAAGTGCTAGGTGGATGGCCTAGTAGCCTGTGCAGCTCAGGAAAGGCAGAAGCAATGGTAAGAGGGGTGGGCGCCTGTTAACTCCTGTACCAGAATTCATGGCAGCCAAGCTGTCCTCCATCCTACACTTCTTATGTCCTTACACCACAAAATCTGGTCATTGCAGCTGGCATGTCACGAGGGAGGGGACTCCTCGGGTCCTCAAACAACAAGCTCGTTACAACCCCATCATGACAGCTTGTACATCAGTGTCAAGGCAGTTGCTGGTAGGGTGTTTCAGCATCCCCTCTCATGAGCTGACATACCACCAGCAGAGTGGGGGAATGGCACAACCACACAAAGAGGTGCTCTCGGCAGGGCTTGCAGCGTTTAAATGAAGGTCCCGTGCTGGGTAAGATCCTGACCTCCCACGAATGGGAGGCCCATGGCACGCTCCCAGCAACATTGCGTCCCTATCTATAAGAAACTCCTTGCAATATTTCATCCAACACAAAATCAAGAGAGGAGACTTTGCAGCACAGGGCAAGGCACATCTTGCCCCCAGAACTGCATTTCAAATACCCATCGTTCAGTGCAATTTCATCCCAAGGGTTAGGAAGGTCCATACAAGAGAGAAGGTATTGTCAGCAAAATTTAGCTTTGTTAATAATATCATGACACTGGTGTGATAAGGCTTTAGGTAGCCTAAGAAAAAGCTTTCCAAAGCGATGGCATCCCCACAGAGCATGTGGGCAGGGCTGAGAGCAGGCGTGCTCCTCTGATGACCAGGGCAGCCTGCTCTAACCCAACGTCGAGCTGGCTGCTCCACGATCCGCTGCTGGGGTAAAACGTCACCGTAAGGGAAATTTCGGCGCAAGCTTCAGCGGGAGAAAGTTTTGCTTTGCTTTGCTTTAATTCCTCCCTCCCCCATGGCATGCCACGGCTCTGGCCCAGGTACAGAGGCTCGGCGTCACCAGGACGGTGATTTGCAGTCTGTTCAGATGCAGCTGTACATCACTTGGGAGAATGAACCTACAGTTTTATAAACTATTTATTAGCCCTGTCCTGTAGCGCTACATCAATATGGCCATCGGTGAAGCAAGGCAGGAGCTATAAAAATACCATCTATCCAAAATAAGCTTCATAAAATCAAACAGAGGCCAGTACAGCCTAGGATGGGATTGTGGCTTGACATATAAAGGGCCTCTCAATCTTTGAGATAGACCATTAAAATCCTCAAGCCCTTTTGGTTCACAGAAGTCTAAAACAAAAGGAGAAAAATAATGACACCTTTTCTGGTGGAGCAGGAGAAGGCAGCACAGTAGTCGTGCAGTATCATTTGTCTCCACAGAAGTCAGATTACTCCCTTCTCCCAGCAAGACAACTACCAGGTCCAAAAAAAAAAAGGAAAATAAAAAAATGAATAAAATAAAAGTTTCTTTTCCTTTGCCTTCCCCATGCACAAGCTGCTTTTCCACAGGCAAAAAGTTTCTCCTCCCTCTGTCAGCAGTGATGTATTCTGCTCTGCACAGGAAAGGCAGCACAGAGGGTGGCGGGGGGGAAAGACACAGCTGAAGCACACCGATATCCCACCTGGCGCTCCCCTCCAGTTCCCCAAGGCAGCGGGGTAAGGCAGAAGGCAGGTCAATACATCGTCGGAGATGATGATTAACATTTCCAGCCAGTGCTCCCTCAAACCGCCTCTAAAACACGTCTTAATAAACTGCATTGCAAATAGCCTTGTATTTCTACCTCGCTCCATCTGCCAGGGCGAGATAATGTGCCGACCTGAGAAAAAGTGACATGCTGGGAATGAGACACCGAGAGTTATATGACACGGCAAAACCTTGCTCAGCACATCGGTCCCGGCCCCAGGCAGCTCACGCCACTGGCCAGCAGCAGCCGCGATGCGGGTGTCTTGCCCAGGCTTTATAGGGCTCTGTATGAAACAAGGAGTGCACTTCGAGCAAAGAACATACCAGCTCGCATGGGGTTTGGGGCTAAAAGGGTTTGAGGGAGAAAACTGCTCTGAACTGCTATTGACTGTGAAAATCACTGTACAATGGAAATATTTGAAAGCTATGCACATGATAGTTATTTTTGCAGAGGCAGGTACCATGCTTTAAAAGGTCAGAGGGAGGTGAGAGCGAGTTTAAGCATCATTTTCCTGGAAACACAGCTCTGAAGCTTTGCAAAACTTCACTCAGTGCCTCCCTCTGGGGAACCCCCCAGCCCAGTGCAATCGCACCCACCCCGGCTTTGGCACGGACAAAACCCCTGCATTTATTTGATGGCAACAGGCTCTGTGACAGTTTGCAGCATTGCTGAAAAACTTGGCTGGATCAAGCACAGCATGTCTCAGCATCACCTTTCTGGGGGATTTTGAACCTCCACTTTCCCACATTGTGATGCTCAACCCCGTGCAGAAGACGGACAGTGCTGCCAATCCAAATTGCAACTCAACTCCTCAAAGCAGCGAACTGTAAATGAAGCTCGCACACCTTCATGCCCTTCCCCTGCAGTATCAGCCCGCTTCAGCAACATCAGAAGAGAGAGAAAACAGCTTGGGTTGGACATTGAGGCGGGGGCGGGGGGGGGACGAAATAAAAAGATTTGGCTTTACCTGCCAAGGAACCTCCAATCAGGCAAGGATGTTTTACATCCCCCACTCTGGACCGTCAAGTACTTCAACATTAAGCTAATGCCACTTACCTATGAGGAAAAAGAAGAAATAAAAATAAAAGTTAAAGTTCACCAAGGATTATAACAGTAAGCATTTTAAAAGCAATGGAATTTGTAATTCACTTCTAGACTGGAGGAAACACAAAGGGAAAAATTCAAGTTTTAAATACACTTTGGTAAAGGTCAGCTTGAATGGCACATGGTTAAAGAGGCCATCCTGCAGGCTGTTTGTTTTTTTATTTATTTCTCGCAGTCTCATTTAGCTGGTTTTTTCCACCTCTCCTATTTGGACCCACAGAAAAGGAAGATGCAGCTTCAGAGCCAAACACTGCCTCTTCCCATCCCAAAACTTAAATCAACACAATAGAGTCACTTCCTGCTTTTTCTTACTTTTTTTTTTTCTAATAGCAATATTGCACATCCTAGGCCAATGCCTAACATCACGCTTTCCATCTCCGCAGTCCCAAACAGGCAGCACTGCCAACTATTTCCAACACCAGCCATGGTGCCCTGTTCCCTGGGAAGGAACTGCTCAACCCACCCCGCTGCCTGCGGAGAAGAACCTGCACCCACAGCCGTGAGCATGATCCGTCTTTCCCAAGCTCTAGCTGCAATCCCCCCTCCAAATGGGGATGTCCTACCCGAGCTCCAGCCCACCGGCCAAGGCCATAGCCATGGGACAAACACAACAAGCTATTTGTCCTTTGCTTTCCGAAAGACCAGTTTGACCTTCTCTAGGACAAAGAGAAAGTCTACCTTTACCAATCCACATCAAAAAATCTGCCTCATAGATATAATAAATCTTAAGATATCCTTTCGAGATACATGGGAAGCCCTTCCATTTTTTTCCCCAGGCATCTGGAAACATGGAAAACTGAGCGAGACGGTGGCTGTACCCATCCGGCTGTTGCTCCGTAGGCTGTTGTAGGAACTGAGGATGACATGACGGGGCATGTCTCGCTAATGCGTGACTGTGTGTACTTTAAATTACTTAAAGGGTGCCTGGGGCTACAGACAGATGCTGCTAAAACCTACAATTGAATAAATAAATGGAAGGTAACGGAGAGAGGAGGGATGCAATGGGACAGCGATTGGCAGAGTTGTGTGCCAAGGTGTTAAAAAAACTCCCACAGAGCTGCCTAAACCTCTTCCGAGACTCCACTGCTACGTGTTTCAGATGCTGAGAAGATTGAACTAATAAAAAAGAAATGAGAGAACTGTCACTGCAGATTACATGGTATTTATTCCAAAATCTGCTCATTACAGAAATTTGCAAGACAAATGGGTTTTTAGCAGGAAATGGCAGCTTTTCCTTAAGTGTATAACGAGCAGCAGAACTGGTCGGGAGCTGAATCTTTGTCTCCCCTTTGAGCTACTCCGGCTCCAAGTCTTACCAACCACCCAAGAAATACTTGCGAGGCTGAAAAAAATGTATTTTTTAACATTCTCCACCAGCCTCTTCATAATCCTATAAGAAACTACGATTAAGAAATATTTGAAGCAAGAAAAGCTCATTTGGCCTAGAGAGTTTCTAGGCAGTGAGAGCTTCTCTTGCTCCTCAACAGCATGCAAGCGGTATTGCTAACTCTCCAGATCCTTCCTTCCTTGCAGGGAAAGCCCTTCATGAAGAAGAGTATTTGTGGTCAGGCTTTAATCCCCCTGCCTTGATAAATGTTTAATTCCTGGGCCTGCCTTCGTATCTGAATATAGACTGGAGGTGGTTTGCATTCTGCTGTATCCGAGTGCTTCTAATGACATTTTGGCTTCCTTCCCAGTTAATTNTGGATGCACATGCGGATATTTGACTGATAATATACAAAGCCATAATATGCAGTTTTAAAACAAGTCTCTGCAGCAGAGTCTCAAGAAGGAAGAAGAAGAGGGAAAATATGCCTTGAAATATTACAGAGTAGGAGCTGTCAAGTTGAAAAAGCTTCTACAAGGTTTTCAATGCCATAACTGTGTTATTTAGCTAGGGATGAGAATTTTCAGACACACATCAACTGGAAAAAAGGGGTTTTGGGGGGGGGGTAAAGAGGCGGCCTGTCTTATTTGCAGCTCTCCTTTGTTGGAAAGCAATTACAGCCTTACTCAATTTATGACCCAGAATGCACCCTAATCTACTTGTAAATGCGTCTTATTCACCACACAGCACTTTCAGATACAGCCAGGGTAAATAAACGGGAGATTGTTTGCACCTACGTTGCGGCACAACTGTTAATTGTAACGCCCCATGAAACTTAATTATGCAAAGCAGAGTGGCGACACTGCAGCCATTAATGAGATGTTTGATTCAAGAATAATTTGTTGTTTGGAGCCTCGGATTTGTTTTGCCTGTCCCTTCCACTGTGCTGCCCTAATTCTCAATTTGTGCTTATTTTAATAGGGTGGCAGTGGGGCACAAAATGGCTGAGCTGAGGAGAACAGGAGAGCTCCAGGTTGAGATCCCATTTTGCAGGCATGCAGCACCGTATGGGTTTCTTCCACTGCAATGGTCCCAAGTTCAGCCTGCCCTCCCCAGAAAAGCAAGGGAAAACCAACAATGGGAAATACAACATTCAGCCAGATAAAATACTGGGGATGCTACTGAGCACTTTTAGACACAGGAGTGTCTAGAAAGAGAAGACTTGGCTATTTCTAGACCCCAGAAACTCCTACAGCCATGCTGGGATGTACATAGGTACGGATCCCGTTCATTCTCTATATGCACAAACACCCATGCTTTGCTTCCAGCTCCTTTGCAATGGTTAAATCCGAGCAGTGGTTTGGGCTGAGCCATCATGTTGCCTGCCTGTTAAGTAGCATTATAGAAACCACAAATGAAAGTACAGAAGAGGATGAAGAGACAAAGAAAAAGATGAAGACTTGGTACAAGAACTTGTAGTACACCCACTGATAAGGTGTGTGATAGATAGAGGTACAAGCTGTTGCATGGAGACTTTCCCCGCTGCTCTAAGAGACTTTCTCCCTAAACGGGGAAACGAGATTGGTAGTCAGACCAAAGTCTATTATTTAAGCCTCCGGTTATTGATAGAAACACACTATCTTTTTAAATTTACAAGCAAGCAAGCAATTCAATTCCACCCATTTACAACAGCACAAGGTGTTTGCTCATATCGGCCGTGGAGGTACCAGAGCCTTTCTCCTCTCAGTTCTCTCCCAGCCTCTGACTGCAGAAATCCCCTCCTCCATCATCATCTCCGAGCTTTCCACTCGTTTTTCTTCCTGGTGATACACGCTCCTTCTAACTCAGGCCGAGCATTGACCCACTTCTCCAGTTGGCTCCGTTAATACCTGTGATTAGTAGGCTTTGGAGACAATGGCCACCCCTAGTCCATGAATCAAGAGGATTTCTTCCCTTGCATGGCACCAGCAAAAGGAGGGAGAAAGGGTACTTTATCTCTGATATATCTGCTGTTGATAGGAAAGACATTGTTGGTCTACTGCGGCTGTCTATTTTTTTCTTATAAATGCGACTCTTAAAATAGCAAGTCACGAAGAGGGTTTTAGACATATTCAAGGCCCTTGGGAGCAAGCCCATCATGACTACACGATTGCAGCACGCAAAATTGATGGCAACCGAGATAAAGAGTAACTTGCATTCCGGCACACCAAATCCCACCGACGCCTCTAATAAGATCAGGACAGATGACAAGGCACTCAACTGTGCCCTGGCAAGGTCATTACAGAGCATTAATAAAGGAGTCTTATTATGAACATATCACTCAGCAATATTGCATTTCCCACCTTCGCTGTTAAGAGACAATGAAAGTGGTAGTCCCTCATGTCCCAGACCTGCAGGGTTTGGGTTTTGCTGCCGCAGCCAGCCAGGCTAAATATGCCCACGGGAATCATGCTGTCCCATGCAGAGCCCCAGAGGCAAGCCAGTCTTCCTAAGAAATGCTAATCTTACTTAAAAGTCATGACCAGCAACGTCCATCAAACTAACTTCTAATATTCTCCTTCCCCTTGCCTTGTCTGACCCCCTTACAGCCCAAACTAGCTTCTCCTCTGAAGACACTGCTCCCACCAAAGCAGCAGCCAGTCCTGCTCTCCTCTGCCACAGCATCCAGCAACTCTGCTCTCTCTCATTTCATGTTACACAGAGGAGAACATTTAGGTTTGTTTGATCCTCCATCCATGGCCCTTTTTCCAATGTATTTTGGAGTCCAAGCCGGTGAGAGCCAGCTCCACCAGAAATTTGCACCTGGCTCCGCTGAAACTCTGGGTGATTTATGCCAATCCCACTCAATGATTTTTGGCTTCCAGAAAAATAAAAACCATGCCTGGAGAAGGGCATGATTTTTTTCAAAACATTTTGGGTTTTTTCCACTGTCTGATATTTCATTTCGGGTGTTACTTTGATTTTATAGAAAAAAATCAAAAACAATCTGACCCCAATTGTTCAGAAGTGCTATGAAAAAAAAATATCTGATCTTCACAGAGCTCTGGTCCTATTGCCCTAATTCTCACCTTCTCTTATTCTGTAATTTCCTTCTTTGTAACATGGTGACTAGAGCTGTGTACAGTGTCTCAGACGTGCACTCAGTGAGGGCTGAGATATTATTGTTGATTTATATGGGCTGGCTCTGCTTAGGGAGCAGTGATTTACTTTGCTGTGTTTTCACAACGCTGCTATCTCTTTGGAGACAGATATCACCCTCATCTCCCCAATATCCAAGCACCTGGTGCTAAGCACTCGGTCACAGATTGCCAAGACGCTTCCACATCTTTCCTCTTCTCTCACGCTTTGTTTCAAGGAAGGTCATTACCACATTCTTGCTCCCTAACGCTTTAACAGGGCAATTAGGAGACACAGCAGCACTTCAGTAGGTGCTGGCCAGAGCATGCCCTTCTCCCTGGAAAGCAATTCTCCCTCGGACTTAAATAGGGACCCAATTTTATACCTCACATCTCCACAATGGAACAGGTCAGGAATTTTTCTTCCCAGCCTTATCTCTTATTGCAACTCTGTCTTTTGTTGGTCCCCTTCTTTTGATGCTGCAAAACAAGACAACCTTGCATGTGGAGGTCTACAGGCCTCCAACAGTATTTATTTTTCTCCTGTGTAAGCAGGCAAGCCCTAGTCTCAGGCAAACCTGTAGCGAGCTACCCCGCACCCAAAGTCCAGCTAAGCGACCATGAATGAGATGAACCATGCTGCTCCCCGGGTTGTTTTTGTAAGGACAGCTTGCTTGGAGAACTGTGTCTGCAAAACGCTCCTCGGAGATAGAAAGAGGAACAGGAACAACGACACAGCAGAACCTGACCATAAATACCTACTAAAGGGACCTGTTACAGCTTTGCCTTCTGCAGCGGTTTTATATATACATATATCAGTAAATACTTTAATAGAGTGAGCTTTCTGTATGATGCCTTTTGCCCACTATTTTGCAAGCACAGATACATCAGTGTAATATCAGGCTTTTAAAAATGCTCAGAAAAAGTTGCTTGCTGGTTAAAGGCCGGTTTCCAGCAGTTGGAGAACAACAGAGCAGGTTATACATGCCATATAGCCATCATGAAAAAAGCCATCTCCACCCAGCTCCCATATACCATAAATCACAAGCACTTATCAGATTAATATTTCTGCAGCAATTCTCCAAAAGAAGGGAATAGAGACACTTTCCATGCCAGAGGTATGGACCAAGCTTCCCACGGACCACTCGGACGCAGAAATGGGAGGATCGCCTTTGTTTTGCATCTCCCTTCACCTCTGTTTCCCCTGCTGCAATAAACCTTGAACGCCAGCTCCCTAACAGAGACATTGAGAAGCTTAACAACTGAGCAGCGTTTTAAGAGCCTTGGAATGAGCGGTGTTATGTCGGTACAATGGTTCACGCTGAACAATAACGTGTTCTCGCTCTTGGTGCCGGCTCCCGCGATGACTGTCCTCAGCACAACTGTCAACTCGACTCCCAGTGAAGGATCTTTATTATTAGTGATGAGCTAAGAAGCAGGGTGAATGCAGCTTCATTTTGCAGCTCCAGCGGTTAGGGAAAAGAATAAATCTTGTAAACCTGTAATCGGTGTTGAAACCATGGAGTAAGAATAAACGTGGAATACCATCAGGTGAAAACTTGCTTTAAAGTCCATGTTTTCCCTTGCTGCTCCCTACATTTCTCATGCGAGAGGAGCACAGGCTAGACACCAGCTTGTCTCCTCTCCTCTCCCACAGCCTTTACTCTATAATTTCTAGCATTTATATCCCCGAACAACTTCCTACACACTTTGTAAACTCTAATATGCTCTTAAGGAGTTTTACGCAGTTCCTCTCTGATGCTTAGAAGTATAAAATCTTTCAGTGACAGTCGCAAAAGGCGAGATCAAATGACAGGTTGATTTAGTGTAGCTCTTACTAACAGCTTGCAGGAATTAGAAGTAAATAGGAGGTCAAACAGCTCACAAGCAATTTGACATTGGCAAATGTGGCTTAGTTAGGCTCCTCCAGTAATAAAGAACAACTGTGTCTTTCCTTTACCTGACTGCTCAGCAGAAGTAGAGAGGTCATTACCAGCTAAAGATACTCCAAGAATAACACTTTAAACCTTTATTATTTTTAACAAGACACAGGTATTTTAAGTAGTGCCTGTGCAATAAACTGGCGGCATGCTACAGTGACTGGAAATGGCTCAAAATAATAAAAAAAACCCCCAACTTAAATTGGAAACACAATATGCAACCATCCATGGTTCTTAAAGCTATGTCAGTCAGTTAAGCAAAAACTATGCCTGGGCATAAGTGAGCATGAAATTCAATATAAACATCCCTGCTCATTTCAGACACCAGTGGTAGAGAACTAGACAAAATAGATACAAAATGCTAAAGTAAAATATACAATGAGCTTTGTATAAATAAACAATAAAGAAACAAGATTTTAAAAGAGCTGTCCTCATGATGTATAGTATTGCTGGGAATGAACCCATTCTGCAATCATCTGACTTCAGATACTTTGGGGATGCTGATTACGCCTTAATTCTCTTTCATCAAAAACAGAGGTAATTAAGGACAAAATAATTCCAGTAAATGTCAACTGCCTAAGACTCGGGAAAACTCAAAAGAGGCAAAGTCATACACAAATGTTTTGAAGTGAATAACAAATGAATTCTGGGCTCCAAACAATTCTTTTTTAAAGTATCCCTAATGTAAACTAACCAGATGCCCTGGGTGAAGAGGGTGAGAAATTGCCTTGACAGGCCACTAATTCCCTAGCTGCAGATCCTTTCTGTGAAGTGGGGATTATCAAAATAAATAAATAAACAAATGAAAGTAAATGCAAGAGGCACAACATGGCTCAAAAAGCCAGAGAAGGCCATTGCGATTATTACAAACGAGTGCAACCATAAAAATATTTCTGAAATAGTTCCTATTTGAACAACGGTACATATTTCAGGTGGGAAAAGCAAGTCCCTGGATTTTAAGATCCCCACTAGCAACCCCCCTGCAAAGCACCCAGCTCTCCCAAGCTCCTCATTTAGAGCTACGGTTTCTGCTCAGGGTCCATGTTCCCAAAATAGTGACAGTATCAGTAAGCCCAAGTCAGTTCCTGAGTTCTCCACACCTCAGTTTCCCATCTGTCTAATGGGAATAATAACACCAACCCATTTCACCGAGACACGAGCGTTGCAGAAGCACTTAGATGCCATGGTAACAGGCGACATTACACCCACCCACACTCCCCCATGCCGGCTCCATTATTCAGCAGAAATGCAGACAGACCAGCAGCCAGGCCAGAGGAAACCTCCTCTCACTCTGGATGAAGGATGGGCAACAGCACTTGGCAAACCTCAGTTCTGCTCCTGACTCTGTTTTATGAGTGCTGGGGTGTCAGCAGCTGCTGCCCGGGCTTTCTTCCCCGGGGAAAACTCCCCATCCCATGTCATCCCACCAGGACACGTCGCTGAACACCATGCATGAGCTCTTCTCCAGGTCTTCTTCTCTGCTGGGACACGAAAGTCCTGCATGCAGGTGCGAGGCACAGGGGAGCACATCCCCAAGGCGCAAAAGACTCCCACAGAGACCACATTACACGCAGGTGCTAAAAACCCCAAGCGAGATTACCAAAATGGCTGTGAAATGATGATGTTCCTTGCCTGGAAGCTGAGTTCAAGCCCAACATGGGCTTCTCCATGTACCTTCTTCTCTGCTGCCCTGGCTCTACCTCCATCAGGTGGGAAAGGGAAGGGCTGACCTGCAACTCATCACATTTTCAGTAAGCTGCAAGCAACTCATCATCACGCCAACCAAACGCATCCCAACTGGCCACACTGCAGGTAATGAGAAGCCCACGGTCATCAGTGATGCAGGAGGATCAGCAGCGAGCCGCAGCACCAGCTCCAGACGTGCCCTGGGAAATTATGGGACCATGTGGGTCACTCCAGCTCATGTCCAGATGAATGGCTTAATCAAAGGTAGGATGGACAATAGAGCAGAAATTTTAGCTAGAGGCTGGGCCACGCAGGCCAGCTTGGTAGGAAATAAAGAAAAACAGAAATGCCATTACTACGTTTATACGTTCATGAGCCATCCAGATAATTTCACAGGAGAGTTTTTTCCCTGGCTTCCTACCCTGTTGCAAACCCCAAAGCAAGGCTAAACCAAGGTGTTTGAATGCTTAAAGACCTTCTACGAAGCAGAAGAAAACCAGTGAGGGATGCCTCTATGCTGACCTCCAGCTAGGGTGGAGGAAGAGCGCCACCGAAGAGTCAGAGGCAACCAGAGAAAGGCAGAAATACCTCCCTGGCTAAGCAAAGGATGCGGCTCCACACCACTTTTGTCATTTTTCCCCATTCAGCACCGGCAGACGAGCTCCTTGGTCACAGCAGAAGACGACGGCCGCAGAGAGCAATTCTGAGCCGTCTCTGCCAGCAACCGTATTTGTTGCTCCCTTGAGTGGCTGCCTCAGACAGGCTTTGCTGTATTTTAGACCTGACATTACCCAGCAGGCAGTGAAAACTGGATACTCATTAACTTCACCAAGATGGGAGCAGCTCCTATAAAAGGTACTGAAACCGTTCTAGCATTCGGCGTGTGTCATTTAGCAAGATACAGGGCTGTGATGTGTCCCTCTCGCTGTTTGGCTTTTCCCTTTCTCTCCAGTTTTATTTTTACGTGGTGACATTTGGAAGAGAAAGCTGTTGAAAGCGGCAATATTGGACACTCAATTCATTCCTGCTCCCTCGCTGTCACTTAGCAGAAAACATTCAGAAATTTAATATTTGATCTCGTTCCATCCTCCTCCTTCCCTTTGATCACCTCCTTTTTACGCCTCTATCACTTTTGGGACAAAGATGCTTAATAAATGGGAGAGATGGGCTGAGGAGGGAGCTCCAAGCGGGATCCAAGGCAAAGGCATGAATCAGATTTACAAATTACTCGCTACCCGAGATTTTGGCAGGGATGTTGATTTGTGTACTTCATGCTATTTCAGGCCAAACTTCCTGGAGAGGAACTCTCAGCTGGTTAACAGGGAGTTAAACAAGGCATAAATAGAGGCAAATAGTTAACAGTTAATGGATTGACGAATACTCAGCCAATGAATCAGTGCTCAGCTTATAACCATAGTGTGTAGCCACCAGGAGCATCATCTACTGATGGATTTATACCAATCTACTACTAATATCTGCAATATGTTTCTAACATCTGCTAACCACTTATTAACTCTATACAGACTCCTGAAGAGCTATCAATAAATGTAACTTTAATAAGAAGGGTGACCCCATTGCTAGCATCAGAACCGAAGCAGAAGCTCATTCAATCAACTTTTCTAGCTGGGCTTCTTCTCTCTCCCAGAAATCTCATGAGAGCATGGGGCAGGATCGGGGCAGCGCACTCAAGGTCAGAGAGTCCCTAACCAGCCCTGTCCTTGGGACTGCAAAGCCCCTGCCCCAAACTCGAAGGCAGTAGCATACATTAGGCTGCATATCCCTCTTATCTTCTCTGTGGCTGCTACACAGTTGATATTCAACTTCCAACCATAAAAAAGAAGTTCATAGCGAGATCAAGTGCAGTGACCTCATTCTGCAGGCGGCAGCTTCATGTGTTAGATATTTTACTCTTTCTATATGAGAGGTGAAAAGCGTACATTTAGGGGAGGCACCATAGTGAGAGCCGGCGGGAAGGACAACACAGGAGTCAGATTTCTTTTCCCCACAGGAAGTCATCCTCCTTCTCCACAGCCTGCTCACCTGCATGCCCTGCTGCCGCTCTGTCCAAGAGTGTGCACAGGGAGGAGGAAACAAGACAGCACCCTGCTGCCTTCTCCTTGCCCTTGCTGACGGTCCCTCCCTGCCACCCTGGCTGTTAGCACATCACAATGCCCTAACGTCACGCGTCACGATGTGCCAACGTCACACGTCACAACATGCTAGCATTGCATGTGGCTCTTCATGCATGCTTGCAGAAGGACACTCCCCACCGTATAGATGGGGAAACTGAGGCAGGCCGGTTCACAGTGGCCAGGTTTCCTCTGCATTTGGTGGCTGTGCTCCATTTCCAGCTCAGCTCTCAAGGTCAGACCGTGTGCGTCAGCAGCATTCACACATCCTGCAGGGATGGACACAGATCACAAGCCAAAGCCCAACTCCTCTACCCTCTGCAGCTCCACCAACTTCAGTCACACACAATCTGCAAGCCAATGCATTTGGGTTCAAGCAGAAGTTCAAGTCCCAAACTAACACAACTGTGCCCCAACTTCATGTCCAGAGTGAACCCACCCATTACTATTCCTTCCAAAATAAATAGGTTTATTGTCACGCATGCAGTTGTTCAATCGGTCCACAATGAGCTACTCTTATGGAAAAAAACAACCTGCACCACGGCCAGTGCCACCATCCCACACTCCACAGAAAGGCTGCGGATCTGTCGCTGTTTCAAGAGTCACTTTTTGCATCCCAGCCGTTCAAAGTGACTCTGCCAACCTCTACCACCTGTTCTGCTTTCCCTGCTTTGGCCTCTGCCGCTACAGCCCTCGGTAGTCAAAAAAATGCCCTGGCATCGCATGGATCCTTCCAGCAAGCAATGGGGTTTACAGCCTCCGCCGCGGTTCCATCAGGCACGGCTGGCTGCAATGCTAATGCATCGCCATACCGCCGTGTGGAGTAATGGACATTGCAGCACAAAATTAACGGTGCATCTGCTCCTCACTGCAGACGCCGGAGAGAGTGGGCTGTAATTTCGTCTCCGATCCCCCAAATAATGTTTGTTGTCGTGCTGTAATCTTGGCAATCAATGTAACAGCTGAACAGATCGTTTCGGCTGAAATATTTGCTAAACACACTAAGACCTTGAAACCACACCTCAGCGTGTGCGTATTGTGTATGGAATTACATACTGAACTAAATAAGGACTGGATGGGGGGAGAAATGGTGAGAGTTGCCAGCCAATTAAAACGCAAAAACAACAACAAGGAGAAAAAAAACCCTGCCGTGTTTATCTCCAGCACCTTTCACTAGCAACATCTTATTGCCTCTAAAGCAGAAAAAACAAAGCTTTGAGCACTGTTTTGAGCACTCCACCATCCAAGATGTATCAACTAAAATGTGTATGCAAGGCTTTCAGAAGTGGAATTTAATGGTCACAGAAATCAATTGGCCAAACCAGCTGTACACTTATTAACTTCCCGATGTCCCTCTAACTGAGTTCTGCCTTCACTCATCTAGCTATAAATAAGCTAAGCCACAAAGTGTTTTTATTTGGGGAATTTAGTGAGAGATCCTTTTTTATTTCTGTTTCTAACCTGCTTGAAATGCCAGCTTGGGAAACGAAAGCAGCAGATCTAGTGAAGACAAAGCTGCAGGAGACTAAGTTATACTCATGGCCACGCTACCGACCAACTGCATGCCTGTCTGCAAGTCAAGGCATGCTAGTATTTCTCTTCTTCCCCTCCAAAAGTTGTGTTTATTTGAACTAAGCTTTCTGAAAGAAAGACTGTGTCTTCCTATGCATGCATACAACAGCTAAGCTGCAAGACCCTGACCTTGGCTGGGGTCTCTAGGCATTAATGTAACATCTACAAGCTTACGAGGTTTGATCACACTGACTGGTTCAAAACCATGCTGCATGTCACAGCTGGTCAATACCACGATCATTGCAATGCCCAAGCGTACCACTGAAATAACACAAGGTCTCTGGGGACAAGAGAGAAAAGTTGGTCCTTTTTTGGTCAAACTCTTGTGCTTCCAAGTTTTTGATTTCTTCGAGCACTGTGAAGCATTTGTATAAATTAGTGCAGACAACTGATATACATCAAATTTGACAGGCCCGGGGTAAGTTCAAACTTCTGGTCACAACATCCATCACAAGCACCAAGCTATTTATCAACAATTGATCGAAACAAAGAGGGAGAACAAAACCTTTCACTTCAGTAATTGATACCTAAGGACTTACAAGATCAGGCCCACCACCACCTCCCAAAGACTGCAGGTTGCTCAGCTGTCCCCCAAGACTTTACCCCGTTAAAGCACCTTGCCAAACGTGAACCTTCAGGAGACCCAACACAAAAGAAATAGTAAAACCATCTCAGGGACCTGCTCGAGGAATGACCCTTTCTCCTCCAGCCCAGCCATAACCCTGTAATACTCTCATGCAAAACCCTTGATCACTTTAATCTAACAGGTTGTCGTGGTTTCAGCTCAGCCGGTAACAAAGCACCACGAAGCCGCTCACTC
>VYZV01002419.1:234914-276533 GCA_013401275.1 Pandion haliaetus | reverse complement strand
AGCCTGCCGTCTCATCACAGGCTGCAGAGCCATCAGCCTCCTCAGGCGCCCCTCCTCCCCCTCCTTCTTCACTGACTCCAGTATCGGCAGAGATGTTCCTCTCACGTTTCCCAACCCCCACACTACCGATTCCCCTTCTTAAATATGTTCTCCCAGAGGTGCTACCACCGTCACTCCCCTCCCAGAGGCGGGTCCAACATTTTGGCGCCAGGGAATTTTCCAGCAGTTTCTTAAAGGGGCCATCTCTGCAGCCCCCCTCCCCTGCCACCAAGGAAAACCGCGCCACACAAACCCATAACACAGGTAAATGGGTAAAGCTGGAAGATCAGAGATGTTAGTGATGGAAGTGGCGTCTGGGACTCCGGATAAGGGGGATCATTTTCCTGCTCTGCCACAGCCACCCGGTGAGACCTTGAGCACATCGCACAGCCTTTTTGGTCTCAGCTCCCAGTGGGGTCTGGATCTCCTTCAGGGGTGCTTTGGAGAAAGCACATTTGCAAGCCTGGGGAGCCAAGATAAGACAGCAAAAGGGACAAAATCATTTCAGCAAGACCCAAGCAGCCTTTTAATCCTCCAAGCCCTGCCAGATCACAGCTGCTGAATCACAGCATTCTTGACTTGGACTCAAAAGAGAGAATTTGGTGTCACTGGGCACCTCCGTGGTGACCTGTCAGGCTTGATTCCTTGGCTGTAACATCCCATCCATTTCTAAACATCTCATTCAATGGGGTTTCAACCATCTGCACTGCACAGGGACTAGTATCTTGCCTGGGCTGCAAATTTGGCTTGGATAAAACTGGCAGTAGCCAATGAGTGAAGCCAAGGGGGCAACAGCTTGAAGCCAGGAGAGCCCCACCAGCACAAACACCACCTCCACTGGTGGAGTTATCCCAGCACCTGTGAGACTGTGAGCTTCCCTCCCAAAGGGAGACTAGGGAACCACTTCGCACATCTTTATCACGCCACAGACTCTAATCTGGCAGCAAGAGCCAACCTGGCTTGCCTGGATCCCTCATGAAGATGCAAGCCTGCCAACCTGCTGAGAAGCAAGCGGCTGCCAGCACTCCCAGCCTTGGCAGCTCTCCCAAGGTGGAGAAGCAATGGGCTTTCCCTGGAGCCACAAGGCAGACAAAGGAAGAACCGTGCTTCCTACAAGATGTGCGTGGCCCTTGCCAGGGGACACGTGTCCCCAACAATTCCCCATCTTGGCACACGACTCCCAGGGAACCAGTATACAATCTCGTTGCAGCAGGGCTCGTGGAAGCCACGTGTGCTGAACATGGAAAGAAAAAACATTGTTTTCCTTTTTTAAAAAAAAAAAAAATCAGTAATTTTCCACACATTTGCTAATTACTCATCAGCTTTTCTAATGAAGGTGCTGTGCTGGGTACTGGGAGACCAAGGGAGTTTCTGCTAAAATCAAACATTGAGTAAGTGCCGCATTTACCAAGGGATAGGCAGCTTCAAAGCTTTCCCTTCCACTTAGATTTTAAGCACTTCTACAAAAGAGCATCGATTTTGGGTTAAATTGACTGATTTTATTCATAGCTGGTTCATATGGTGTATTCAAAAGACAAATTGTATGAGACTGCAAGCTATGGATCAGCTCTGATAATTCAGAGTCCTNAAAGTCCAGATAGCAAATGCGGTGAATCTTTCCTTTTTTTTTTTTTTTTTTTTTTTTTTGTTCTAAATATTTTCCATGCTTATAATTTGCTATTATTTGGCCCCTGCCTGGACAGAAAAGGCATTTTCACAGTATGGGAGCTTCTCTTTGAAGGGAGAGTATTATATTTTAATGCCAATTACAACAGAAGTAAGAATCAGACATTCCTGCAACTCTTTAGAGCCCCTGCATAGGAAATAGCCTATTTGGGGAGGGGATATGTGTTTTGTTCATATACATTATATTTATGCAGATTATTGACTCCAGGTTAGTTGAAATATATAATAAACATGTGTATCAAGCACTAAACACTTGTGACGAAGATCAGCTCTAATCCTCAGGTGCACCACTATAGCTGTTAAGAGAAGTGCTATATGAATACTCTTTAAATACATAACAAGCTGGGAATGTTTAAGGCTACTGCACGTTAGGCACAAGGCAGTAAGCACAGGAGAGCCAGTGATGCTGCCAGATACCTTTGGACACAGAGGAGGGAGGATCAGCTTCTGCCACCCCTGAGCAGGTCACCATAAAGGTCCCAAAACATAGTCCCAGGCTGATTTCAGCACATCCCCTCCCCTGCCACAGCTGCCCAGCTGCAAACAGCTGGACACAAACCGAAGCACTGACCTGACACCTTACCCCAAACAAACTGTGGCGCGAGGCTGGGCAGCCCAACCGCTGTGACTCAGTTTCCCCATGTTGAAAAAGGGGGATGCTAAAAGCCACCAGTGAGAGGAGTTCAAGTGGGGATTGTTTGCAAAATGCATCTGAGGTGTTAAGATATCAGCTGCTAAACTAATGTCTGCATCATCGCTTATAACCCCATTAACTTTGGTTACATTAGACATTTCCTTGCAGCAAAAATGTAAGCCTAAAATGGCAGCATCCCTCACTGCCACATCATGAAAGGCTGCAAGACCCATTTTTTTTTAACGAGGGGGCAAAGAAACCTAAACCATCAAACTTCTTTCTCTAAAAAACCAAAGGTTTGGTGACCCCAAAATATTTCCTGCGTTGAACTCGCTGGATTGTTTCGAGGAAGGGAAAGAAATGAACAACTTCAAAAGATGCTGAAGCACAAAAAGACACAGAGCATTCAGTTCAAAGGCCCATCACAGAGTTTCCTTCTGTTTTATTTAAACCCTTTGGGAATATATTTAAATAGATGAAATCAAAACAAAACAGTGGGTTTTGCAGGGGGAGAGGCTGAGCTTCCTTTCCCCCCTCTTTTTTTCTTTTAAAGGAATTTTGCCATCCAGCAAACGAGCAGAAAAATGTGTTATTCACCAAGCTCTGCTCAATGGGCAGAATAATAATAGCAAATAAATAAATAAAAGGAGAAAGAGTGCATGAATCTGAACATATAATGAGAGCCTGGTGGTGATGAACTAAGGGGGATGCAGGACAAACCACCACTGAGAATTGGTGTAGGGAACGGGACCCAACGCTGTGCCAGCATGGGCGCTCCCCGACGGGTGCCGAGGAATTGGGAACAGCTCCTGCAGCGGCGGGCAATCCAGATTAATAATTCCAAGGAACCTATTCACATCACACCCCAAACGCAAAGGTTTGAAAAGAGGGGGGAAAGGGCACAGACTGCAGAGCGCAAGGTCAGGAATGCTGCTCCTTTAGCTGAATTTCATGCTGATCTGATATTACAGAAGTAGATACCTTAAAAAAAAAAAAAAAAAATCCCAAATCACTCAGCACCCCAAGTATAATTAAACTTTCAGCAGCCAACCACTATAACTAGCTACCTTACACAAGAGCTGCAACACTTGAACAGGAGATGGGAGTTGGACCAGCCTAGGAGGATCTACACTTTCTTTTTCCCATGAAGTCCAACTCTCAAGCATCTCCACTTACCCAACAGGCCAAAACCCACAACCACTTTTCAACACATCTCAGCACCTGCTGCCACAGTTTGCAGACAGCAAAAGCACAGATGCCAGGCACGTCTCAAAAGTAGGCTCTTCTGTTATCGTTTCAGGGCATCCAATGCTACTAATTGATACACGATAATGCTCTCATTTACTCAGCGGCAAGCTGAAGCGTTGATAATTGATGGATTGGTTTGCCTTTGANAACCCTGCAAGATACTGAGTACCCCACATAAGAGCCTGCAAACTCTCAAGCCCCCACCGTAGTCAAGCAGAAAGGAAAGGCTCTCAGGAGCAAGCAGGACTGGACCTTAATTCAACAGCCCCCATGACGCCGTGTAACTGTATCTATTAATATGGATTTGATTGTGGTTTTATATTTTATTATTGTCAGAAGAAATGAAATTAGCAGGAAGGAGTTGCTGATCCTCCAGGGAGCATCTACATTTCCAGCCCCAGAGGGCTTTTATTTCTGGGAGAGAGCAAATAGGCAACAACAATTTCAACAAGACATCTCTCTCTGCTCCTTTTTGATAAAAAGGTTTGCTGCAAAAAACCCCACAGAGCCAAGGGGACTGCAGGCATTGCATTGTACTATGCCAGTCTTTGCAACGTCTTCCTCTCCTACCCAGTTTCACTATGCTTTTCTTGAGAGGAGATGCTTTATTCCAGCCCAGCCTTCCTACTACACAGCTTGGAGAACATCAAGTGAAGTGCACACAAAGCTGTCTCACAAGCTAGTCGCCGAGTATTTTTCTCCCAGCACACTCAGCAGGCTGAACAGTTAAGTTACAGAGAAGGAGAGAATATCTGGCCATGCTGACATTAATCAAGACAGGATTTCTTTTATGATTTTTACAGATTTCTGACCCAACATTGCCCACACGCCACCAACATCAAATTCACGAGGTCAAGGAGACGTATGCTTGAAGGATGACAGTTGTATGGCTCCTCTCAGACTTGCACTGTCAGTCAATCCATACTTTCACTCAATATATTATTGCTTCTTCAGAAATGACTCTCCCATTTGCAAGTGATGATTAGCACTGTAATCTTGGCATCATTACTCCTGTGTCTCAATTCACACCAAAAAAAAGAAAGAAAGAGAAAGGGGAAGAGCAATAAGCAGTCGATACCCACCGTCACACCACCATTTCAGAGCCAGCTGCCTACGAGACAAGTCACAACAGCAGTCCTGTCCAACTGCTTGTGAACAATGTCACAAGGAACTGAAGAGGACACCGCCAACTGCATATATTCACCTCATTACTGTCTCACCAGCCCAAGTCACCGTGGCTTATCAGGTTTTAAGACGCGGTAAGGTCATTGCTACCGATGTTCTCCTATTCATGTCCCAGCATTTGTTCTAGCTTATTTCTATCTAGATCCTCATATTATTGCCATTAAATTATGATAATTTAAGCATCCTGCATTCTGGGCAAAGCAGACAGAGATACCCCATCAGGATGCCTGCCAGAAACATGGGCTGGCTGCACCTTCTGAGTATCTCTTAATTATCTCTTTCTCTTTCTAATGGGGAAAGGTCTGAGCTCAGGTGAGTGCTCCCTGCTCTCTTCTATTTGATTCAATTCTACGGCTCATGAAATATGCTCCCACTTCCTTCGAAGGACAAATGAAATGAAACAGCCTCTTGGAAGGAGACAAATGACAGAGGATACGGGTGAAGACATAATTCAAGAGACTTTGGGAAAGTCAGATGGTGATTTTGAAAGGTACCCAAAGAATTAATCCAGGAATGGAATTAACAGGGAAATAAGTCAATTAATTCACTGAAGCACTGCATGGACCTGTGACTGGAATTCTGCTGCAAGGAGTGCCAGCGGAGGCTGAAAGGCACTATGGAGCAGAGGGACACCACATTTTCAAGAAAGGGCCTGAAAGGTGGATTTGCCAGGCATACAGTGGGGATGTGGAACTGGAACAGCACTGAGGTGGTGGGCAAGAGCCACCAGGATTCACCCCTTCTCCCTTTGGTGAATCCCCAGCTTGGGTCTGAAGGGAGATACCATGGATGGTGGTAGCTGGTAGCACTATGTCCACTTGCGTAACGGCAACTGCAAAGGACTATGACATGTCTTCAAGGCCCTACAGGTAGCTGATGCAGGAAAAAGGGGACCTCTATGAGGTAGGAAAAGACAGCTAGGCACTAAGCAGCATGAGTGCTGCAAGGCTGATGGGAGAAGTCAAAAGAAATTTGGCAGAGATGTGGGCGGACAGGTGGAGTGTCTTCAGGGCAACTGCTGTGAGCAACCGCCACCCTTGGAAAAGTCCTCCACAAACATTAAGACCATCATTGTGGGGAGGAAAAAGCAACAACTGGGGTCAACATTTGCCAGCTTTTGTCCCTAGAGACCCCTGAAGATACTGGACTCTCCTCTGGGCCAGAAGTGGGCCATGTCCACCAGCACAGAGCAGTAGCCCTTGCCAAACATTTTAGTGGAGACCACTTTAACTACCTTTTGTTTGTTCTTCGAGGTTATCCACGGCCCCAGCAGGGACCGCAGAGGATGTCTATCTAAAGCAGCGACTGAAGCCAGAGGTAATTAAATATGAGGGGCCTCCCATTGTCAGCGTTGTGACTCTGTTTCGGCAGCCAGCTCCAGCAGAGCAGAAGAGGGAAGATTTGATTTTAATCACACAGATTTCAGGTTTTATTTTGCTCATTAAAATTTCTGATAAGGATTTAGTCTGACATTATGCAGTATTTTGGAAGAGGCTGTGTGGCGGTGGGGGGGATGGAGAGGACTGTGTTTCCTCGTGATGAGAAGATCTTTCTGCCTCCCCCCATGACAGACACAAGGATATGAGCAGGTGTTATTTCAAAGGGAAAGGATTTCGGGGGAAGAGGGGAGCAGGAGGGAATCATCCATACCAAATCAAGGATCTAAGCCTCGGATTACAGAGAAAAAAGGTCCGAACTCTGAGATTACGTACCCCACTTCAGAGCTACCTCCCAGAAGTCACAGACTGGATACTCTCATAATGTGTTTTCAGGCCCCATCAGAAGGAAGTAAGCATTTTACCTGGCAGAACAAAACCGGAGCTTTCCAGAGCCTCCCAACCTCCCCATATCCCTTAAGAAATTGCTCCAGAAACAGGCTGGCACTCACCACATAGCTGCCTTCTGGTGAGGGGAAAAATCACAGAGCATGGGAAATGAAAGTCATCATGACTTCGCTCCTTTCTGGAGCATCCTCAGATACTTTGGTGAAGAGGAAGCGGAAGAGCTTGGACAGGGGAGGGAGCAATTCACCATTGCCCAGGAGTCCCTTGTTTGCTTGTTGATTAGGAACCAAAAAATGCAGGCAATTTGCCTCCTATTTCTTCACCTAGCTTTACACAAATACTACTTTAACACCTACTAAGCATTATTCATCAAGAACAAGAAGTCTGCGTGAACCCAAAATCACCTGAGCAAGAGAATAAATTAGCAAACGGTGGGCTAGCTATTGCCAAGCATTTGAATTTGTACCCATAAACACGAAAGCTTTTTGAAACAAGATGGATTTCTTTGTCCCTAGAGGATGTGTTGTTCTTCTCTTAATAAGCCTTAAACCCACCAAGTTCTGTAGTGTGAATTGCGCAGAAGATGAGATGAGCTTTTAACTGTGGCTCCCTGTGCGCTCTCAGTCTGTGTACCCACCATCTAAAAGCCAGGCAGGAGATCTGGGGAAGGAGCAGAAATCTGTGAAACAGATTGAAACAAAATCTATGAAATACCCAGTAATTCCCACCAAACCAAGGGCAGCCAGAACGTCAGCAGCAACAGGTACTCAGCCAAACATTTCAAGCATATCTGAAAGGCTTGTGCCAGCAAAGGATCACAAAGGTTCCTGGTGCATTTACACCAGCACCCAGAGCAATAAAATACCACCGCAAAAGGGTTTGGCACTGCCAACCACCCCACAGAGGCACCACTTTCAACCAGTCCCCCTTGGACCTCCCTTCAATAGCGACTGTGCCACAGTTGTGTGCAAGGCACTGCAATTACCATGCTCGGAAGACAAAGAAAATAATGCAAAAGAAATCATGCATGCGTTTTTAACTTCTTCTAATGGAAATCAGCAGCTGGGAATGAGCAGGAGCACACATCCTAAGTGCAGTCAACTCTCAAGGGCCCAGAAATTCATCCTGGATGCCAGTAATGTACTAGCTACAATGCGTCCACAACAGGATCCGTCATTCCCACTGTGCACCATGCTGCTGGCAGTGAGTCCCCATATCCCACCCCAGCAGCTGCCATAATGCCCCAAGCAGCTTCAAGGGCCTCTTGTTCATCATTCTCCATGGCCCTACCTATCAGGCACTTCAAGCCCTCCCAGTACCCATTAAGGGAGTCAGTTCCAAGTGAAAAATCAATGACAAGGCTTGGGCTGAGACCCAACCTGCCCCAGCAGACACGGCACATTGTGGGGGAACACAGACACAGGATAAAAAAGCAATCTGCATCCCACACGTGGAGTCCTGAGCAGGACTCCAGAGTCATTGCAGGGCCACCTCCCCCAGCAGCGAGGGCACCTCCTCTCAGGTGTTGCAACTCATTTATTAGATCTCTTTTTTTCTCCTCCACCTTTCACTGTCTTTATTATCTTCTTTTTTTTTTCCAACCAAAGGGAAAAGAAAGAAAAGGAAATCTCTCTACCACAATAGCATGTCAGGCTCCTATCATTTTCAAACCCTCCTCTCCCCTCCCTTTCAACTCTCCTTACTTAGTGGAGAATTTTCCTTCATTAAAATTAAGCCTCATTTCAGGCTCATCTTCTTTTCTCTCTCTCCTTTTCTCCAAATTGAATGGAACGTGATCTCCATCAACCTGACCTCCCCTCCCTTGCCTCTTCGCTTTCATAACCAAATCTTCCTCGCCATGAAAAAAATTATCCTACCAGCCATCCTCCCCATCCTCTCCTCTTGCTACTCCACTGCAGGCAAATCAGCCCCACTGAAGGTGACAGTCTTTATCCCAGGAGCCTCCACGGTCCCCCCCTTCCTTCTCCCCCACACCTACCACTTTCAGCTCATTCTCTTTAATTGGGAGGTATTTTCTCCCACATAATGGAATGAGACCTTCTCCCCTCCTTATTTTCTCGCCACCGTTTTTACCTGCCTTAATATGCCTGCTTTCTCTCCTGGAAAGTAGCAGGAATAGATCTGGGGGGACCCCTTCCATTAAACCATACCCTGAGAGTCGCTGGGAGATTCGGCTCACATGAGCCTTGGCATCCCCTTGTAGGAAAAGCAACCAGACAGTGATAGCAGGACTTTCTCCTCCCCTCCAGGTTCCTGGCAACGCATGGCACCACGGGATGGTCAACAACTGCTTGCAACTGCCTTCAAAGACATCTTGGAGAGGATGCCCGACGGGATCTGTACATCCAGCTTGGCTGGACAGACAGACTTCCACTTTGCTCTGTGGCCAGTGCTCAGTAGGGACAACCCCATCCCACTTGCCAATTTCTTTTGACTTTGCTCTTCTTCCCACCCTCCCTCTTCCCAATGCCACTTTCTCTTCCTCGCTCAAGCTTTTTCTCCACCAAAAAACGTATTTAACATTCTCTGATGCTCAAGGCCAGCCAGCTCGTTAGCTCTGCTACACCTGGATCAGGATCTGGAGACAAATTGCTGCTTCATTATAGGAGCTGAGGCTCTAATCCATTTTTTTTCAGGCTGTTTAACTTGTAAGGACAACAGATGGATACAGGGCTGCATAATGCAGACTCCTTAAGATCCATCACACAGTCTTGGAAGTGCAAAAACACAAGGCTGAGGAATGTGAAACTAGAGCAGATCTTACAGCGGTCACCTTAAATTAGGCACAAGGAGAAAATGTGCCAAGACTAGAACTGGACTGAAACTGCCAACTTGTTTTGCTGAAGATTAGAGGAAAAACAACCTTTTTTCCTCCACATCCCACAAAGTCATTTAAATTCTTTGCTTCTCTCCAGTGAAAAAGAACAAGCAAAAAGTCCAGTAAAAAATTAACTAAGAAATTAACATAATTCTACTTTATTTTAGTTATGAAGCGACGGTGTACAAAAGCCACAGCCTGAAAAATATCACATTTTGCTTTCTGATTTTTCACAAAGACAACTGAAAACCCTGAACTATGCAAAAACTTCCGGCAAATACGCTCATCTCAGTCACAAAAAGACTTTCTGGTGGTGGAAAAAAAAAAAAAAAATTAAAGACCTGTTCTAGCTTAGAAAACATCCAGCGCAATCTTCCTTTCAGCATCTCAGACAAGAGCTGAACTCAGCTGCAGAGATCCCACGCAGTGGGGGAGGCTCGCTGCTCCCTGTCTTCCCCCCCCTCCCCCCCAAGATGTGCAGAGCAGCCCATCTGCTGACCCTGCCAAGCCAGCCTTTCGCTATCCCCTGTGAAGAGCCCCAGAGACCTGGAGGTGACTCTCCTGGCGCTTTGATCCACCAGAAGTGCACACAGATACCTATAGGGTGAGTATGGAAGCTACAGGGAGCAGTGCCCTCTGCCCATGCCTACACCCTTGCCAAAAACCCGGCACTCCCCAGCCTCCGCTAAGCCAGCACACAGCAGCGGCACATGCTGCGAACACCCTCTCCTTACAAGATTGGGGAAAGGTGCCATGTAGGTTGACTGAATTTCTGAATCATCAGCTGTCAAGAGGCGTTTTCACTCCTCCGTCAGTTTAACTGCTACCTACCAACAGCAGAAGGTGACTGCTGACGACCTGGGAGCGCTCATTTTCCCCCACCGAACGCAATTGTTTAGATGACAAGGCTGCGAATGCTGCAATTTCTCAGGTCTTAAAACACTTAATTCATCTTGGAGGTGCTACTGAAACAGCAAGGCTGGCATTTACCCTGGTACTGCCAGCTCTTCCTGAAGAAGCTTTTGCTCCAACCAAGCCCAGGGGCTCCCAAAGCAAAACAGTGCCCAACTGGCAAATGCCCTGCCTCAGGGCAATGCCCTCCCCTCGCTGGGGACATTTGCACCCTCAGGAGACGGCTCCTGGGGTACCAGCAAGCCTTGGCAACAATGCTGCTAATGCAACCGTCCTTCCCAAAGCCAGCAAACCCCCCAGGACCACCCCACCTTTGCAGAGGAAACCTTGGATGCCTGCCCCAACACGCTTGCTGCTGGTTTAGGGATTTGCCCAGACAATGGCAGGACAGCAGCTCCTCCCCAGGGGCAAGCAGATGAATAGGCACAAGGCTTGCTATTTAACGCACACAATAAAGCATCCCGGCTGCCGGCATGTAGGTTCACTCGACATTTGTTCACGTTTCCCGCTTCTTGGACGCTCTCCTGGTCCCTCTCACAGCTTGGAGGCAATAACTTGCCTTCTTATCTGACCCAGAAGGACAGCCAGCTGTCAGCACACAAACATGGCCTTTGTTTATCCTTAAATGAAAGCTCAGTTAATTAAAACCAAAAATCACTTTCTCTTATCTGCAGCCTCTGGCCTATGTGCGGCGGGCAGGAGGCTCCCCGACCATGCTCACCCCCACACACACACACGCTGCAGACAAACAGCCCCGACACATGCTGTCCCAATAACCCTGCCGGTGCCTGTTGCATCCTCCTCTGGGATGCATTCCTGGGAGATGGGAGTTTGTAGGGCAGCCAAGAGCATCTCCGCACTCCCAGGCAGGTTAACGCTGCTCGGCGCTTTCTCATTCCCTGACCACAGAGCTGCAGAGCCTTTGGCTTACATGCAGTGAGTTTAACGGTCTCAGGGCTCTGGGTTTGCAATCCTGGGGTGATAAAGCTGACACCAGGAGACCGCGCTGCCACAAATGACCCCTCGCAGCCTGTCACAGTGTTTCACTCAGCCCCACACAAAGATCTCGCCCTCTTCTTCCCAACAGCCCACCTTTCACAGCCACCGGAGCTGGCTGTCACCCTGGCAGACAGCAAATGGGCAAAAGCCCCCATCTCCAAGGCAGAGGGGCTGCTGCCCGCACCCAGCCCCTCCACCGCCGCCACGGCTCCAGGCACGCTGGCCCTCGCCAGCAGCAATCATGGTTATGCAAGGCAACAGCTTGATAGAGTGCCGGTTCTGCATGCTGAAAATTGAAAGTGATCGACTTCCACCTTGCGCGTAAGGCAGAGAAAATCACATTCAACTCATTGAGAGGCTTCAACAGCAGAAAGATTGATCAACTTGATGAGAAGTGACTCTCTCTCTCTCTGCCATCCTCCTTCTCCCCCGCCCTCCTCTCCTGTTGATACCAGTTGCAGTGCAGACAAGGCAGCCAAGGGCCAGGAAAGGAGCCAACTTGTTGCTAGCTGGGGAGCACAGGGTATGTGGGGCTAAGATGCTGCTGGTACCCAGTCCCCTGCCTGGGGACTGCACTTCTCCCAGGTCCACTGGGAATCTCTTCCAGACCCACCCACGAGCCTTGGCAATGCCCCTCTGGTTTGGGCAACACATAGCTCTCGCCTTACGGGCACAAATAACTCAGTAATCCAGTGGTCCAAAGGGGTCACCACAGGATAGTGGCGCATCCCACCACGTGCACAGATGGTACCGAACCAACCATACCTTAAACCAGTAGAGTTATTCTTATCCCTAAGACAGAGCTACCCTCATGCCATCACGCATCAGCCCTGCCAATCTCACCACAATGATTCAGTTAAAGCAGCAGCAAAGCGTATTATCCAGCCCAGGGTCAATCCTCTGCCAGGCAGGGAGGACGCAACAGTTCAAGCTATACTAAACTGCAAAGCACATTTGGTGACTGATGCTAAAGTACCTGGGTATCACAGAAAATGGAGCAATAGGCTGCATCTCCCTCTGGGGAGATGAGGAGGATGCCCAGGGTGGGGGACCGGCATCGCCTGTCCCCACCTCCCTTTGGCTGGCTGCCCGCACGCAGGCTGCTCCCTCCCTTCCCTCTCCCCTTGCCCGGCACTCGTCACTTTGCCTTTTACACGTGTCACACCAAAATCTCTCATTAAGTGGAAATTGAATTTCGTTAATTAAAGCAAAAGAAATCAATTAACCTTATCAGCAAACAGGAGCCATTTGAAACGGAATAAGGAAAAGGCTTCTATCCTTCTCACCCCAAGCCTTCCCTCGATGCTTGGAGCTGTGCAGGGGCAGCACACCGTGGGCTGCAAACAAGCGAGATGGGGGACTGCGTGGAAGGTGGGGAACCGCTGATGAGAGGAACGGGAGAGGAAAGGGATTTCAAAGCAATTAACACCCCCAAGATTTACCGCCAGGTTGACAAGCTCTCAGAGTAGCCATCACTCAAACTTAAGGATTCAATTAATTTTTTTTCCCTCTCCCCCCAACTCCCCCAGTAGCTTTGCACTGAGAAGCGGAATGACTCCAGTGAGGATGGAAGATTTAAAAATCAAACAGAGCAGGGTTATTTTAAAGAAGATAAAAGCATAGTTTCTGTGTGTCCCCCAACTGTCAATGTTTGTTTTTTCTTCCTTTGCTGTACGCCTTATTGGCACAGCTCAGAAACGCAGCCATTTTGTAACTACCCCTGGATATTTGTATGTGCTCATTTTTCTTTTACATCTTGCAGAACCTTAATCCCAGACTTGAGTCTCATAGGGAAAGGCCTGCTAGTCTACGATGCTTAGTCCATGCTAATCAATGGAGTGGTCCCAGCAAAGGAACTGGCATTGTCTCTGCCAGAAGACCTGTCCCTAGTAGATGTGGTGGTGATGCGAGACAGGATAACCCAGGACACCCTGGCTTGAGCACACTTTTAACCTGATTAAGACCACTGGTCAACATATTGCATTTTTTTTTTCCCCTGGCCACATGGGACAGGCTTTATTTATAGCTCCCACACACTGAGTTGAGTCTGTGGAATCTCGTGCTTTATAACACAACCCTCTGCAAAGGGCTAGGTGGGAACGAGGGAAGCTTATCACAGCTTCCTGTGAACAAGGATGCTCCAGAGAAGAGCTGACATTCAGACTGCTGGTGGAAATCTGCAGTCTGAGCATGAGTCTCTCTTCCAACCCAGGCAGATGATCTCAGCTCTTTGCTGCTTCAGGTTGTCTCTTGGGGTGGATGTTTCCACCCAAATCTGTTCTGGCCAATCTTTTCTACCTCTAAAAGCCTACGCTGAAGGAGTCCTTTAATATCTCCGTCACTCTATGCAATAAAAACATCACAATAATAATAGCTCCTGCTGAGCACCCTTAATCTGTAGGGATCCAGGCACTTCGGAAAGGAGCAAAGCTATTATATTGGGGGGACAGAGGAGAAAAGAACAGGGACACAGGAAAATACAGGGATTTGCACAAGAAAATCAGCAACCCAGGGAGCATTTGCCCCCAGTCTCTCAAACCTCCCTCTGAAGGCTGAGTTTACAGCCTGGAAAGCAAAGGTACACCACCCAAAAAGCAGCCAAGCTGCAGAGATGAGTGAGTCAGAACAGCGGCCACAGAGGACAGATGCTGAGAGCAGGAAAGCATTTCAGTAAGCAGGTGAAACACTCCCCACTTTTCTCTGCAGCCCTGAGAACAGTGCTTTCAAGACTGTGTCCACCCTCCCCTTTCAGGGAAGAAAAGGAGGCAGAGGCGAGCCCCCCAGTTTCAGAGCCCCCAGGACAGCATGGAGTCATCCCCCTCCACCACCTCCCAGAGCCTCTGATCTTCCACGAGCCTGACCTCCTCCCGGCACCATCCCTCACATGCACGCCAAGCCACTGCCATCCGGGGAGGTCCCCTGAAGACACCCAGCTCAGAGAAACCTTTCAATTATTCTTTGTCCCTCACCAAAGTGCCCACTGGCCACAGAGACCCTCAGATACCTGGGGAAGGGTTTACAAAGATATACCATTGCAGCAAGGAGCCAGGAAAAACCCCAGCACTGTCCCAAAATTACCTTACTGTAGGCTCTCCACACTACTAGCCACCCTACTCTGACCTGCAGCCATTAAATACCCAGCAGCCATCTCTCAAACCACTCCTTCCTGTATGGAAACAATTAATTACATGCAGATGGGTAAATTAGCACTATCCCAGGGAACACACACTCAGGGAGATCAATCATTTAAGAGTAAACACCCACTTTCTCCCAGACGCTGGGCAAATACTCCCTTGTGCTATATGTCAGTCAAAGCCCATACCCATTCCCTGCAGCCATCAATTTTGACAGCAAACTCTAGAAAACTTCTCCTGTACCAGCCTAATGAATCAGGTGGGTTCATGCAAAGCCTGAGCCCAAGGATGAAAGGAGGAGATGGAGATCTCCCAGGTGATTCAGTTTTTTCCATGCACCAGGATGCTCAGATCTACCAGGCGAGATGCTCATCCTGGGACCAGGAGGACCAGCAGACCAGGAAAGCCCAGGAATTAGTTAGCAGAGAGGCTTTCCTACAGGCATCTCATCAGTATGAGGAACACTACTTTGGGTGCAGGGCCAAAACAGCGTGTGTTTTCAGCAGCGCAGACAAAAGTAGGGAAGAAAAAGATGCAAATATCTCAGGAATGTGCCCGGCAGCCTTTTGTGCAAGCACATTAGAATACAATACAAATGTGACTAAAAAAGACTCAACAGAATAAATAGTGCACTTATAATAGGCCTCAGAGAGAGAAAGAGATTTAATGGCAACATATTAAATGTAAATCAACACAAAAGGTAACTGGGAAGGGAAGAGATATACCAGCTTAGGGATTATAGCACAAAGCTGTAATATTTACTCACGAGATTAAGGCACTTATAGGAAATGAAATATTGTCCTTTTGTAATAATTCAATCCCCCGCCTTTATCCAGGAGGATTGGACATATCAAGCTATTTTAGAGATGCAGACATAAATTCACACCTACTATTAGCGGAGGGATGTGGACCTGGCACTTGCATCTGTCATGGTTGCTCTGCAAGAACTCAATGTTTTCCAGGGGAAACTCATCTTAGAGCAACCAGACTTCAGAGCTGCAAGTGGCCACTGCTTACACATTCATACAGACACCCAGCAGCACCAGAGCTGCAGTGACCACAGATTTTGGACTGCTTGGACAAACCAGAAAATGAATGCTGACCATTTTGGGGGGATCTTTCCTCCCCACAGCTCTCATCTATGCAACACATCCTGGGATCTAATGACCTGCTGGTGCACCAGCTGCTGTCCTAGGCAGTTGGGTCTGGAGCATGCTAAGGGCTAAGAGCAAGACGGCTCCCACATCCTCGTGGGATAGGTGAACACCATCAACTCAATCCTCAATTTCAATATGTGCAGCCTGGGAGTGTTTCCCTGCTGCTTGAGAAGCTTTGGGGCTATTAGCTGAAACATGCTTGAGGAATGCAATATATCATCACCACACATATGTTCTCTCCGAGTTTACTGTATTTTTTTTTCAGGCAAAAATAAATTTTAACAACCCAATTTGATTTCCAGGTGCCAGGCAGAGCTGGCAGGCAATAAAAAAGACAATGTCCTGATTTCCCAACCACAAACCTTTTCCTAAACTAGATACCTCAGCTACTTGTATGGCCCCAATCAGTAAGGCATCTTTAGCAGCTCACAATCTTTAATAGACTTGTCCTCCACAAACCCCTCATGAGGCAGGAAAGGGCTATTATCTCCTTTATACAGGTAGGGAACAACAGCTAGAAATAGTCTGCCCACGGCATTCTCTCGCTGCATTGGAGACCTGCCCACAAAAACCTTAAATTAAGTGGGGCAGTGCCAGGCAGCTAGCCGGAGCTGCTGCAGCGAGGCTGAACTGCTCCTCGCCTGGCGCTTGCAGCCTGGGGCGAACTTGGTGCTGCCAATCCTAAAGACTTCCTGATGGCTGAAATGGCCAGCTTAAAGTAAAAACAAACAAAAAAAAAACCCCCAAAAAACCCCATGCAAAAAAACCCCTAACAACCACATACACCACAGAAAAAAACGGGGCGGGGGGCACAGAGAGAAAAAAGCTGGGGGGTGGGGGGGAGAAGAAAAAACATTGCCTAAAGTCAAAGAAGAATTCTTCACCATCCTTTGAGCCAGAAACCAGGGAGGCAGGAAAGCCAGACCTTTCCACAGTGCTGTCTCCTAGATGCGCTGGGGAGCCTGGTCAGCACAGCACAGCTCACGTCTTGGAGAAATGTCCCTTTTCCTGCATTATTTTTTTAATAACCAGCTCCTAGTGGAGAAAAGTATATTGGCATTAAAGTGCTGCTGCTGCATGCTCTGGGGAGCGAGCCCAGCTGGGGTAATGGGAGCATTAGGAGAACTGCTGGTATAGCAATGCTGTATGTGCTAAAATCAGCCTCCAGTTAAAAGCTCCCAGGTTAATTCTGGCTGACGATCAACATGCCGCTGCAACAGCCTCTTCAGATGCCACGTCTGCGGGTGTCCCCTCTGGTGCAGCTAACCCAGAGCATCACGCAGTGCTGAAGTGGTTAATGCCATTTTGAGTGCACAGGGAAGCTGATAG
This sequence comes from Pandion haliaetus, assembly GCA_013401275.1. Lineage (NCBI taxonomy): Eukaryota > Metazoa > Chordata > Aves > Accipitriformes > Pandionidae > Pandion > Pandion haliaetus. Next base: position 259,587 of record VYZV01002419.1, on the reverse strand, counting down.
ACACAGTCCCACTCTGCTCTTTATTTAATAATAATTATCTGGATAGTAAACGCGACCCTGCTGTTTTGCTCTCTTAAATTTTTTTGTTTCCCCAGCTATGGCAGTGTCACTTCTCCCAAGGCAACCTCCCCCACTTGGCAGAGTTAAATTGCATTCTGATTCTATTAAATGGTACTAAATGTCTTCGAAATCAAAGAGCAAATATAATTTAAGTGCCATTTGGGTCTTCCCACAGGTTCTCAGCTGTTCACTCAGCAACCAACCTGTAGAAAGCTGCCTGGTGACAGGGGTATAGTTTAAAAGGAAGCACACAGCCAGTATACACAATACAATTCCCTTCCACAACACGTCCTTTATGAAAATTCACAATGCACCGTGGTTACAGCTTAAAACAATGCGACTTCTATAATAAGAAGAGAGGAGGAGGAGGAGGGGAGAGTCAAGACAACCAGAGCAGCCAGGGCCGGAGAGCTGGTAACGGCAGCATGCATCATGCATCATAGCATCAGGACGGGGTGCGTGCCCATGCCAGGGAAAGAGAGGCTGAAGAAAACGGGAAATCCTGCACATCTCACCTGTATCCAGATCTCAGTGCAATGCCAAATGCAGCCCAAAGATGCTGTACACACCAAAGTCCCGGGATCCCACAGACCTAAGTGCACCCCACTAGCATAAAAACACCACCCTGTTTTTACAACCAACATGGCAGGACACAGGGATGGAAAGGTTTCAGCAGGGCTGGGATGCATGCAGCCCTTCTGTGGAGATCCCAGGGAGATCCTGGGGGAGCAGCGGTTGGCTGGCAGAGAAGAAAGGAGGGAGAAGCAACTGCTCTAGGAAGAAAGAACCTGTAAGCAGGAAGTTAAAATGATAAAGAAACCTTAAGGTGTCGATAATGTATTGCAATTTCAAGGCCGTTTTTAAGGGCAGGGGCTCAATAGAAGCAAAAAGCACTTAATTAAGGTTTTCAGAAACACCAATTGACTCAAGCTACTTTCATACTCCCAGCAACTAAGAACCAGGCATGCTTAAAGGCAAAGTGCAGTGCAGAGAGAGGAAGGCTCCTTTAATGCACCTGACACTGGGTAGCAAACCAGGAAAAATCTCACCCGAGCAACTTCTTGGCACGGTGCATCACTCCGCTGGCTGCAGCTGAGCCAGAGCTCACCTACAAATGAGCAAAGCTGCAGCCAGCGCACCTTTGCAAAGCAAGGAGGCAGCCTGCCAGCCGACAAAGTTGCTTCTTAGCTCCCACCTGGGAGAGAAACTGTCCCTGGTGCAGAGCTGGCAATGGCACAGAGGGCAGGTCTGAGCCCAAACCATCACATCCCCACCAGTCAGAGGGAAGGGAAGAAACACAACTGTGTATGGCCTTTCTCCAGTCTAGTGAACAACAAAATAACTGCCCCTCCATGCTGGATTCTGGCAAGTAGCTTCTCTCTCCTCCTTCCCCACTGCTGCCATATCATAGATGGACCCCGTTAACCCCATCAATGCTCACCCTCTGCCTCCACCACCTCACCCGACATCCAAGGCACAACTGCAAACATAAGGGTGCTAAAAAAGTAGATGTGTAACATGGAGCACGATTCAAGCATCAGCAACAAAAGCCACTGGGAGGCAAAGCTCATCTGAAGTTGTCCAAATCAGGGGCAGAGGCGCAGGAGAACTCACTCTTCAGCTTCCTCAGCTTGAAGCCACAAATAGTTCAGGCCGTTGCTCTGCCTTGTGCTGGTGGAAGTGACTAATTGTATTTTGAGAGAGAAGCAAATCATCACTCAAATCATCTGCACCAAGTCCAATAATAGCTGATCTTCCTGCAATGATCTGCCACGCAGCACTAAAGCAGCCGCCTAAGCCTCATTAGGCAGCAAGCATTGTGCAAAGGCACTGTAAGGTCAGAGTCCAAGGTTGTGCCCTGCCAGGCCACAGCTCCCTCCTCGAGCCACATAAGCATCCCCTGAAACCACTCCAAGCTGCCAGCAAACGGTGCCTATTTGCAGCAAGAAAGCGCTTATGCCGAGAAGGCATTAGACAATCTCGGCAGCTCAAATGCCATTCGGTGCATACAGGAGCAGGCAGATAACAGCTCTCCAAAAAATACTCCTTGCTGCTGAAGAGGTAGCTCCGATGTGCAGCTTTGGAGGCTAGAAATGAAGTTTTTTGCGGTGGCTTTAAGGACACGGCATCAGCTGCCAGACTCTTCCCCCATGAGCTTTCTGCTCTTGGGTTCAGGGAAAGCCATGAACAAGCAGCACAATTTGGGGGAGTGCAGCCAAGGGGGCTGCCTCTCCCCGTAAGCCCCAGCATAACAGCCAGCACCCAGCCAGCATCTCGAGGACAGCAGTTCCCAATCCTCAGTGCTTTTTCCAAGCCTTTATCCCCACACTTGGAGATACAGAGGTGCTGCTGGCCAGCTTGAGAACCAGGCAGGGGTTTCCTAAGGAAATTAATGGATCGCCAGGGATGGATGCACTCCTGACTCCTGCCCCATTGCAGGAGAGCGGCCACAAGCACCAGGGGTGCTGTTCTAGCCTGAGGCACTGCTCCAAGTAACAGCACAGGAACAACCTTTAGATATTAGACTGCTAACTGGCACCCAAGGTGTTTGTCAGGTGTCATCGTCCTCCCCGCCTTCTCCAATGCACAACCCAGCCACAGGAGGAACTGCAGACCCCTTTTTAAGCCTGTGTCTCTCCCCCATAGCGAGAGCAGCTGAGGGTTTTTAAACATTCAACACTGCCTGGTCAGACTGGGCTGCACTACAGAGCTGTTCAGATCAAAAAATCTTCAGCTCAGAAGATTAAAAGGCTCTGGGGATGGGTAATAGGATGCAGAGCTTTTCACCTCTAGGTGGCTGGCCCGGTTTCTAGGTCAGGAACAAGCAAAAACTCCATTTCTGCCGCAGCAGAGGATGCAGCTGGCTTCGCTTCAGCTCCCGGCTGTCAGCTCTCCCCTTCTGGGGGAGAAACAGCAAAACCCCGGCTAGGTTGGCACCTCTTCATCACATTAACCATCCTCAGGGACCTGAGATGGGCTGAGGCCATGGGTCCCAGTCCGCTGCATGGCCACTGAGGAGAGCATATTTGAAGAACAGGGGACATTTCGGAGGTGAAGGCTGCCCCACGCCTAGGGCAAACAGGGATGTTCTCTGCGTGGTGCAGGAGGACTTGCCTATCGAGGGATGCTCCAACACTCTCCTTGCAGCCAGGAGGTCCCCGCACAGCACGCACGCCTCTGGGAAAAAGCGCGGCACGCTGAATTCACGCCTCGGCTCCCTCCCCGACAATTCACAAGCCCGAAATTCTTGGCTGGGCTGGCAATCTGGCACTTTCTGCCAGTGCCGACTGCACGTTCGGGGAACGGCGTTAAAAATATCTCGCATGCCCGCACCCTCACCATCAAGACTCCCACAGGCGCGCTTTCAGCTGTGCCCCCTTTGCTCTGCCTGCTGCGGGGAGGGGTGCCGCAATGCAGGCAGTCGCTGTGCTGCCTTCCTATCTGATTTGCAAGGAGAGGTGGGCAACAGATGGAAGGAGCTCTTCATCTCTTTCTCCATTTTTAACCCCGCTGCACGCGGCTGGGAAGCCGCTGTTGAGGAAGAAGGCGGCGCTTTCAAGAAACCCACCTTCCAACCATCGTTGCAGTGTTTGGGGATATCTTTAACTCGCAGAACAGAGGGGAAGAGCAGTGGGACTGTGTCTGTAGGCTGGATCCAACAGGCTGGGCTCAACAGTATGGATGAGAGAGGACTTTTAAGAATTTAGGAGACACTCTCATCATCTTGGGGACAAGCCATCTGTTGTCACAAGGATGATATCATAGTAACTATATCCTGTACCAAATTTTTCTGTTGTACTGAGGTTAAGCCATCATCTCCATTCCCTGGAGTTCACCAAGGATGGGACAATTCCTCAGGAGCCGATTAGAGCCAACTTCAAAGTTTAAGGGTAGGAGCCCAAAGAGAGCTCTCAGTTGGTCCCTCCATTCAGATTTTGCTCAAATAGGAAGACAATCCCCTCCTAAAACCCCGTGTCACCTCATCCAGCTTTTGCCTTCTAAATGTTAGGTGCCTAGTCAAGCAAATCCTCCAGGTTTCCTCTACTGCCAACAGAGACATGCAAAAAATGAGCAGTAACTCTTGGGTCACCCATGTCTCTCTAGTGACTATGGAGGAACCTGGGCACGTACCATGGACCAGACTCGTAGGGGGCTAAAAGCATGAAGCTAACCCTAAATTCCCAGAGAAACCATGTTTGCAAAGAGGTCCTCCAAAATAGTGCATTTATAACTGATACTACGATACTTGCCTGAATTTGCAAGCAATGATTTATGAGGCAGGGGGGAAAAAACAGTTTGACTGGGCTAAAGCCTGCTGAGCTGCAGCAGATGGCTTGCTGCAAGAGTGGGGAAGGAGGAGAGAGATCCCTACGCAGTTACGAAAGGTTGCCTCCTCTTCTTAGTCTGCTCCTTCCCCACCTCCTTCCCCACACTCCTCCTCTCCAAGACAGAGAGAAATATGCAGGAAATATGCCGGTGAAATCCCACACAAGCCGCTACTTGACTGACTTCTCTAAGTTATTTCACTCCCATCCAATTTATACTAACTTTGGAAGCAAACCGTGGCCCACTGAGAGCAAACTTGGCTGGCTTGTCAGCGTTCAAATCACGTAAGACTTGCCCTGCTGCACCTCAGCAAGGGCTCACCAAGTTCTTCAAGGAGACCTCACGCAGCTCAGCAGCGCAAGGTGAAACCAAGTGGCTACAAAGCAGCATGGATCAAACCCAACAGAAATATTTGTACCAAGCTCCGTGAAGTGAAACCGCCAAGCTTCTCACGGCTTTAATTATGACTGGCAACCTTCCACAGTATTAATAAAACTCGTGTTTCTATGGCACCTTTCATCCCACAGGTCCCTGAAGTCAAAGCCCTTTGCAGACATGGTGGGAGCGTGCACACCGAGGGCACTGGGATGCAGCCACCTGCAGAGCGCCATGCTCCAGCCTCTACTGCAGCAAGCAATGCTGGCCGGGCTCCATCCTCCTCCTGCATTACAGGGTGCACGACAGGACCAGCTCCACTATCGCCAGGCTGACATATGCAGCATCAAGTCTGTTTTATCTAGCGCAAGGCAGAAGGTAATGGCTGAAATTGGAAGGTGAGCAGCATACTCCAAATCTGATCTCCTGACCTGGGTCTTTCTACTGACTTGTTTCTCATGCCGTTTATCTTCCCATTTAAATACATACTGCTTTTCCATTTTTCTTTTCTAAAGTCCCTGAGCTTTCTCCCTTTTGGGGAGAAACCTGCCCCACCCCACCCCCCACCCCCCGCACTGGCTCATTCTCCATACTGCTCTGCCTGCTAATGGGAAGCAATATATATGGAGGGCAGCCCCTACCCTCTCAAGGAGGGCAACAGCCTTGGGGGTTTGATAACCCACACATCTGCTTTCTTCCCCCCTGTACCAAAGCTCTTCCCAGTCGGAACAAGCTGCAAAAGGGGACCGTGAAAAAATGTAAGGAAGCCACCCCCTCAACACATCCAACCATGCCTTTCTCAAGGTCACCTGCAGTCATTTGACATATTTTCTCCAGTTGACTCACTGGCAGCCAAAGCCTCGTTTAAGCGACAGAACAGCCTTTCCAGGAAGGAAATAATTTCCTCGATGGTGAAGGAACAGAATTATCCATTTGGAAAAACGGCGCCTCGTCAAGCTTGACACGTACAACAAAGGCAGCCGTCCTCTGAGACTGACGGAGGCACAGCAGGCGAGACAAACGGAATCCCACAAAACATCATTTGGAGGTATAAAATATTCACCATAAATTGCAATGCCGCTCGGGACTCGGCATTCAAAGAGCGGAGAAGAAAGCTGAGCCTCAGCAATGACATTCGGCTCCTGAGCTCAACTTTGTCCCAAAGCCCCGGGGAGGCATGGGAGGCTGGACGCAATGCTCCAGCAGCAATGATCCACCTCCCATCCCATGCTTTTAATCAGCATCTCCCCCAGTATTTCAGCAAGAATATTAATATCTTTAACCCTGTTTTACTAGGCAGAGAGAAAGAGAAATAAAAGATGTTTTAGAGAACAGCTGCCTTGCAAACATCCAAGTCCAGATCTCTACCCAGTAGGCAACGCTTCCCAGCGATAAGGATAAAGCAATAGATGAGGACGCAAAAGACTTCCGCAATGTCCCAAAGGAAAGAAGAAAGGAAACATCCTCTTATAGGTGGGGAAATTGCTGTGTATTTAACTCAAGATCAAGTTGCTTTAATGGGGAGATCAGACCAGTGTTTGATACCAGGGATGGAGCCAGCTACCTGCATCCCCTGAGCTGAAGGTCTGTTCGGCTATTTCTCAGCACAGGTTGAGTGACCAACCACCTGGTTACCCATGAATTACCTTTCCAGTCTGTATTTGCCCAGCACCCTGCACTAGTGACAGTGTGGGGAGAATGACTTCATCCACCACTTGGCATATAAATTCCTCAGCTGCTTCCTGACTTCTTTTTTTGTTTGGTTGGTTTTTTATTTCTTTGTTTGTCTCCTACCAGATGCCCAAATTTCCCACAGAAGGTGAACGCTTCCCATGGAAATTTCACTTTTGATGAAAACCCAAGTTTCTGTCAAAAAAACTCTTCCCCTGTAAAATCTTCCACCAGCTCTAATAAGTAACAATAACACTCAGATCTGAACCGCCCCTGGCTTGGTTTTGTTGTTTGCAAACCCTGCTGGAGGCTTTGCCCACCTGTAGTTATTATTTCATTGCTTTGTTCCTGACTGTCAAACTTCATTTCTTTTTTTTAACCTTAACACCATATGTTTCCTAATGAAAAACGTCTCCATATTCACACCTGAAATTAGAGGCTTGTGTGAGTGCTCTTTCACAGAGCCCTTATGGAATTTCACTCCAAGGCTCATGGAAAAAGAGGAGGCAAGAGAGGTGTCTTAAAGAAGAAAGAGAAGACCCTTTTCTTCTCATCTCCCTATGACTGTTCAGCAGAAGCTGCCCTTCAGTGGAGGTCTGGGGTTAGCTTTATGGAAAATGCAAATTTCAAAAGGGGGAGAAGAAAAAGGGCTTCGGCATCACTCACCGCAGCCGCAAGAGCTGCCTGGGCTTTTCCCCTCCGAGAGCAGGGTGGGGAAGGTCGGCAAGGATGCCTTTTCTAAGCCGAGGAACTCTTTAGTTGTAAAAAAGGTGCCCAAGGGCCTCTTCATCTTGCCTCTTTTTGGAGGTGACCTTGCTGTTAGAGAAGATTCCCCTTGGATATTTGATTTACCGACTCCTCTTGTCTTTCTGAAGGGCTGAAAAGCAGGTATCATCACGCAGCTTTGGCAGAGCCCGGCACCCAGGTAAATCTCTTGCAGTGGGGATGATGGCCCCACAGGCAGCTCTCCCTGGGAACTCCCTGGTGCTGGCTACGACACACACAGCATCTCTGCAAAAAGCCCCAAAAGCCCCCTCCGAGCAACATCCAGATACAGATAGGTCACCACTACGACTCACCAGCAACAACCCCACTCTGCAGCACGCAATGTCCTCAACACCACTGAGGATTCACGCCGAGGAAGGGAAGTTTCAGAAGTTTCCAACAAAATCTGACATGCTTTTGCAGGAGAACTTGAAAAAGCAGACTGCTCATTGCTTGCAATTAGGGCTTAAAGAGCCTGCGCAGGTGTAAAATGAACATTTATTTTATTTTTTGCCTGCAGCACCAGACAGCTGAGCGGGATGTGGCACCAAGCACAGGCTGGGGAGGGGGGCTGCGGATGCTTCCGCATCCCTGCTCAGCACATACGGCACCACGCGGCAAGGAAGGAACCCATCGCGGCATCGGAAACACGCTCGCCATCAGGCTGTACTCGGCCGTGAGTCACCTCCTCAGCCCCTGCTCCTGCCAGTGACGCTTCAGAGGCCAGGCTGATGGGGCTCTCAGCAAGGCTTTCTCTTTACTCTGAGCAACCACTTAATGAGCCAGCGCATTGCGTGTTTAATTAAACCGTGCTTTGCATATTTGTCATTCTTGAGTCTCGGGAAACTGAGCAGAACTGGAAGGGGCTGGCATGACACCTGAGGGCACCCAAGGCTCCAGCGATCCCCCACGGCACAGGGTGCTCCCAGCCCTAGCACCCAAATCATTCACAGCACCTCACCCTGGCCCCAGAATACTTTGCAAAGAACAAGGGGGTCCAGGGCCTCCCCTGTCTTATGCCAACAGTGGGGCCACTTACTGTGCCTGCTCTTCCCTGCCAGGAACACGCAATCTCAGGGCTTGACAGAAAACATCATCAGTGCAATCAGGATTGCATCCTCCCATTTCCTCAAAGCCAGCAGGCAGTAATGAGAAAGAGATGCCGAGAAGGAAGAAAAGCAGCTTGACGGCAGAGCTTCTGGATGTAAAACAGAAAAGCAAGTTGCTGCAGAGGAATTTCTGGAGGTATTTAAGTCCTGGATGAGGTCCTGCAAAAAAATGTTTCTGTTTTGACAAGGAGGATGTGCAAGGTGGGAAACTATTATGTTTTTTTGACGCTGACTTCAAAGCCTCAAGCAGAGGTCAGTGAGCAGTGCCCAGAGTGATTCCTGCAGCCCCCGCGGGGCAGAGGGACCCTTCGCTTCCCACCACCGCATTTCCACCACCAGCCCACGAAGACTTATCACAAAAACTGCTGCTGTGATGGCAAGGATAGAGAAAGAACAGGTTGAAAATGTGTTTTGTTTACGTGTGGGCAGCAAGACCAGGGAAAAGATTTATTTAAGACATTAGGAGATGTTTTGAGCCCCCTTTCCCCTCCTCCATCCACTTAGCAACAATCAGGCATTTTTCCTCCCCAGCTTATCCTTTGACAAGAAGTCACATTGCTTTTTTTGCCTCCCCCTCAACACCTAAAATCTTGAAACCCGGAGGGAGACCCAAGTAAAAGACCAGGGTATGCTCAGTTTGGGTGCAGGGCTCTCCAGCTCTGCTAAGGCTACACCAGCCCAAGCTGCTCTCCTGTCACACTGGAAGAAAGGACGGAGAAAGAAAAAAACAAAAGAAAATAAAAAAATAAAAGGACTGAAAATTGGATCCATTTATTTTACTTCAACCTTCCCCACCAATAGCTGCTGGTTATTTACCATTATCTCTCCTTGCAGTGTTGGTGTTGAGCAGGACTACCCTCCGCAGGCTGCTAACAGCCTATGATTACCAAGTAGTGCAGCACTTGCTGCAAAACCAGGCAGTGGCCAGCCCGAGAAAGATCTTCCATGCCAGAGACAGACAAACAGCCTCCCGTGAGGGGGAAGGGGAAGCAGAGGGGAACAAGAGAGCCATGCAACATGCTGAGATCATGCTGGGTGCACAGAGGGGTGAATTCTCCTCCCAGGGACTCAGCAAAGGCTGGCCAGCAAGGATACCCCGAGCACCTGCTGCTTGCACCTTGCACCCGCTGCTATAAATTTGGAGATGCCATGCATAAATATTTTCCACTCGGAAGGACTCTCACCAAGGCAGAGCTGCTTCTCTGCTGCACGCCATAGGGACGACGACACATTGTTCAGGTAAAGGGTATGGCTGCGTATGTCAACTAGCTCATATGCTTTATTTGCCCAAGATAGTATTTGTTTGGCCAGGGCAGGAGGGGGCACACACAGCATCTTCTGTTTTATGAGAATATATTGCCCCTTGGGAAGAGCTTTAACTAGCTTGTACCATCAACCGTGGATGAAGGAGCACTGGAAACGACCCATTGCACTGCATTTCACAATTAATCTACAATTTCCTAGTTAGCTTTCAACAGTAGAGCAATGCACTTCACTATTAACCCCACATTCCCAGAGACAGGTAGGATGTTTCCAAACCCATTCCCATGAGAACACCCCTCCTGCCAAGAAGTGGACAGAAATGAGAGAAAGCTTGGACGGGTCCCCCTACAGAAATGTGCCCATCACTTCCATCCGTCTATGCCAAAGGCAGGCAATGCTGTTCGGCACAAATAAATTAGACTGGGAGTAATGCATGCCCCCAAAGCTGCAAGCTCAGGCGCTGTGAAAGCAAATCCAACCAGGTGAGTTAAGGGGGAGCAAAGACAAGGGGCTGCTATTCAGGTCTGCCTTGGCTTGGTCTTGTTTTTCAAGAGATGCCTTGCCTCTGCCTCCAAATTAGCATAAGACTCCTAAAGCCAGGCTTTTCCCCTGGTGAGTAGCCAGCTGGGGATCTCCTATATTTTAAACCAGATGCAAAACATACATGCTCTGCTGCACCCCTTCACTGTTGCAACCCCCACCTCCAGCCCTATTTGCTGAAGCCTTGGAGAGCATGCTGGCTGCTCCAGCACCAACCCACCATCCTCCCGTCTGTCTCAGGCAGGTCAATGCTCTGTTACCCTTCCTACCCATCCCCACAAAGCAGAGGTCTCCGGAGGGAGCTGCGGGTGTCTTCCTAGATTTATGGCCTCTTTATTTATTTATATTGATTTTTAAAAACTCTTTTAAAGGGGAAAAAAAAAGCACAATGACTCTGCTGATCCCTGGAGGCCTGGCAGTGATTAGTGCTTAATGCGTCTGCTATTGCTCTGTGCATCTGCGGACACCCAAGCACCATGCAGACATCCAAACCAGGGCGAACTCCCCAACCAAGCAAGCCCCAGCTTTCCGAGGGCGAGCAGTCAGCATGTGACCGCACCATACCCATCCCCATCCCCATCCCCATCCCCATCCCCATCCCCATCCCCATGGATGCCAGGGTCCTGCAGCCAGTGGGTCCTGCGCAAGCTCCTAACTTTCCTTGTAGCTCCTGAAAACCCCTCAGAAACCCTCTTCCTTAAGCTGAAAGCTTACCAGTTATGGCAGCCCTGTTGTGGTTCAAAGTTGTTGCAATGATTAATTACCCTCTCTTTAAAAATTGGTTGCCAGTTCTATTGTAAATGAGTCCAGCTTCACCTTCCAACACTGGATCCTGATACACTCTTTGCCTCTAGATTAAAGACCTTTCTAGTTTCCGCAACTTCTCCCCACAGAGAAATACGTAGACCACAACCAAATCACCTCTTAACCTCCCTTTGATAAACTAACTAGGCAAAGATGCTTCCCTCACACTCCAAGGCAAGACTTACATGCCTCAATTTAGCCACATGTTTTGTTTTGAACTTTCTGTGGGGTTTTTTTCCCTCCCATTCTCCTTTGAAATATGCTCTCTGGAGCTGCACACAGCCCCTCTATAAATATCTTGCTCGTATACGTAACACCACCTCCAAACGCTCGCTATTCCTCACATGTTCCCAGAGACGCTTCTTGCCCAAAGGAGTTCATATTTATATTGGAAGAGCGACACAGGCTGCGAGAAAATAAGGATTATTATTCTTGTTGTCTAGATGAAGGAACCAAAGCACAGAGATGAAGTGATTTGCCTAAGGTCACGCAGATTTTGAGGAGCTGCCTGTACCTATCCATGCCAATAGTTATTTAGCTCTAAGAGTATCGATAGATGGCAATGAAGGACACGGTTCAGCTCCTGGATCTTGTTGCTCTGATGATACTCCAGGCAGCTATCTAGCCTTCATTGCCCTGACAACAGGATTCCACCACACAGGTATACAAGCTCTCTGGGATGGGAGGCTGCTTGTGGGGTTTTCCATCACAGGGAAGAAAGGAAAGGCCCTTCTTGAACACCCAGACCAAGGAAAAAGCCAGTTTTCCCACCGGCCCCATAGCCAGCTGTCCCAACAGCCCCATCATCTGGAAACACTCGGACCAAGGTCCAACAGCCACCTGAATCCTCACTCCCAATGGGTTCACTGCAAATCCTTGCCTGCGCCCTTTCTGACGGCACACCTAAGGCGGGGGTACCTTTGCATACCAAAAGCCTTTGAAAAGCGGGTTTGCAAAGCTTGTTACATGACTTTGGATGGCAAGTCTCCTGCAATCCTCCCTGACTACCGTGTCTCCAACAGAAATGCCTGTGTTCTGGTTTTCCATCTTCCTGGTGACTCAGGGAAGTTTGAAAAGGTGGGGGGGGGGGTTATTCCTACCCAACATGTGGCTCCCGCTCAAAGCTTCTGGCAGCCAAACATGATGGAGCAGCGTGACAGCCAGCGGAGATGGTAGCCTCCTCCAGCTGGGTGCTGAATTAGCAGTACTACATTCAACTCCTGGCAGGATACTTCCGATAGCCTCAGAGATTAACGCAGCCATCGTAAGCAATTTTTTTTTCATGCTGCCAAGTACCCATGGCCAATACGGTTCTCCTCACTTCTTTTGACACAGTCCCACTTCATTCTCCTAAGCTGCCGATTAGGCAGTCAAAGGAGATGAAGAGAGAACCCGAGAAGCAGCATCGCTTTGCTTATTCCTTCCCCTCTAGCAAGCTGACATGAAGAGATCCCACTTGCTAAACAGTCAAAAAGAAAACGGTCCGGTACAGCGCATCAAAATTGCACTTTAATTAATTTTGGATTGTTTTTTCTCTCCCCTTCTTGCCTTTCCTTTTCCTTCTCTTTTTTCTCTCCTGGCATCAAGAACCAAATTGAGATGCAGGTGAATTCATTTTCATAAACTATCAGTTTCCATCAACTCTATCTAATCCATCTCTCTCTACAAAATCCCTTAAGCAGAAGATCTTGCTCCCACTCTGCCTTCCACAGCTGTGTAAGCCTCGCAGAGCTAGCAGAAATACCAAGCGTGGGTGGCACTACAAGTTCCCAGCTCTCTCTAGATGTGAATATCACTGAGCTTACACGTCCTTGCCGTTCCATCTAAAACATATGGCTTTAATGTATCACCAGTCACTTCCCATCAAGATCAAAGTTTAAATATATCTGTGGACTAGGACAGGAACAGCAGGTGCTGCTCGTGGGTCCAGACCAAGGGACCCAGCTCAGCAGCGTGAGGGGGCTGAGCTGGGATGGAGAGGAGCTGCTCCACAGCTGGAGCACAGCTGCAGCTAGAAGCTAGGGATGGACAGGGGGACTGGTGTTTGGGAAAGTTGAGTCAGCTGCTGCCCCAGGAACAATCACCCTTCCATCCCAATCTCTCCACAGATACAGCGCAACACCCCAAAGACATCTGCGTCTGTCTGGGAGCATCCAAAGCAGCACACCAAGGTGACACAGGCAACATCTCACAGCTCTGCACCCAAGCTAAAAACTCACAACCCACCCTGCTGAGCAGGGCAGAAAGTCAACCAGTCCTGCCTTGAATTTCACACTGGCTTTTCTACAAACTCCAGTTTGCACCTGTCCAAACTCTACTACCAAGGGACTCAGCCCACCAGGCAAGGTGTTGGCAGTGAGCAGGATTAGGGCTGGGGAGGTAGGGGGGGGAAGCAGGAGGAACATTTCAGTTATTAAAGCATCACCCAAATTTATTTATCAGGACCACACACAAAGGTATTGGCTGCAGACTGAATGCAGTTGGTGGCAAGTGTTTCCCAAAGCCGCTGGGAGCTGGAGGGCTCATCAGAGAATCTTAATTGGTTTCCTCTTAAAAACCCCCAAATGCATAAATTAAAGCAAAATAATAAACCCCTGCCTGTTTTTCATTATTAATAACATTAACACAGCAAGACAACACTGCAAAGCAACTTTCTACAAATCCTCTCCCCCAGGATGGAGCAGCCAGGAATGGGGGAAGCCACAGCAGCCAGGGGAGCTCCTGCACCCCAGGGCTGGGATGGGGACAGGCAAAGATGGACCCGGAAGAAGGCAGTGAACCTGACTGCAAGGAGGACATATAGGGGGATAAAACTAGGTCTGCTACAACCTCCATTTTGTTGGTGTTCAGGGCTTGCTCCTCCCAGACAGGCCTCCTTACGCTCATCTTTCTTCTCCCCCTTCTCCTTTTGTGATCTTCTTTCCAGTACAGGCACACACTTGCTCTTGATAACTCAGTTTCTCTGCACTTTGTAGACAGCTCTGCCCTTTCATCACAGCCTCCGGAGGCTCGAGCAAACGTCAGAGTCTCGCCCATGACTACCCTGGACCAGGCAATGCCGGCAAGGCAAAAAATCAAAGCAAGGAGATGATGTTCAGGCTGCAGTTCTGCAGTTCTGATGCCCATCTCAAGCCACAGCCTGACATCTCCAGGCTGTCCCAGGGCCATGCCAGCCCTTGGCGGGTGATGAACCTCGGTGGGATCAAGCAGACTGAAGGTGGCCAATGGATCTCTCAAACTTGGCATTCAACTGACAGCCAAAACTACAACAGTTGATTCCAGTTTCCCTACTTCAAGTGAAGTTTCCCCTGCTCCCTGACACATTTAAGTTTTGGCTCGACAATGTTACCGAAGTCTCTAATGAATTAAATCTCCTTTTTAAGAGCTCAGTGATACTATTTTCTACGTTATGTGGCAAGAATCCTATGGGTGAACTGAGAATAGGAGCCAGTCCCGGTCCCTGCCTGTATAGTGAGATTTAATAAAGAAAACACAAAACAAAACAGACCTTGCTCCTTTTACTCTTTCTTTTTTTTCCCTCCCCAAAACTAGATTATTTATATTTTAATTAAAGTGAGCACAATGTAACTCCATAAGTGAGTTTGGCCACAGAGTGTTGTCTCAGCTTGGGTTGGAAGATAAACAAGCTCAAATACTCTCCATGTGGCCCTTCTCTAAGAAACACAAGGATCACGCTCACAATTCATCTTAAATTGTTGCAAGATGATGCCCATTAGAGGGGAGAGAATGGGTGTTAATGAGATGAAGTGCAAGAATGGGGGGAAAATGAGTAAAAGCAACAGCATGAATAGCGCATGAGAGGCAAATGAAATAATTACTCCGCTCACCATTGTTACAACAATGCAATAAATTTAATGTAATTCCTAAAGGCCAACCAGTTTTCTTTCTTACTTGCTGCTTCTTTCTTTCTCCCCCTTTTTTTTTAAGTTCCTTTTTACAGTTTCAGAATTATGCTTTAATTAGCATAACATTTAAATTAGCGAGTGGAATCTTAATTAGCTGAGGAAATAGACTTTTGTTGGAGTGGTTGCTAAAACAAATAAATCCTCTTCCTCTTTCAAGAGCCATTTGCTTATGGCACATTTAATAGCCTAGTGTACCATAAACAATTTGAGACAAGGATAAGTAATTAAATTAGAAAACATGCCGACAGAAGTACCCCAGCCTGGCCTTCTCGGAGCTAAAAGAGGATAATGCAAACCTTCCTTCAGCAGGGGAAAGTGTCCATGCCGGGTCTGTTCAATTATTGTTTGCAGAACTTCAGTTACCCAATGTTTCGGTTTCAATATTGGAGCCCCAGGGGTGGTTGATCCTTGACCCAACACACTCAAGCTTGAAGGAAGGCTCTCACAGGAACCCAACAAAAAGGTTGAAGAAAGTTCAGCCAAAAGGAAAAACCCAGAAATGGCGTTTTCTCTCATAGAAGTGCCTTGCTGGAGAAAAAGCCCACAGTGATGAAGGTCTGGATGCAGTGGGCAAGAGTGGGACAGGAGCCACAGATTGCAATGCCAAGACAAATCCCTACCAGAAACGTTTTCAGCTGCTGTGTTTGAGGGACAGCAGCTAAAACACAGGAGACCCAGGTCAGGGACCACCTTCTCAGTTTGATCTAGCTCTGCTCCTAGACTGGTTCCTCTCTCTTGGGTAGGAAACATCTCCCCCAGCTTTAGCCACCTACAAGCCTGGCATCTAGCCTCAGCACTGCTGGAGAGGAACCAGCACCTGAACCAGACACTCATCTCACCTATCCTGAAAACCTATTTCATTATGAGAAAAATGCCCTCACTGGGAGACTATTCTCTCTCCCTGTGCCAAGAGAGTGCCAAGTCAGGTAGCTCAGGCTACCGAATCCATGTTTTGCCTTCGCCATACCATAAAAAGCAATAAACTTTTCCCACCCCTAAAAAGGTAGGCTCCTTCTGTTAATAGGTACAAGGCTGGTAGATGAAACAGGTAAGACAGATGGAGCTGTGCAACACCCCCACACGAACCCCCAGCAGCGGTTCTGAGCACACTTTGGATGACATGTTTCAAGGTCCTCACCAGCGCAGGCAAGGCACGCAATGTAAGTCAGTCTGCACTGGGTACTTCATAATCTAGGTAGTCCAAGGGTGCAACAAAAATAATAGTCTTAAATCTCCTGCATTCCCAGCTTTTAAAGATGAGCAGCGATACTCTCAGTCGATAGAGGTGGGAAACAGCAAGACCTAGGGGAGGACCTACTCATACGTCTTCCTCTGCCTTGCAGAGGAGTGGATGACCATTGCACCCAAAGCATCTTACAGCTGAGGAGCAAAGCCCTGGGTGGCCCTGCATGTGGGAATGTCTCGCCCTGGTGTCCCTCTTCTCCAACACAACCCCAGCAGCTGAAGACAGAGCATTTCCAGCAGCGGGGCCGCTCTATCCCGCTCTGGCCAGGCAACTGCAGAGAGCAATAAAAGTTTAATGGCTCCCAGTGGGTCGATTCAGAAAGAATGAAAACGCTATAAATCCAGCATAGTGCTTATGTGGAGCTTAAAAACAAACTGCTCCAATCACACTTAGCGAAGTCGTCCAGCCTTCACAGAAGACAGGGATGAAAAGGAAAGATTTAACCTTAGCCATGCCTTGGGCAGCATTCAGATTGGGTAGAAAAAATAGAGTTTGGGCTCACTGGGAAGATTTTCTTGGCTTTGCTTTTACTTAGTGTGATGTAAACCAGTGTACATGGATCCCTCACACAAGAGCTCACACTCAAAAGCATCACCAGGACTCACCAAGCAGGTACGCTTCGTGAAACACAGAAAATCGCCAGGGATCAGGCAAAACATACCTCCTTGCTTTCCAGGCAAATTAGCCAAGCTGAAAAGCCCCTATTAAAGGCTTTACCACATGAAAGTTTCCCCATGCAAACCTGTGCCATACTCACTGCTTCATTTCTCTTCTCGGTGCATTATAATAGCCAACGATTTTCAGTAACAGCCTTTTTCAAGGAAGATGCTCTATTACAGGTCTAACTCATTCCCAGACGCCACTCTCTCTCCATCTTATCTTTCTTCCCTGCTTCACTACACAGCTGCAGAATATGGTGCCAGCTTCTTGGGAGGATGGGAAAAGCAAAACTCCTTGTATAATCACCATCTCTCACAGCAAAAATGCCTTCAGAGCCGTGCCTCTGAACGAGGCAAAGGTGCACCACAGACCTATCCATCTTGTATCCACTTGCTCTTTTGTGCTAATAAAGCAAGGGATGTAGATGGCTACAAATAACAATTAGCCTCTGCTCTCCAGTGGGGATAAAAGTCAATAGGCAGAGAGGAGCCAAAACCCATTTTTTTCTACCCACATTCTCCTTTTCCAGCAGCAGTGGTACTGCCATCCTCTGGGTTCACAAGTTATTTCTCACACCTTAGCAAGCTGCTCTGCCCTCGGCAGAAAGAGCTGTTAGGTGGCAAGGAGAGGCCAAGAGGAGCTGCATTTCACAAGTACACTGACACGTATCTTCACCTGACCTCAGTGGCAGGGTGTCTGTAGATCCTCCAGATGGATTGGAAAACCCATGCCCCAGGCAACGCTACCTAGCTGGAGCTGGTCAAATCTTTCACCACGAATAAATTATCCAAGGAATTCAGACTCTTTCCCTCTTGAAAACTGGTCATAACTCAATCTTTGTTTTCCCTTTCATTGGCATCCATCATCAGCATTCACAGCATAGTCCAAGCAAACCATCCCACACAGCCAGCTCCCATGAAGTATTTGCTCTACCTGCAGTGAAGGGTTGGGGACATAAATGATCTTTGTTTCTAATCTCTGGGAGGTTATCTTAAATATAAAGAGGGTGTTTTGATACTGCTGAGATAAGGATATCCAGACTAAAGGCAGGCTATCCTCCAGCATCTCCCATCCACAGCTTCTCTTTGGGAACCCTAGCACCCACAGACTAATAATCCTTCATTTTTAATAGAGAAATCCTGTTTAATATTTTGACTCACCACTTCTAAAGCCCAGAAAGCCCCTGAGATACCACGCACATGGCCGCAAAGTTGCACCACACAAACGCCCCTTTGCCAGATAGCAGCTCCCTCGCCCCAGAGGTTAATGGTTCATGTGGCAGTGACTAAGTACCAATATTACATCTACATTGCAGTCACAGAAGCCGAGCTGGCTTAAAACAAGCTATGCCCTCATCCCAAAAAACACCGTTCATAGACATACACACACACACACACATTAAAAACCAACAAAACCAACCAACCAATGAGAAAAAGATTCTCTCTTCTGGTAAAATACCAAATGGAAGCCAAATTACATATTGCAGCCACTAAACATTTCTCCTTAGGATACTCCTAGCCCTCTCCTGCTTTGTTAGGGGCAGGGGATGCTCAGGACACAACAAGATGGGATGCAGATACCGGCCAGGGTGCTGCAGCAGAGAAAAACAAGCTGGAGCTGGAGGGATGAGGTCTCTGATGGAGACCGAGGCAAAACCCTGCCCAACACCTTCATTCCTTTCACAGCATCGAACCAGCTCGGTTATTTATTTATTTTTTTAATTAGGTTTCAGCCCCCTGGAACCCAGACACCCAAAAAAGGCCCAGCTTCATCCTCTAAGCCATTACTTCAGCAATATTTATAGCTTTCCAAGAACAAACAAACCTATCACGCCGAAGCCTGCACGTTAATGGCACAGCCTCGGGATAGATGACTTTGGGGAAATCACTGCGGCAAGCGCTGAATGATGATGGATGGCAGAGGAAAGGGGGGAAAAAGAAAGAAAAACCAGCAGTCTGCAGAAACAGGGGGACAATTTGCCAACTTGAGTGTAGTCACACCTCCTTGCTCCAGTGACAAATTTGCTCCATTAGTCCTATAAACCATACTTTGCCATCACCGCACTGCAAAGTACAGACTCACACTCAGTAATGGGCCTCTCAAGGCAAATGCATGCCCAAAACAAACACTTTCCGAAACGCCTAATAACTTTTTTTTTCTACCGCATGTAAAAAGCACCCGACTGCAGTCAAGCCTGAACTCAAACCTTTCTGTTTCTTCCACCCACTGCAAACATCCAGAGAAAAAAGCCTGATAAAAACCCTCTTCCATGTCCCTGGGCTGCACCAACACTTCTGGGCTTCCCACCGTGCAGCACAGCCCTTTCATGCAAGCACAGAGTGTTTTCTTTTCTATAGTGCATCTATTTAATGAAATGCAAAAGGCTGGCACAGAGCTGATGGGAGTCAGGACTCCTCTCTGACCACCCATCCTCAGACAAGTGATTTTTCCCTGTATGCCTAATTTCCCCCAGCTGCAGCCCAAGGATGCTAACCCCTCTGTGCCTCGCAGGCAAGTGGCAACGATTAACATGCCTTGAGATCCATCACTGGAAAGACACTGTGGGTAAGGGAAAATGTGATTCCCTTGGACACAAACTCTGACGTCCTATTTTAATCCTCAGCCACAACAGGAGCGTTACCTTGGGATCTCACCCCGTGTTATTAAAGCACTCCAGATGGTTTTGTTCGGGAAGAGACATTCATTGCGATACCCCAGACCCTGAGCTGACATCTCAGCAGCTGCGGGAACATCACAGAGAAAATCAGTTCCCCACGAGAGTGTTTGTGCAGCAAGGGGGAACTCGTGAACTGAAGCAGAAAATCCTCCACGACTGCTCTAGACTAATAATTGCCCAAACGCCGGGTGGTAGCAGAAAAAAAAAAAAACAAACCACAAAGCAATGCCTCGCTTTGAAACCTGCCCTGCTCTTCGACCCGGAGGCACCGGCTCTGCCGCCGCCCCGAGGAGGCAAGCGAGCCACAGGATGCGGTGTCCAGCAACAAATTAAATGCCAACAGAGCCGTCTCGCTCAGCCCAGGCACCCCACGGGCAAGCGAGATGAGCTTGCTGCGATGCTCCGGTTCTTGCTCCTCTCCAGTCCCCTCCCATGCATCCATCTGCACCACGTCTCCTCCCATCCCTACCACCCTGTCCTTCGCATCCCTTCCCCAGGCTTTGGAATCTCCCCCTTCCCATGGGCTCTGCCTCCCTCTCCTCCCCTTGCAGCCATTGCACGGAGGGACAGAGCCCATGTATGCATCGTAGTTATTTACAGGTGCTTCTCCCTCTCTCTGCAGCTCGCTATCAGCACACCAGTGGGAGCGAAGCTAGCTGGAGCCTCCTTGGACTAGAAAGCCAAGCAGGTTGCTCATGTTACTGAGATGCTTTTGCACAGGTCAGAGGCAAGAGAGAGGGGTGAGAAAAGCAAAACTCCTTGCAGCCTCCAAGGAGGTGCTGCAGGATGCTCCCTACCCCAAGCTGAGGCTGGATGCCGGGAAGCATCCCGCTTCCCAGTGTGCAGCCGAGTTTGGATGGGAGGGAGGAGCTGCCACCCTCCACCCACGCCCTGCACAAACCTGGGACAAGAGATGTCACCGTGGTGGCCAGCGTGGTGTTGCACCATGGGTGAGCAGAGAGCCCGGCCGTGAGCAAGGGACGCAGGGAAAGCTCCCAGCGGAGTCCAGATGAAGGAGAAAGCTGGGCACTGGCACGAGGGAGCGGGCAGGCTGCCCTCGAGGTGGGGAGCAGGCAGTCGCAGCAGCCTAACCTTCAATCACCGCAAGGCAGCGGTGCTTGGCTGCGAGCAAAATAAAAGAGATCACTGCAGCCTTTTAAAGAGCAATATAATCTCATGTTATTACCATACAGAGCGGCACACAGAGAGGCTCGGCACAGCGGGAGAGTTATGAGGAGTATGGCTGCTCCGGAAAGCACAGGCCGGTGCTTTTTGAACCGTGCTGGCAGAGCATCCCTCCAACTCCCCCGCGCGTGGTATTGCTGCCCGGTGCCCGTGCCCTTACCCACTGCCTGCCACTTGCCAGGCACGGGCTGCCCCTGCGAGCCAGGGAAGGGTGTTCCATAGGTGAAGCTAATGAGGCTGATCATCCACTGATGTTCCTTGGCAAAATGCTGCGGAGCTTTTGCTAATTTACACCACCAGAGAGTCTTACCCCAGATGTTAATTATCATTCTGTATTTCGGGCATGCTTGATGACTTTGGTTTCTCCTCCTCCACACGCTGGACGGTTTCCCCCTTCGCATCAGTGAGGCTGGAGCTGGTCCCCTCCTGTCAGCTCCTGCCAGCACAGATGATGGCACAAACTCCACAAAGGGAGAAAAAATAATAACCGAGACCGAATGACTTGGCAGAGCAGTGCCAGAGCCACATTCTTTCTCTCTCCTTCACATGGGAGATGAACAAGGACTTTAGTGATCCCCTAAAGAGTGTGGGACAAGCAGACACTTTGCTAGTGAAAATACCCTCAGGGAGGGTTGCAGATAGAGGGGGGAGGCAAGAACATCACTGGAAAAGGCCCCTAAGGGTTAGAAGGCACTGTCTGGGTTAAATGAGGTTCATCTCCAGCCAAGAGTTCCTGTTCGAGCCAAGCTCTCCCAAGGTGTCCGCCTGCCATGAAACCTTCTCAGCCGCTTGGTTTTTTGCCATACTGAAGGCCATCAGAAATAGTGCTAACTCGTGATGCTTTCACAACTACAATAACACAAGTTACAAGGCTTCTGGAAAATTTTTGCCCTTGTTCTCGAGAGACACTTTCTCCTTTGAGAAGACCCAGGCCTTGGAAGACTCCACACTCTAATGTAGAGCTCTGAACACTGCAGTCCCCTTGGGCAAGGGACCATCCCACCACCCAGCAAGTGGGTATCCAGCACCAAGGAGACCAAACCCTCATTTTTGGGGTCCTCTACCTTCCATTGCAGCCCAAATGAAGACTAATGATGATGGTTCCACCCCTCCACAGCACACAAAAGCATCTTCTTGAAGGGCAATGATAGGAAGATGCAGACAAGAGAGGGCAATACGATTTAAAACTCAGCTTCCTCTGCAAGTCAAGCCCGTGTCTAACCTGGCAGCAAGAGAACAGCTCAACTAATGATAAGGAAAACAGCAGACCAGGCAAATTTAGTTAGACTGGATTATGGGAGACCAGCACTCCCCAGGTTCTCCGTAGAAGTATAGTCAGGAGTCTGCGGTGAGCTGTTCCAATGAGAGGCAATAATTGAATTTGTTTTCATTTAATTTGAAGGGCCTTTAATTAAAAGCCAAGCCTGTGTGTGCAGAGAGATAAAGCTGAGCACGTGGAGACCAGGGGTAATTTAGGTGCTGAATGCAATAATTAATTGTAAACGTGGAGGTCAGGAGACGGGCTCTATCTCCCTGCAATCAGCACGCCGTGCTGGCCAGCCGAACGGAATGGGCTCGCAAGCGCCGGAAACACTTAAGTGATTTTTGAAGCCTTAATAGCAATTATAGAGCAGCGTGGAGGTTAATTTGCAGAGTTCATTAATCAGAGAAATAAACACGTCAGCGATCGCCACAGAGAAGGGAAGCAGAGGAGCCTGCGTCTGAGACGGGGAAGGCCAACCTCGGCACCAATGCTAACCATGGAATCCGTGATGGTGGTTTGCATCCTCAACTCAGGGTGAACCCTGGCTTTTCACACTGAACCGCCAGCCGTAAAACCCTCAGCCACTCACCCTGGGGCTCCTGCTAGCCAGAGCTAAATATTCCCCAGCTCCACAAGGTGTTAACTGGATAGCAAGACCGCGTTGCTCTCCAGCTGTCATCCTATTCCCCTGCAATCTCAGCTTCCCATAGATTATTATTTTATTATTGTTATTGGCAAGCTTCTCAATAATCCCAGCCACCAGCCCTGAAGTTACAACTATCACCCTCAAATTGAGAACTCACCCCACAGCCAGTAACATGTGAGTCCTAAAGCCCAACCCTCCTGGGAGCATCCTCCCCAAAGCTTGAAAGAAAGAGATGGAGCTTCAACACAGCACCTTCAATGATAAAGTATGCGAGGACACAGAGCGTCTATTAAGGAACAACACTTAGAAATAAAGAAAATGGCTTGAATCCTATTAGGTATTAATGAAGTTAACAGACATGGGGCTTCCTGGCCACGCATCGTGGGAAAGAGTGGTGCTTCATGGAGGAAGTATCTCGGGAATGAAGTGAGGATAGCCCCAGCCTGCAGCAGGACAGAAAGGGGCAGAGGGGTATCGTTGCTGCTTCATATGGCTTAGACAACATGGAGTTTTGCAGCAGGAGGAGAAACACCGCAAGGAGCCAAGGGGGCTGACATCACCCTGTGCTGAGCAGTGAGAGCAAGCGGGCAGCACAAGAGCTTTGGCCGAAGCTTGTTACAGAAGGAGAGCACTTGCAAGATGAGGTTGGAGACCTCCAACAGCTCCCCACGTTCATTGGGCTCTCCTGACTTGCCCTTCCCTTTCAGCCTAAGGAGAGGTGAGAGAATGGGGTAAGTATAGTGATGCTCCAACGCTCTGGGAGGAGGTTTCTGGAGGAGCTGGGTGGCCCCTTCCCAGGCTGGCAGCTCCGCCTGTACCTGCTGCTGGGGGACCGGTGGGAAGGGAGCTGCAGAGGATGCACACACATGGAAAGGCATTTAAGGGAGCGCAGCACCAATCATTTTTTCTTGGGCTGGTAATTGCTCCCCAGAGAAAGGCTGTACATCGCACTGATTTTTTTTCCCCTCCTTCCTTCTCCACAGTCTATTTCAGGAACTGGTTTCTGAGGCTTTTTTAAAGCCATGGATGTACTTGCATGGAAGACCTGGGCTTCCAAGGCAATGGGCCAAAAGAGTCCAAACCCAGCACAGACGGGCCTTGTCTTGCTGATCTTTTTTGTCCTAGTACAATTAACAGTAGCCAATTAGTACAGCCATTGCCTTGGCTCTTCTGCTACTTCAGGCACTGTTATCCCTGGGACCTCCACATGGGAAACGAGTTTTACAAACCTCAACACACTTCATGGATTTTTTTTTACAGGAGCAGCTGTGTTCTTCAAAACATTGAAGAGTATCTATGACATTAAGCAAGGAAAAGTGCCAAGCTCAGCAACTGGGACAGAATAATCCCACACACTGGTACAGGCTGGGAAGGGATTAGCCAAGGAGGAGGGCTGCTGCGAAGGACCTGGGGGTTGCAGTGTACCTCAGGTTGAAGGAGATGAGCCACTGCTATGAAAAAGGCAAAGAACCAGCCTAAAACGGCAGGAGATCCAAGGAAGCCAACATTCCTCTCTAACTGGCACCAGAGGGAAATCAATAACCAGCACACACATGTGTCACTGTGACCGCGGTCGTCTTCTGCCCTTCCTGCACGCTCTTAACAGGAGTCCTATAACGTTACTGATGGGCAGCTTAATGCATCTCCTCCGTGCCGATCTCCTCCTCTCCCCCGCCTCCACTAACTCCAAGTCTGGAGACTTGGCCAGGATCAGTGTTAACTTTTCTGCCTGCTAAAACTGTGCTTAATTAAACATTTTAATTAAAATCTACAAGACTGATTGCCCCTGTCATCCTCTGAAGGGAAGGCTAATAAAGTCCCTTTTATCCAGTCCAATGAGCGACCCAAGGACGTGCTGCTGGGCAGCAGTCTTGGGTGGCAGCAGGAGAAAGTGCCTTTAAGGAACCTGGTCCTTACCTGCACCCGAGCAGCATAAGCCAGAGCAGAGCCAGAGCTTGGCACGGACAACACTTGGAAGCTTGGGCATGGAGACAAGAGGATGCAAAACACCCAGTAAGGTGGTATCACTTGCTGGATCTCATTTCTTCAAAGGGTTTAGACCTCAGACCTTTGGAAAGACCTTCAAGAAACTGCTTTCATACCGCAAGCAACCTTGGTTAGCATTGGGGCTGGTGGTACATGTCAAGCCCACCTTC
>VYZV01002419.1:208999-234606 GCA_013401275.1 Pandion haliaetus | reverse complement strand
GTCCCTTCTGACAAACAAGATTTTCTGTAACTCCCAAGAAGGGCAACTGATGGAACAATATTACTGAAGGCTTCTCTCTGCCTTCAGAGGTTGGGAACATGAAAAGATGCAGCATTGGTGCCAGAGACACCCCTCCCCCCTGCATCCCTGCTGCCCTAAACCCTCCCAGAGTCCCCTTCCCCTCTGCAGGGGCTTTACAGATGCAAAGTAAGACCCACCACCCCCTCCCCGAACCCTGCAGCATCACCCAACCGGTGCCCCCAACCCGGCGGGCAGGAGCATCGCAGCTGTCTCCCCAGCTGCCAGTGGGTACCGCCGCCACGCTGCGCTTCATCCAGCACTGAACCCTGGCTCTGACAGGTGAAAAAAAGAAGCCAGGGCAGAAAGCTGCAGCTCTGAACCCTCCTGCTGTACTCTTTATCCAGGAAGATTATGAGGTTTACTGCTGCTTCTCCATTATCTTAAATAAAGCAGCCTTTCAAAATTGCTTCAGACATATTAGATCATGTACTTTTTACACTTCCAGAGACACTGGTTATAATATCTTTTTAACAACACTGGGCAGAATCTATTTTCTTCTTCCACTGAGCTGAAAAATACTGTTTTCTCAAGGAAGAAGAAAAAGGAGGAGGAAAAAAAAGCTATTGATTTTGTTTAGGGTCAGAATAAAATATCATTGGAGTGGGTGTTGAAATCCTCAGCCACAAATTATTTCCAAAGTGACAGTTTGGGCTGTGAAGATTTTTCTTGTGAAATAAAACAAAACAAATGAAACATTCTGTTCTTCTTCTACAGGTATACGTTTGAGGTTTCCACTGGCTCCAACTGGTTCCTGCTGGGTATATTTAGCGTTTCAATCTATTCCCTTCTCATTCCCATGCCTGCTGGAGCTGATGCGCGGCCAGGATCAAACCCCGCTGCCCACCCGGAGTCACACTGTGCTGTGGGGCAAAGAGAAATGCTACAGGAGGGATCCGGAGGCACAAGTCTCAAAATCACAAGTGTAACAGAAATCTCCTCCTCTGACGCCCGAGGGACGCTGTCGGCTCTCTGTCTGACCCTGTGCTACGCCCTGCCTCTCTGCCATGCAGAAGAGAGGATGGTACCTGGCACACTGCGATGCAGCATCCTTCTGGCCGGGACAGGAACCTCTCATGCTGCTTTTGAAGGCAAAATACCACCAGGAACCCCCAACCCCACAGCTCTCAACTAGGTTTCACTTCTCCAAAGAGTCAGAAAATTACCTCCCGTTTATATGCACAATCCACTTCCCTCTAATCTATCCACCTATATCTGCTCTTCTGCTAGTACAAGAGATGAGTATTGGCTTTAAGTACAACAATTCCTTTATAAATAAAGAACAGGTAACACTTTTGAAAGGGAAACCAGATGTCTACCTCCCTCTTCTGTGCTTTCTGCTCCTCAGCATTGTGTGCAGGATATAGAAACATGCCACTAGAATGAGGAGAGCCACAAGTCCCTGCCTTCCTCTCTCAATTTTATTTTATTTATTTAGATTTATGCAAACGCCAAAAGAGGTCACCTATCCATATGCTCTCAATGCCTTTGATGTAACTTTAAAATGCGTCATAAAAATGTCCTGTGCACCACAGTATAATTCAGTATCACACACCACCAGGAAGGCAGGTAACGGAAAAGCCAAAATCCTCCCCTACTGCACACAGATACGCTCCCTCCCCTGGCAAGCACCCGCACACACATGTACATTTTAGCTTCCATCAGTTCTTTCCCTTCCCCACCACCTTCTGTTCAGGGAAGCCGCAGCCTTTTTCCCCACACATCTGCTACTCCGCTCAACATCTGTCCCCTACCACTCGCTCCATGTCTCTCGTCTGCGGCTTTGGGCCAAGCACCATCCAGGAGTTGCTCCTGCCACAACATGCCATCCCATGCAGGAGCCAGAGGGACTGTCCAAACCCTGCCATCAGACTGGGACCCCTTGCTCTTCATGCCTCTGAGCATCAAGACATGGTTGGCTTAGAAACCTCTTGGCTTCACAGAGCCAGCATCAAGTAGAAATAATAACAGTGCTGCAAAAGCATCAAAAAAATTCATTCCAAAGTCTGACCTCATGGGACTGCCAAACTGGTCTCATGGTGCTACCATGTTCAAAGCTGGTCAAGGTATCCCCAAGCACACAGAGGCTGTTGTGACACCAGGGGATGGTCCGGACCATGCTCTTGCTCAGGACAATCTACCCACCGACACGGCCACATCTGAGCCACCAGCCAGCCCAACACCCAGCAGCATTTTGGGCAGGAAAGACTTGACCACAATTCAAGCCACCACAACGGTGTGAATTTTTAACCCATGAACTTTCTGGAGCCAACCTTGGACCAGGAACAGAGTTCCTCACTGCCGGCGCCTGCCTTCAAGATGCCACAGGATTTCTCCGCAGCAATTCTTCACGGTTCCCGGCCATCGCCCCTCGGGAGCGTGCGCAAAGAGTGAACTAATGAGTCTATTAGACTTAATTAAGCTAATGTGAAATTATTTACTTAATCTGGGAAGATCTTATGATGGCAAGAAATCCCCACGGAAAAAAGCATACAGCTGCCTCGCACGGTCTAGCGAAAAGCTCGCAAGCAACCGGGTGCTGAGGTGCTCAACTGCACGGCAGCAGGGGCGGCGCGGACCAGGGGACTCAGCTGAGGCCCTCCTGCGACTGGCTTTGGACAACACCACCAGCTCAAGGCATCTGGCTCTTCCAAAGGCATGCTGACATCGCCAGAAAAACCAGCCAGGAAGCCCCAGCCATGTTTCGCCTTTGTTTTCCAAATGCACATCTATCCCGGCCAGCAAATCCATCCAAGTCTGTCACCCGGGTAGGAAAAGTTTTCAGAAGTGGTTGGCCCCTCTTGCTCCCACGGACAGCAAGCATCCCTCATCCCCCCAGCGTCACATCCAGGCTGCACCCTATCACAGTGGGCAAGGGCAGAGGGGGAGCGCACAGAGCAAAGGCTGCAGAGAGGAAAGGGGATTTTGCCTCGCACATTTTGCTCGCTTTTTTTTTCTTAATGTAAAAAAGCTTAACACTTGCTTTGAATTCTTAATACGACTGAGTTCTTTTTGCCACTTATTTTGTTTTGTCATGCACTACATACAATTACACATCTCTAATCCGCAAATCCTCCCCCGACACCAGAACACGTGCCAAGCCTTTACTTTCTGCAGCCGCCGCATTAAAGGCCTTTCAAGACTAGCTTACATCACGGAGCGGCAGGATGCCCTTGCATCACCCACAGCCGCGATGCTCTGGGCCTGGAAGCCCCCCACCCCCAAGTACAGGCACTCGTGATGGTGATACCCCGTCTCTTGCCCTGCGTAGAGGAGGGGTCTCCAGCCCCGGCATCGTGGCCGGGAGCCCTTGCTGGGATTAAGTCCTGGAGGAGCTGCCTTCCATCCCGGCTGCAAGGAGCTCAGCTCAGCATCTCTCAGACGGAAATCACATTTTGCAAATCTCCCACAGTGAATCAACTCACCAGTCAGATATTAGCTCAGCAAAAACTGGCAGGCAAATGATCTAATTAATAATCAGCACTATCAGTAGTTTCCGTTTTTCTCAGGCAGCCAAAGAGGCGAGAGCTTCTCTGCAAATGGGAAGCACAGCTACCTGGGAACAAGATGTAATTATTGCCCCAAGGTCGGACAGTGGCAGCGGCAGTGCCAGCAATCGACGACCTGCTCACAAGTCACCTCTTCAGGCCACCTGCAAGGGGAGACTGAAACCTTGGTAGCCCCTTGTGACGCCCAGGCAGGCAGTGGCCCCCCAGGGACAGCAGAGCTGGCTCAGAACCTGGTTCCCCATCCACAGGCTTTTGCAGCCCCTCCACCAAATGCAAGGAAAGCAGAGCTAAAAGTTCCCCCACTATGCAGACCATCGCGTGCGGGCTCTCGCCTGAGAGCATCAACCCCTCAACCAAGCCCTGGAGGGGACCAAGGTCCTCCTTGCATGCAGCTGCCATCCCTGCTGCAACGCCCAGGGGAAAGGTGCCAGCAAGAGCACTTCATGCAGAGATATAAATGGCCATGGAGGGTGCAAGCAAGGGCAAGAGTTTCCCTCCATGCAAAAAGCTTTGCTGAAGCCTCAAAGCCTCTCCCGACCCCACTCAGGAAGATAAGAAGGAAATAAGAGAGACATCAATTTCCAGAGCTCAGCGCCAAAATCCAGCCTTCACCTTTGAAAGCATAATTTATTCAAGCTCCTTTATTATTGCAGAGCCCAGCATAGACAGTGGATTATGGAGGGGTCACAGCTGGAGCAATAACAATAATAATAAAAAATAGTTAAGTCAGGAGACTTTCTTGTGCGAGTTCATCATGCATCAGGGAGACACCTTTTTTCGAGCCAAGGTGTTTAGAAGCAAACAAAGAAGAGCATCCCACCCCACCACCAACTTAACACAGAAGTGGCATCAAATGAACCTTTGGGGGAGTGACGGGGATGAGGGCTTCACACCCCCTCTGCTTGTGAACCCAATTAGGCATATGTTGAGGAAAGGGTGTATGTATATTAGATTTTAATTAAGCAGTGTTAATTATAATCTATGAGATGTGCTTACTGCTTATCTGATAATTATGAGAAAGCCAATTTGGCTGCTGGCTTGTGACTAATTAAGTGGAATTAGTAATGATAATTATAGATTTAATTTTTGTTTGCCTTTATTGGCAATGGGGGGAAAGCGGCTTCAAGGGCTGCGTGGGGCAGGCGGGGAAGGGATGGGAAAAGCCATGGGAAAAAGTCACCGGGCCAGGGATTTGGCCCAAAGAATGAGGACTCACCTAGGATTTCCCAGCAAAAGTAGATTTTCCATGGAAAAAAACCAATTCAGGGTTAAAAAAGAAAGTTTTGTGGACACTGCTTGATGCAAACAAACTTCTAAAAGGCAGCAGTTTCATGGAGAGTTTGAGCTGGTTTTTTGTCAGCCTATCATGCAGGCTGCCAGAGTCTTGAAAAAAATTTTGAAAATCTGGGCAATTCGGGGAGTTTGGCTTTTCCAAACCACAGAGGGAAATTCCCTGGGGTTCTCTCCCCTTCCTCCCACACCCGCCACGAACCCGACTCCCGCTCAGAACTGCCAGCAAGAAAAGGGCAATTTTTTAATTCTTCTGACTTTTTTTTTCCCCCAGGGTAGTTGATAGGCTGTAAAATAAACATCAAATACTGCAAAAACTGCCCAAGCCCTGGGAATGGAACTTGCATATTTTTCAACACGCCCACAGGTTGCTACCACTGCCTGGCTGCAAGTCTCCTTGAAAAACACGTCTTCCTCCCCCTTCAAGCATGCATCGTGGTCACAGGCTGCCAAACAGGCCCAAAACATTACAGGATAGCAAAGCTTTTGTAAGAGGCAAAGAATAAAAACACAAGGAAAGGGGAAAAAAAAAATATATTGCAGCTGGATTTTTAAAAGGCCCAGATAAACTTGCAGCTGCACGACACCACGTGGAGCTATGCAAGCTAAGCTAATGATAATTAAATCTCCTGCTGCAGGGGTGAACAGCAATTTCACGCTAGGCCTGATTCCCAGGATGAAAGCTATCCCGGGAAAAGCTGCGGCAGCAGTGTGGGGCCAGAGGGTCAGACTGTGGAGCCGCTCCAGTAGATTCCCAGGCAAAACCCAGGCGAGCGCTGGAGCTGGGGATGCTCTGCCCAGCTCCTTCCAGCAAACTGCATTTCTAATCTCCAATGCCAAGCTAAATAATACATGACAATCTCAGGTATAAATTAGAGGCTGGAGTGGAGGGGAGACAAAGCAGGCCGAATGCATTAAGGCAACAGCCCCATTGCAGCTTGATTCATTTGCAACCCTGCTGCACAGGGGGGTCCCCGCTGCGGCACCCCCAGGTCACTGCGGGGCGAGCTCTGTGAGGACGGTTCGGTGCAGGGCTCAGCTCCAGGGAAAGCACCTGACCTGACTGCAAAGTGGCTTTTTGCATCCAAAGCCAGGGCGTTCCTGGGAAGCAGCCTCAGGAAGCAGCTGCGGGGCCAAAGCACTCCTCGTTGTGTGCCGGATGAGTCCCCGTCACTGACCAAAATAGATGCTTCACCCAGCTACTGCACAGCTAAATTTGGTCCCCATCCCCCCGGATAAATGAACACGGCACAAGGCCATTACCCAGATCTCTTGTGTCACATCAGAAAACCTTCACCACGGCAGGCAGGGACACAGCCCCGCCAGGAGCCTGCCCTCACGCCTCCTGAGGAAGAGGATGGAACAGAGGTGATGCTGCTTTCTGCCAGGCTGCTGGATGAAGCAGATGTGAGACAAAACCCAAGTCCGGGCCACTTGTGAGCATTAAAGATTATTTGCCAGACAGGCTATTGCACCGAGCTCTGTGGCAGCTGCTTAGTAGGAGCAGCACAAGAGACTAAATGACAGCAAACTCACAATTTCTTTTTTTTTTTTTTTCATTCCAGCACTGNATAGCCAGCATCAGCCTGAAGTGACCAAAACACATGCTTGGATGGACAAAATTTGACTTCATTCTGACTGATGCTCGGGGTTTGTGCGGCCACACGCACCCCTACAAATTCCCTCCACGGTTTCCACCTGGAGCTGCGATCCAGCAGTGCATCAGGATCCATCATAACAGAGTACCACACTCAAGTGCATTTGCTGAATCATTCATTCAGGCTCCTGTACTTAATTTCGCTGTGATACAGGATACCTTCGCTTCCTGTCCTAAAGAGCTTTGGGATTCACTGGGAGGAGAGTGCAGATGGCTTTGGCTCTGACCTCATGCTCAGCTCTGCAGGGAGATCATTCGTTTGGATTTCCCTGGTGAGCACCAAGGTAAGAGAGATCAGTGTCCAGCCCTAGAGAGATTAAAAAAATAGTTTAGAGATGACCCAGCTCCACGCCGGGATCTCTTGTTGAACACTTCTACCCGTGGTTAGCAAAGGATGAATTGCTGGGTGCTTACTTACCCCTCTGAAAAGAGGAGAAATGGGGTTTTAAGAGAATAATGCTTCATAATACTAGGCATGCTGTTGGATAAGAAAAAGACAAGGCAAAAGCCAGGAGCTGGTAAAAGCTACAGCTTGTAATTTCATTGCACCTTCTCTACTCAATAAATGGGTTTCAGTCAGAGCATCTCTTCCATCCAACCCAAAAAAGACCTGAAGGGTAAGTTGATTGCATTGATTGTGCATGCATTTTCCCGGCAGGGAAAGCGGCCCAGTCCCTCGCTGTTCCCATCCAAAGTACTCCACTTACTTATTACGGGAATATCGCCAGAGACTCCAGGGCCAGGGAGCGGGACGCTATGGGGAATTCATTGCTCTCTGAGTGCTAGGAACATTAAAAGAAGGCAGAGCAGCGGGGTATGGCAGCGGCTCTGCTCAGCCTTTTCCCCATCACGGCCACTGGCAGCCTATCACTCCTGCTACGGGTTTTGACAGCCCCATGGGATCATTCTCACAGGGCTGTCTTTAACCCTTACGAGAATGGCACGTTGGAGCTTGCCTGCAGGGAGGGCAGCATGGATCTGTTGAGACAAACTGCCCTCATACAGCTCCTGCCCAACCCCCAGCCGATGCTTGGTCCTGCCACCTCTCACACCTTACATGTGCATCCTCCTCTTCCTCCCCAAGCAAGAAACTCCCTCTCCATCCTACCTAGACCCCTACACCCAGCTGTGACAATGTTCAGGTGTCCAGCCCCTGAGCCAAAACATCTCTGCTGCTCCCGAGCTCCCCACTGCTGCAAAGTCTCCTGGTACCCCTGCCCATCCCTAAAACCCTGCCTCTCCTCCCCAGGGGATCAGGGAAGAGTGTAAATTACTGTGGGAAGCGGTGCCAGACTTGGTAAGAAACATAAACTCATCTCACTAAGGTCAGCACTGCCACAGGGATGCACTGGTCAGACAGCACTGCTGCCGTCGCCTAGCCTAAACCAGCCACAGCACGAGGCCAGCTGCAGAAACGATGGGTCTGAGCCCAAATTCGGCACCAAGGCCCAAAACTGGAGCAAAAGGCTGAGCGCAAGGTCTGTGTCCAGCTGTCAGGTCCTTCACCTTGAGCTGCCCAGTCGTGTTCCCCTGCCTAGGCATGGCACACATGGCCAGGAGGTAGGAAGGGAAGGGGACATCCCGGAGCAGTGCCAGCCTTCCTGCTCTGCTGCTGTCTCCAGAGGCAGCAATGACAGGCAGGAGACAGGGCAGGTTGGCAGCCTCACAACAGCACTGCCCAGGTCTGGGGAGATGGGGTCGGGGTACCTGGCTCTGCTAATTAACCCCCGAGGAAATCACCTGCCGACACAGCAGCACGCTCCTTTAAGCGAGCCGCCTCTGCCTCTCCCCGCAAGAGGCTGAGCTGTGCCTTGCAGTAGTGTCTTCGAAGGAGAAGGCTATCAGCTCAAAACAGCCGAGACCTTTAGCTCAAATCCATTAATCCTCTTTATTAAACCCGGGTCACCTCTGAGTCCTGGCAAATTAA
Organism: Pandion haliaetus; assembly: GCA_013401275.1. Classification (NCBI taxonomy): domain Eukaryota; kingdom Metazoa; phylum Chordata; class Aves; order Accipitriformes; family Pandionidae; genus Pandion; species Pandion haliaetus. The sequence continues at coordinate 226,145 of VYZV01002419.1, read as the reverse complement.
CCAGCATCTCCCCACTGCAAGTACATCAAGAGGAAACGTGCTGTACAGCGCCTGTAATTTTCATGGACCAGGGCTCCAGGGTCAGAGGGCTTCCCAGGCTCCATTCTCTGCCTTTGTCAATTTAAAAGGGAACATCGGCTTGCTCTTGTATAAATTACGAGAAAGGCAGAGCAGGGGCCCAGGGCGGCCGCAGGGCGCTCTGCCGGCTACAGCCGTGCCAGTGGCTCCTTCTCCTGCCTGAGGATGGGAGCAGGGGACGGCGAGGCCACGAGCACCAAGTCCTCCGGGGGAAAAATGGGGTTAGAGACATCCTCCAAGCACACCCTCCAAACAGCTGAGCAGCCAGGGTACCGCGCTTGGCATCCTCCAAGGCTACCTTGGCCACGTGCCTTCTCACTGCTTCTAATAAATGGCACATTCCCGGTGCCAACCCAGCTGGGGAGCGAGAGAAAGAGAGACTGGAAGGGCTTTGCTCCAGCTCAGAAGTGGGTGGAAAATTGTTCCCTTGTTGCCTGAAATTTCACCATTTGAAACATCTCCCCCTTTCTGCGCTATCCTGTTGGAGCCACTCTACTCTGAATACTCACCAAGCCAGCACCAAAGCGAGAGCGGCTCTATTTCTGAAGAGCCAAGGACATTTAGCTGGGCTGGGGAAGACCTGGGGCCAAATCCCTTATAAACACTAATTATGCACCCAGTAGAAGAGATATAAAGGAGAAAGCCAGCCCAGCCTGGCCTGGGGAAGAAAGACTCTGTGTGGGCTGAGGGATAAGGGCAGAGCAGGGACTGGAGGTCACAGCACTCCCTTCCTAGGATAGCTCTCCTCCTCCTAGAAACAGCATCCTCAAGACAAGCAAACTTTCCAGAGCCAAGCAAAGAGTGCTCATACATTCTGTGAGTGAAGAAATAGACTTTTTTTCAAGCAGAAAAAAAAAACGTGGGAAAATTTCCAAGTGGCTCTGTAGGAGCTATAAGCATCACATCTACTTCCCTAAGACAACTCCACACCACGGCACTTCCCAGCACACTCTCCAGCCATAGCTCTACCACAGGGCTATAAATCCACCAGCTTTAGCTGAAGTTGCTCTGGTTTTACACCAACTTAAGCCAGCAGAGACTGAGCTGGGGAACCATGACCTAAACACCAGGATGCTCATCCTTAACTCAGTCCAATGGCACTGGGGTTTCTCCACCAGAGTTTAAGTTACAGGTAGGACTGACGCACAGCATCTTAAATCTCCTAGCCATCAGCTTGTATCAGAGCTTTAGTTTTTTATTAAAAACATCATTTCTTGCTGTATTTAATCACCGCAAGGTCATTTCAGTGACAGTTGTCAGCATCCTAGCCAAGGAACCAGAGGAGCAGAGCCCTGTCCTGCTGACCAGATAAAAGGAGGAGATGCTGGGTTTCATTTCCTTGTTTTCAATTGAGAGGTGCCCACCTCGGTGTGCAGATTAAGGTGTGGGTGGGCCGATGTCAACCCCCCATGGGTTGAGATGGGAAGCTGCCGTTCACTCTGCTCATCAGGAGCCCTAAGGAGAGAAATTGCATAGTTCTCCCCACGGCCCTCTGCCCACCTCGAACCAATTTCTGCTCCTTTTAATTCAATTCAGCTCCTCCTGACCTTGGCTGGCTGGAGTTGCAGAGTTTCTCTCAACAGATAGCACCAATTACAGAGGTGTGAAAATGGAAGCCTTTCAATTCGGAGAACAAACCCAAGAAACTGGGACTTTATTGAACTGAGAAACAGGGGGTGGGAAGGGGGGAGCAGACGGGGGCACAGGCTCAGAAATATTGCCTGTGCTCTCTCTAGCAACCAAATGCTTTGGCTGTTCCCTTTGTGGGGGAAGGCGAAGGCTTCGCCTGGGAAGCGGGGCTGCCCCAGGGGCTGGGACAGTGAATGCCGCAAAAGGTGCAGGTTCAGATGCTCAGAGCTGATGGCACCTGGGGACCAGGGATGCAAAAGCCATCCACTGCATCCCTGGCATCACACCTCACTCGTTAGTGGCTACAAACCAGGGCTTTCACATGCATTCCCCAAGGGGCTGATTTCAGACCCCCAAAATCAGATCCGACAGATCTGACAGAAACTGATTTTGCTTCCCCGTAGTGGATCCGGGCTGGATTGAATCTGCAGCATCTGCAGCCTGATCCGTACCATTAGGCACAGGAGCACCTCCATCCACACTACCTCTTTAGACTAACGCCGCTTTTTGTCCACCCATAAAGCTATTGCCAGCCATGGACTGCTGGGCCAAGCCCCTGGAAACCCACAGCCCAAGCGCCAGCACAAGCCCAGTTAGATCTGGTTAGGAGGGCTCTGGCAGGATCACTTAACTGACTGCCTCGGCAGAGATCAACGCACGGACAGTCTCTATAAAAACTGCCTTCCTACTGCTCAGTACACCCTGTGATGATCAGAGAGTCCCCAGACAAAAGCAGGGGATGTTCAGTTCACGGGAAGGAGGCAGAGACAAGCACCTCCCCAGGCTGAGCTGACTGAAGCTCTTTGCCCAACATGCCCCAATGCTAAAAAGAAATAAAACTAAAACAAGAAGTCCTTGATGCCTCGGATAGAAAACAGGGTTACTCTCACGCAAAGCAGCACCACCAAGTATGGTCCCCCATCATCTCCGGATACCTTCAGGTATTTCATGGGCTGGAAGGATGCAGAAAAGCTTTCCCCAGACCTGAAAACTCCCCTCCCCAGTCCTGTCTCCAGCCAGAAGGTCCGACCATCTCTATCAGCACAACGCCCACACACCAACCAAGCCCAGGGTCTCCCTTCGATCCAGATACAACCCTTCCCCAATGAGGACAACCTCACGTTGCAAAGCTCTCCCTTCCAAGGTAACACACAAAGAGCAAACAGGTCCTCCTTGCCTGAATTTTGGGCAATCGCCTCACTGGCTGACACACCTGAGCAGGCTCAGCATCCCCTTCTGGAGGCATCCTCCCAAGCCTTAGAGTTGGGGGGGCACCAAAATGAAGTAGTGGCTCATTTGGGCCTCTCTCTCAAGAGCTGCCACAACTCAGCAGGACTCTCAACAGCTCAGAGGCACGTGGTTTTAAAGCCAGTGCACAGCACCTCCCGTATCTCCAGCCAAGCTGCGACCGCGTCTCCCCCCAACGCCTGCCCATAAATCCTCCAACCTGGTAAACAGTCGAATTACGGCTCCCCGCCATTGCTTAGCTGCTTTTGACACTAATTGCTCTGCAGAGTGTGTGCAACTGGCAACACCTTATTAAAAGTGAAATATATTATACTGTCCACTTATTGCTACTTTATAAAGATAAAGTATCCCGAGGATACGGAAAGGCTGGCAAAAGCATCGACTCTCAGCCTCGGAGTGGCTGGCAGATGCTGCAGCTCACAAAGCAGACACAGGGCAGGCATCACCGGGACAAATGCACACTCTCCGTTAAATTGCAAAGAGCGTTTCCATTTTGAGCCCAAGGGTTGAGTGAAGAGCATGCTTGAGAATTTCTTCTTTGTTCACATCCTGGTTTCAACTGGGAGTTCATCACTCTCAGACCTTGGGGGAAGCCAGGCAGAGATGAGACGCGAAAGGGTAGGGGGATGAAGCATGCACTGCCGTCCCACCAACTTCAAGAGGAGCAGAGGGTGCCCCTTGACTCACAAAGCCAGACTAAGTCTCTTGTTAATCGTGAATTTGCATTTGCCTGCCTCCAGACATCACTGCCTCTCCTGCCAGTGACATTAACCAGGGCATCAGTTGCTCTGACATAAGTGCAAGCCCAAGAGCCTCGTAATGCTCCAGCTTTGTGTCAGGCCAGCACAGGGTTTTTAGGACCCAATGTATTGATATCACAGTCTTTCTCCTGTGTTTGTCAAAGGAAGAAGCTGAAACCCACTGTTTCACAAGGAAAAATGCGCAGAAAGCTCCACTTCAGATTTGGAGCTACAGCGAGGACATGTCTTTTAACATGTGTCTCTGCACATGCCTCGGGCAAGTCATTCTCCCTCCTTCTTCCTTGGTTTCCCTGTCTGCAGTAACGGGGACAATGAAATTTCTCTTCACCGTGAAGTGTTTTAAGATCTACTGAAAACAACCACTATGCAAGAGTGAGACCTGATACCACCGAGTTTCAGTAATAAATGTTTTGATCCAGTCAGGCCTCAGGCCTCATCTCACCAGGTAATTTGGGGATAATTTTTGGTTTTATTTTTAATTGATAGGCTATTTCTGGTTGGGAACACAACAGACAGCAGAAGAGAGGAAGAAGGCAGACACGGGGGATGCCATCAAAGGCACTTCTGCAGCCTGCAGAAGTGCCCACAAAGAGATGGTGTGTAGGGAGGGCAGCACAGAACTACCTGTGTGTGTGGGGGGGAAATCAGCTTCTGGGGACTCATTTTCAGTGTAATGGAGATATTCGTCATATACATCACAAAAGTCATTACATCTACATCCCTCCTGTACTGTGAGTACAGATGCTATTATTTATCACTTATTGGTCATTTCCTACGTGGAAGAGACAACAGACCCACTGCCCATCAGTCCCAAGGACCACAGGACGCAGAAACACAGCCTGCATTGTGCTTTGATTCCTGAAGGAAATGGTATGTCCTAAGCAACAGATTTGAAATATCCAGACTCCTTGGTTCAACAAGTTCAAATCCAAGCAGGATCAATACCTTCTCACTCCTGAGGTATCAGCAGGTAATTGGGTATCATGCAGTGATGAGCAACCTAGTTTGCTCAGAAGCTGCAAACTTTAATCTTTATCCATTCCTGGTACATAGAATGGAGAGGGAGGAACAGATCAAAGGAGAACAGATCAAATTCAGCTGCATTTGGACTCAGATTGCAGAAAAAAGGACTCATTCTTAAGCAAAACGGCACAGGCTTCTAAGGTTCAGCATCTTGAGAGGACTCGAGTACAACACAATGCAGAGAAGTTGCCATCTCTCCAGTGCAGCCACCTGCAATCCCACTGCCGCCTCCCTTGGGTTTTAGGTTGCTCCTGACACCCCGACTTTGCACCAGAGCACTCTCTAATTTCACACTGCAACATTTGACCACCTTGACCTCTGCAAATGCCTACATCCTCTTTCAGCTTACAGACATCCTACCCTGGCCCCCTCCCCAGCGTCCCACTTCTAACCCCACGATGCCCATGGCATTTCAGCAACGGGGCTCATAGGTGCCCACACCGCTTTGTCCCATGGCACCAGCCCTGCCACCAGCTCCAGTGAGGGCAAGGAGATGTTGGTCCATGCTTTGCAAGCAGGAAGGTTCAGCCTGGCTGCAGGAGGTCGACACCTCAGCCATGCAATGCAGAGGTGGCAAGGTAGACGGATGGGCAGAGAGAGACAGAAAAGCGCCATGGGCAGCAGAACAACCTATTTGACAGATTTCCCTGCCGATCAAAGCTAACTTTACTTAGAGTATTTGACATCTGATTAATTATGTCGTGCTGGCTCGTCTCAAAAGGTTGCATTTCAGGCAGCCCTCGCCTTTCATCCTCACACCGTTTGGCGGCCTAGCCTGGTCCCCTGGTGCCAGCAGAGGAGGGGATGGTGGGAGGGTGGCTTTGCCAAATGTCCTGGCTCATCCCTGGGAGGCAGGAGATAAGGAGGGCAGGGGACGGCCGGGGACAGAGCCCCTTTGTCTGCGGTGCCTTTTGTCACGGGTAGATAGGAGGCGGTTGCCTCATGCTGACATTTCGGTGACCAAATTAAAATGCGCTGCCGTAGAGACTAAATGTCATTAGCCTCATTAGAAATTATCACATTAAAATAAACAACAAAAAAAAAAAGTGGAAATTAGCCAACGCCATTAAATAAAATAAATAAACGGGCAGATCCAGCAGGGACTGTGCAGCCGATGCCAACGGCCATCACCTGGACTGCTGAGCTGGGAAGGGGTACAGTGGGAGCAGCCAAGGTCTCCATGGGCTCTGCTGTCACCCAGGAACATGCCAAGAGAGGTCCAGCTATGATGTGGCCCCAACTGTAGCTGCCTGTTTGGGATAAGGCTATGGGGTCCTTTGGGATTCGTTTCCAGACAGTTTCAGGACGCTCTGCACAGGCTGGCTTTAAGGACTTCAATGCCCATGTCCCCTGGGGCTAGTGCTGCAGGCAGCACTCTGCCAGGACTCTGGCAGCAGCTGCACCATGAAGGATGCACCCCATGTGCACTGCTCTAACAGGGACAGAGGTGGTTTTTTTAGCAGCATCTAGGTTTCTCTCGGATGCTTCCCATTCGATTACTGGACAACACCAACCCCATTTCTGTTATGTGCTGTGACAGGACTGCCGCACAAGGTGGAAGGCTGGGTGAAAGAAGTGCTGGTTTGTCCTTGTAAAGAGAGGAATTTTTCCTCTAACCCCTCTTGCTATGCAAACGCCATTTCCTTTGGGGCGGGAGAAGTCATCAGAAGGCCCTTGCAAGATCCTGCTTATGACAGAGCAGATTTGAAAGCCCAGAGATCTCCTTCCCCCTCCTTCCCTTCTGTCAAAAATTATAATCATCATTTTCCAGCTTGCTGAACAATCAAAGTGTGGCCTATATTCGCTGGAGCTCCTTCCACACGCCGCATGCATAGCAACAAGTCCAGGAAACAAAAGCCAGAAGTAAACAGTTGGGCAAGAGGAGGCGATGAGCTGGCAGGTGGACAGCAGAGGAACGCCGCTCAGAGAGCAGGTTGTGGGGTACGGGCAGCCTACCTCCCTCCCAGTCTCGCCAGTTTGGGGCTGCTCTAAGGGCCCAAAGCCTCACGTGAAGACCTCTTCTTCCATGCTCTGCAAGGAGCATGGGAAGAAATGTGCCTGGGCAATTTGGTTAGTGGAAACGGCAATGGTCCTGCTGTACCAGAAGGAAGCCCAAGCCCTCCTGCTGCAGGTTCAGCTGGTCCTCGTGTGGCTGAGGAGCCACGAGGAGCTCACTATTGGGTTGAGCCACGAAGGATGAAGCCACATCAAGCACAGGTATGCCTAGCTGCCCCCTCCCCCAGAAAGCTTGTATCCTCTGCATAAAACCCCATCAGTGCACCAGCTCTGGTCAACACAACGGACTCCCCTCACACTGTGGTTTTGCTGTCCAGACAGTCTGAGCTGATGAGGTCCGGTCCCAGCATCCCATCGTGAAGCGTGGAGCTCACAGGGAGGTTTGCCGTGCTGCCCCTTCCCTGTGGTTTGCAGCCCGCTTCAGTCTCCAGAGCTGTCAATCCAGCACTTTTCACTAGCGCTGAATTCACAGAAAAGTAAATCTAAAAATAACTCTTCTTTTTCCCCCTTCTTGCCTCATCTCACACGTGTTCTGTGTGCACATGACTCTGCCGCACAGGCAACAGGGCCAACTTCTCCAAAATGGCTCCTCCCAAGGAGGCTGCTCTCAACACTGATGCACCGACAGTTCTCTGCAGCTAGCTGAGCCTTGGTGCCCAAGGCTGAAGTGTCCATCTGGGAAACTTAGCCCATGGACACAGAACCAGGGCACAAGATCCATGAAAAGCACCAAGTCCCCTTTCCAGAAATCCCCTGAAACCACAGTCACTGCTTGCTGCTACCGTGCAGCCACTCCCTGCTTCAGGTGATCTTGAAGAGACACCTCCTCTGCAAAACACTCTTCCCTGGCCCTGTCAGAAGAAGCCCACCACCTCCACACAACTCAAATCAATGCCCCAAACCACTGCCTTTCACCACCCCACACTCTCTGAGCCTAAGCCGGGACTAGAGAGAGAGCCCACCAGCTCCAAGGTTCCACTCAGCCAGACCCCACAATACCTGGGGGTTCATGCTACCATCATTTCACAAGGGCAGTGTATCCCCTGCCATTCCTACCTCCCTAGGCCTAGCAAGCCACCTTGCTTGGTCACACTTAGAGGGTGACAATACAGTCCCAGAGCTTTTGAGAAGCAGGCAGGAAAGTGTTTCTCTCCTCTAAGCATGAAACGAAGAGGAGTTCCCTGGAAAAACCCACCCACTGAGCAGCAAGTGTCAAAGCCACCTCTCTATGTGCTGTTGCCGCGTTGGTAATTGTAAGTACCATGCCTTCATTAGGGAAAGGGAGAGATGACTGGGAGGCAAGGAGATTTGCAGCAGAGCTGTTATTATTTTTAAGTTTAAACAAAAAGGAGAAGTGTGACAGCTGAGATCATTCCCCATCCTGCACATGCCAGCAACCGAGAGCATCTCAGAGAATGCTCAGGCCGGAAGGTAAGAAGGAATATGGACCAGTGTCTGGCTTTGCCTAACTGGGGAGGGGAAAAGGATAGGGCTGCAAAGCCCAGGCTGACCACAGGGTCATGAAGGGCGTTATAGAAAAAAACCCCCACAAGTTTTTCTCTGTCCCTGCCTGACTGCAGCACAACGATCCTCCTGGGTACCCTGCTCCCTCCACAAATGCGCCGGGGTTCTTTGCAGCGCCCTGGCAGCCTCCTTCTCCACTCCTCGCCCAGCAACTCTGGTTTCTAACCAAGCAGAGTGCAAACTTCAAATTCCATATTCAAGTGTAAAATATGAACACAGCTGTTTATGCAGCTCAAAATTCACCATAACCAAATATTCAAGCCTTTGGGGAAGATTTTCAAAGGCACCAGTTAAGGCACCCAGCTCCCATCAGTTCCTTTGAAACATTTCTCCTTTTTCAGTTTTTCACAGGAATTCGCACCAGCAAAAGCTCCTCCACCCAGCCGTCTGCAACTAGTGAATGCACAAAGGAGACGCTGTCAAAGAGAAGCTGCTGGAAACACAAAGCAAGGTTCACCACTTTGGGGCATCCTAGAAGGCAGCTGCCGGAGCCACCGGCCCGGAAACCTGCAGCCCCCAGAGCAAATTGTTCTGAAAATTTGTGCTGCAGGGCTTTGCACGGAGCAAAAGCTGCATGTGCCCGTTCTCCCATCACGCTCGCTCCCCACATCATTTGGAAATGAGAGCAAGTGCTGCTCCTCTCCAGCAGAAACAAAACATCCTCTAAAAGGCCAACGCCAGCTTTTTCCCTCTCCCAGGAGCCAGGGGATTGGGGAATCGACCTCCAGCAGGGAAACTACAGCTCAAGCCTCAGGCAGAGGAAGACCAGGCAGTGTTTTTGGGCTGACGCCCACCAATGCATGCTCCCTGTCCTGCTGGGACCTCTTCCCCAGCATCTCTGACTGATGGAGGATTGATGGCTGCAGTGCCTTATCTGCTACTGTCCCCAGCCTTTGAGAGAGCACAGAAAATCCCTTTAAGTCCCTCTCGCTCATATTGAAATGACACTAAAGCAGAACTAATGTGCTCCAGGTACTTATTCTTGGGCTTAGTCGCAGGAATCGGCAGCCCTCCGCCAGTCTGGCATCCCCCACTGGAAAGAGGTGATGGCAGTAGGAAAAGCATGCTCCCGTAGCAGGGGCTACTAGGCGGGGATGGGAAGGTGTCTTTAACTCCTGCAATGTCTGTTTCTTAACTTTAGACTGCATTTACAACCACCACCAAAGCCATGCTGCCCAAGCAAGGATGAGGCAGGAGAGGCAAGGGATTGAGTCCTGCCAGAGTCGCCGGGGGGACGCAGAAAGCAGGTCCCAGGAGCAAGGGGTGATGGCAGAGCTCTGGGGGACTCTCTGAGCTCTGCAAGCTTTATCTTGACCCCAATGCCCAGGAGCAGTGAAAAACAGGATCGTCTGTCTCACCCTGTGTTGCCAGATTTCTGACCTCTGAAAGGAATGGCAAGTCATTTCCCAGGCCAGCAAAGGCAGCATTATAAATGTCTGAAGAAGCTGATGTGCATTGATTTTTGCCACCTGTAGAGCCACGATATCACACCGTAACTGCAGATTAGCCAAATATACTTCCCCCTGCCCCAGATTCATTCTCCAGTGTTTCACAGCCCGCCTCGGTACATCTCAAAACAACAGCACCCAAAATGCCCAGCAGTTCAAGGCATTTGCCAATAGCTTGACAATTAAATTACCCACTGCGCCTCCCCATCCTGCAGCACTGGGCTCATTAAAAATTCTCAGCATCCTTCCCATCAGAAAGAGCCCACCTCACAGGGCAACTGATGTCCAGGAACCCACCTCCCTCAAGGCATCAGCTGACAACAGCATTAAGCCTTTGAAATTATTTTGGATGGAAACTTGTCTTACAAAGAAATAAAAAGCTGCAGAGTAAGACACTATCTATGACCAGAGGGGTCAGGGTTTCATTATTGCATTAACCTTTCATGTCTTTAGATTCCACAAGAGTAAATTGGTAATGAGACGACATGAGCCCCAATGGGTAAAACGCATCTTTCCTAGCAAAATTAAGAGGGAGGGGGAAGAACAGAGGTGGGAGCAAGAGAAAGAGGAAAAAACTGGCAAATAAGCTATTACAGCTAATAATAACTTTGTGATGCTATTTTCTGCAGGAGCCTTCAAGTTGTGATGTTTCCCTTCGCTCTAATTACACCTTCTAAAAGCAGGTTCCCTTCTCACTTTTAACCACCCCGTGCAAAACTCCCGCAGCATTCAGATAAAAATGGAGAGGGAAAGAGTTCGCACTTCACAAACAGCCTCTGCATATCCCAGGGAAGCGTCACCTGCATAAAACACGTGGGATTACGCTTGCAAATAATAAAGAGCTCAAAAAAACCACTCTGGGAAAGGTGCAGGCTCCGAGCATCGGCAGGGACTGCTCAACTTCCCTCAGCACCGGCTGCCATCCAGGGAGACTTGGCCAACATGACTTGCATTACAGCCCACGGCAGTGAAACCACAACTGAAATCAGTGCCACAACCAGGTTGGGCAGGGAGGGAAAACATCCAACCTCTGGAAGACATGCAAAAATAAAAAGGTGAGGAAATGTTCCAATCCCATGCTTTGAGGCAGAAAGTGGTTGGTGTGGGAGCAGGAGGGCAAAGTACCAAGCCGCCAACCCAGTGCACTGGAATATTTCCCTTCCTGTAATGCAGGCAGCAGGTTTCGGCTTCATGGATTAATGGCTGAGCCCAGCTGGGCAAAGTCCTGGGCTGGTTTGGCTCAGGGGACATTCAAAGCCAAAGCAGATATTGCTGCTTAATAGAATAAGAAGGGAAAGCTACAACTGCGTAAGCGCGGATCAAGAAATGTCTCCCAAGTTACTGGGGGCTTAAATGCACAGGGCTTTTCCTTTCCTGGCACACACAGATGTCAGAGCTAGCCCGGGCCTTGGACCAAACAGCCACGACCCAAGGAATCTGCAGTAGGGCACCAGCAAACAGCAAATGCTTCGTGCCAGGTCTCTGCCAGCTCCTGCAGCTTAAGGATGCCTTGGTGACAGCCCATGAAGTGTCACACGTACTCCCATCTGACCTGCACAGCTGCCTTGCATGCATTTCTTTGCAATTTCAACCTGGAGGAACCTTGTCTAGCAAGAGGGTGAAAGAGCCAACGCTCTACTCGGCACTGCATTGGCAAGGCGAGCTGGCCCCCACGCCAGGCACGCCTGCCTTATCTTGCTCAAGATAATATTTTCAATAAAAACCCCCTTTATTCAACAAAGTCAGGCTGCTCATGCAATCACATCATCCTTCTCGTGTTCACGTTCTAAACTATAGGTGCACCATTTTGGTTTAAGGCATTGCTGAAGAGCTGGAGGCATTGCTGTCAGAGGTCTTCCACCAGCACTCCTCAACCAGCCAATGCACGCCCCAGGGGACCGCACTGGCCCCCAGGGCTAACGCACAGCACATCCCCCTGCAATCCCACAGAGCATCAGCGGTACCCAGCCCCATTCCAGGGGTTCTCATACCTGCTGACTGCTTGGGCTGCAGCGTGGCACCGCTCTGCCACAGGACCCTGGGATGTGGACAGTCCCACAGCACAAGCCTCCACAAGCAAGTTTTAGCCCAAGTCCCCTCGTGTTCATCACAGCTGTGGAAAGAGCTGGTTTCCAGCTGTGACACAACTAACCTCTCCCCTGCCAGCCTCATCCTCTTCCCACACACGCCAGCCCTGCACGGCAAAGCGCTGTAACTAAACCATGGAAAGCTGCTGAAATTATAGCTGTGCCTTTTCCCTGCCCTCCTGAGTCCAACATAATTCTTGCTGACAGTCATGAAAAACACATGTTGGGTTAAGATCGGGTCTGAGCCTCAACACCCAGTCCCCATCTGCTTGCACAGGTACTGTAATCTTTTCAGCTGCTAAAAGTGCACATCATCCTCAAAAAAATGCTGGTGACTTTCCCCCCCGGCGTGCAGCTCTGCTGTCAGCCCCCATCGCTCCCTCCCCACGGATGCAGTGCAGGGCTGCGCTCGCTGCCCCGCCACGACCCACCCGCCGAGCATCAGCACGGAGTCAGCGCTGGATCCAAACCTGGCATCTCCCCCCTTATCCTCCCCTGGCAAGCCGTGGGGATGAGGCTAACCCACATTTTGGGAGCCACCTGCTCGGCTCGCGGAGGTTGCAGCACCTTCGCCGCAGTCCCATGCAGTCCCCCCGAGTGCCTGGATCAGGGGATTCGTTTTCACTTTGCAAAAGGGAGCAAGGGGCAGGCACCCGAGTTTGTCTGGCAGGAATCAGGGAAGCAGAGATGAGGGGGGAGCACGGGGAATAGCGTGACAGCTCGGGAGAGAGGGAGGGCACAGGAGGTGCCCAACTTTGAAGGGGAAAAGCTCCGTGACCCTGTCATTTAGAGCCAGAGGTTGCCTGAGGGGAAGGACTCTGCCCAGCCCGGGGGCTGCTGTGCAATCCCAGCCAGCCCCCACCACAGGTGCCAGCGCCGCTCGGGGGTGCGTGCGGCTCGGTGCCCACTCGGAGGGCCAGCCCTGCCACGGGGGACGGGCACGGCTGTTTTAACCCCACTCACTGGGAGCACTTGGCAATTCCCTGCTGCAGAGCAACTCCCTGCATGCCTGCATGTGTGCGTTCGTGCGCAATGTGCATGAAGTCTGGGTCCCCCGTGCGCGACCACCACTCGGCTTTCCCACCCTGCGAGCCGATACCCTCCCATCCCCTGGAGAAAAAAGCTTTTCGCACTACCTGGGATGAAGAGCAGGGCAGTTGTGGCCGTGAAGACGATCCAGCAGGCAGGATGGTACATCTTGGAGCTGCGGTAGACTAGCGGCTGATTTGCTTGCTGCTTGCTGCTGCCGCTGCTGCTTTCGTCTGCGTTGAATTCTGAGCAGGTTTAAATCCAATGTTTGCAGAGGGAGGGAGACTGAGTTAGTGAGCTAGAGAGAGAGAGAGAGAGAGAGAGAGAGACGGGAGCAGGCAGTCAGTGTCTCTGATTTTTTCCTTGCACATGCACGCACACACACACACGCACACAACTAGCAGAAGGAGCACCAGGCTCGGTGCGTGCACCAGGGAAAGCAGACCTCCTACCAGGCACCCATTGGTTCGAGATGCTGACTGACACACGCACACTTGCTCTTCTGCGGGTCTCACTCTGAAACCAGGGAGTTAAATGCAGGCATCGACCTCCTGAGCATCCCTCCCAGCATCGGCTGGCAGCGGTACCCGGGATGGAGGGAGCAGCCCAGCACAGGGTTGGGCACCGTCCCACCAACTTCTTGTGCACCGCCCTGGGCTTCAGCCCCTTGGCTCACCCCTGCCCCTCTGTGGGCTCTGCTCCCCTCTCCAGGAAGCCGGCAGCAGCTCTGCCTACTGCCAAGTGAGGCAAACCAGCGAGCGATCCAAGCTTTTTAGCATGAGTGGGTGTTTTTCGCACAAAATCTCTGAAACCGAGAAGCATCTTCTCCGTGTGTCCCAACCAGAGCTGTATTTTTTCCCTTCAGTGGGTTCACAGAGCCCCAAAAGGACACCAAGCCCAGAGTACCTGCTCCTGCAGACCCACTGCCCGATACCATCCTGTTCCCACTGAGGCCAAGGAGTGTTTCGTCAGGCTCTCTAATGCAATCCTCTCCTTCCAGGCTGTCATGGTTTCCCCCGATCCCTGCTTTCCCCCAGACCCCCTTGGCCCATTCCCATGCCCTTGCCAAGCCCCGAGCATCCCCAGCGCAGGGCATCGGACCCGGCTTTCTGCCTCTCTGCTGGCTGCCCCTGCCACATCCCCCCTCCCAGAGTCACCCCCAGATCAAAGCATTTGCCAGCTAGGGCTTGAGTTTGCTGCATTGCCAAAAAAAAGGTTGCAAAGATAAGTTTCAGAAAGAAATAGCACTTATTTTTGTCATTTTCTAAACAAAATATTTCTTATTTTGCATTCATTGCAGCTTTGTTGAAAAAAAACTGTAAGCATTTTTTAATGCTTAAAGACAAACTAACATGCTTAGTTTTGCTCAAAACAATCTCTTTCTCCACTAACTCAGGGCTAAAGGTCTCTTTTTGTGTTCCAGGCCAGCCCGAGTATACTTTTAGGCCAATACTTTCAACTTCCAGCTATCAGCCCACCACAGCTTTTTGGCACTAGTGGTTACAAACTCCTCCACCCCCCATCCCCCCTCCCAGGGTTTCATCCTGCTCCTTGCTTTAAGTCTCTGTGCTCATCTGCCTGGGCATCCTCTCACCATCCCTGGTCCCCCAGGACACATCAGTTCCCTGGACTATTCTCCCTCAAGACCCCTTTTTGCATTAAACTCATCATCTCGGGCTGTTTCTGGAAGAGACACACTCCACATCGGGCGTGCACAATTCCTGGAAGGATGATGCATCCATGAACAGCCGGCTGCAAACATTCCTTCCCCCAGGCTGCTACAGAGCCAGAGCCCTCCAGCTTCTCTCTGCCACCAAACACCTCGCATCCAAACCCAGACACAGACACAGAACCCCAATAATTTCCTCCCCTGCTGTCTTTCTTCCCCAGGTTTCTCCCACCCACTTGTTGCAGCTCAACAAAGACTAATCACAGAGACGGCAACCGCATCCTCCTCCATGCACACACCTCTTATCTCGCATTATTTTCATACAAAGCAGCACCAGGAGGAGCAGAAACAGCGCTTTTGGCGCGCAAAGCCATATCCTTCGTTCTCTCGAGGGGGTACCCTCACCCAGTGAGGGATGGAAGCTGAGCATGCACCTCCGGGACAAACTTTCTCTGGCTTTTAGCCATTAAGCTCTATTCATTTTCTATTCTGCATGAATAAATTGCAAGTTTTTTAAAGCTTTTAACTCAGCCATATTCCCACATTGTCTGCTGAAGGCATCCCATCTCCTGCATCTTTAGGAACATGCTGAAGAAAACATGCCCAGGGACTTTTTTCTTTTAATAGGAGTAAAGTTACGTTGTTCACAATAACCTTGACCTCTGAAAGAGCTAAACCATCACATTCAGTAAAAAACAACAAGCCTAGTGTCTCACTCAGCTTGAGATGATGTTGGCGATATTTCTGTCCTGAATTTCCCTTCAACTGACACCCAAACAGCCGACTTCACGCAAATTTATCCTTTGCTTCACAAGTGTTTTGGGAAACCAGCTGCAAGGAGGCAACTGGGATTTCCCAGTGCTGCAAGGCACGTGCCCGTGTCCTACATGGGCAGCCCAGGACAGGGACATCTGTCCCCGGAGGGGACTATGCTGCTTCGGGACGAAGCTCCCAGCTGGTGAGCTGAACCCTCCGGCTGCAGCTCACTCTCCAAAACCCACACAGCAAGCTCTGAATCTGCCCAAGGTGAAAAGAAAAATTGTTATCCTCAAGGAACTAAAGGAAATGAACAATGAAATCATTTCTAATTAACAGAAATGTTTGATGGACGCAGAACAAACATGTTGCTCTGCTTTCAAAACCCGAGATGAAAAGCTATATTTGGGCAAATATCAAAACAACACATTCTTACTTTTTTTCCTCCCACCACATTTCTCCCGTATGCTTTTTTTTTTTTTTCCCACCTGGCAATGACTATTAACCAAATCCAGCACATGCTTAGCCGCTTTCCTTCCATCTATTTTGGCCAATTAGGCTGGCACCTGAATTGCCGAGCACAGTTCTAAGGATGACCTTGGACCAGACCTTTAGTGCATCAACGCCTTTGCTTTCACATCTGCAAAATGGGAACAAATGTGCTTGGTCGGGCAAACAAATCTATCACTGCTCACTAGCTCTCCCAGACTGAACAGGGCACTGGCCTGTTTCATTTGTTTGATTTCCAAGACACCAAAAAAAAAATATGTATAAATATGTATTTAGCTGGTGGAGCTTTTCTGGGATATTTGGGGTTGTTTTGTTTTTTGATATCAAGCAGAGAATCTAAAATGCATATTTAAATTTGACAGGCAGCACCCGATCTGTGAGGAGACATTATGGTCTGCTGGGCACATTTAAACATTATTTTAGTGTGTATGTTCAGAGGTTTTTTTCCCCAAGCTGTCTCGATGCATATTCACATCTGGGACCAGTCTAGTCTCTGGGGTAAATAACACTTGAGTTTTCAATAAAGCAGAGATTCCCTCACCCTCTCCTTGCACAGCCAGGGACGGGGAGGGGTGCAGAGCATCCCAAAAGCAGGAGCGCAGGGTGCGAGGCGGCAGAGCGGCCCTGCTCTGTTCACAGATGCTCCACCACGACGTCCAGGCACGCATCCCCAGGACCCAGGCATCAAAGCAGCTTCCACCAGGCTGATCCCAAACGCGGAACATGACCCAGACCCCTTGACGGAGCAAGCCAAAGCCAAGTCCTGCATGACCAGTGGACCACATGCCACAGAGCACCATCTCCCTGCTGACCACCCGCTCCCGAGGCCACTGTCACCTGCCCGCTCTCCTTCCCAACCCCAGCCTCACCACCCCAGCTACCCACAGCATTTGCACCCACCTCCACGGATCACCCTTCCCAGCCCAATCTGAGGTAATTTCCAGCTCCTCTGCACCCTTCTGCAGGGCTGCTTCTTTGCAAAGCACCCGAGTGCTCCCTTACTGGGTTTCTGCTGTCCTCGGGGGTGTGAGCTGCTGGGGGAGCGATGCAGGAGCACTGGGAGGAAGGGATGGAAAAGTCTCAGGGGAAATAGAAAGCATCCAAAAAACGGAGTGCCTGTGGGCTTCACCTCCCCTGCTCCCTCCTCCCCTGCCAGCAGTGCCCAGCACAGTTCCCTCCTCCGCCCCCCCCCTCCCTCCTTCCTGTCCCCTCCACCCCCCCTTCTCTCCCTGTGTGTGTTTGTGTCTCTGCCTGAATGAAAGGCTACCCTTTTCTCCTTGACATCTTGTTAGAATGTGAATACAACATCTATTGATTTGCATTTCATGCAAGGAAAGAAAAAAAAAAAGTAGCTTTCTTTTCCTTAAA
>VYZV01002419.1:180030-198783 GCA_013401275.1 Pandion haliaetus | reverse complement strand
GAAGAGAGCCACGCTGGAGCAGTGCGTGAAGGACTGTCTCCCGTGGGAGGGACCCCACGGTGCAGCAGGGGACGAGTGAGGAGTCCTTCCCCTGAGGAGGAAGGAAGGAGCAGCAGAGACAACTGTGATGAACTGACCCTAACCCCCATTCCAGAGGGAGAGAGAACCGGGAGTGGAGTGGAGCCGGGCAGGAGGGAGGGGTGGGGGGAAGGGGTTCTGAGGTTTTGGTTTTACTTCCTCATATCCTTGTTTTGATATGATTGGTAGTCAATTAAACTGATTTTGTTTCTTCCCCAAGTTGAGCCTGTCTTTTGCCCGTGACCATAAGCAGGGAGTGATCCCTCCCAGTCCTTGTCTCGACCCACGAGCTTTTCTTTATAATTTTCTCCTCATCCCACCGGGGCCGGTGGGGAAGGAGTGAGCAAGCAGCTGCGTGGTGCTTTGCTACCCGCTGGGCAGAAACCACAACGATGAGATACAAACCGCCACCAGCATCACTTTTATGGGACCCCGCAGGCACAGCCAATTTGTCCCGGCTACCAGTTGCAGAAGCCCGGAGCTCTCTGCACGCAGAGGGCTGCCTGCGGGATCCGAGCAGGTTTCTAATGCAGCTGCAGCACAGGGGAAGGGAGCTCCGGTGCATCTCAGGTACGGGAGGCATGGGGTGCTTGCTTAGGCTCATCATACCTGCTCTCGCTCCTCCTGCTCTTTCAGTTCACACCGGGAGCAGGCGAGAAGCAAATCTGGACCAACACTCATTTGGTTTTGCAGATCCCACCAAGCCGAGCCCCTGTAAACCCTGAGGTTTCCAGCTCCCACAGCAGACACCAAGTAGAAGAGACAACCCTTGGGCAGCCAAGGCCAAACCAACCCGATCACATCCCTCCCTCCCTCCCCAAAATATTGTCACTCAAGCCCTAGGAGTGGTATTAAAAGCTCTGTGATTTTTACTGCATTTTAACGCGTGCCGTGTCCCTCGCGTGTTGGGAATGCAGACAGCACAGCCCTGCCTCAGTGCTCGGGAACCGGCACTGAAACGCGCTAGAAACTCAAGCCAATTGAATTACGTGCTGCAAGTAATTTGCTCAAGAAACACTGACATTCTTGTCAAACTATTCACAATTCCTTTCTTTTTTTTTTCCCCTTTTTTTAAAATTTCTGACTAGCTCTGTACACCATTGGATAACATTCAGGAAATGATGGGGATGATTTTCTTTTCTTTCCCTGTCATTGCCATCAAATGAAGTTATTTGTGAATACATCTGCTGAAAACCAAACCAAACCAAACATGACAAGTCTATTTTCACCGTCGGCAAGGCGAAGTTGCAGGCGCTGAGGTATGCACAGCCCCGTGCGTCACGCCTGCATGCAACGCCAGCAAGGCACTTGCAAGAAGCATGGGGAGCGGGGTAGCCACAGGGCAACTGCAAGAAGACCTGGGGTGGGTTTTTACAGCGGGGAAAGGTTGCACAGTAATAATCTAACAACAGAAGGCTAAGCCTTCCCACTGCAGGGAAAGCCATAATACACAGGAAAAGGTGTCCACTTTGATAACATATAGGGGTTTTTGGAGTTACATTATCCCACTGCAACCTACTACTACATCAGCAGCAGCAAAGTAATATTCTAGTAGTTAACAATTTGACTAATAAGCCTCTGTGGCAAAGGCAAAAGCTAAGACAAAAGGCACCGCTTGAACCAGCAATTTGTCCTGATGATAAACTCCTGAATCTGAGGCAACCACGTAGCATTGCTGTGGGAAGCATCTCCTTCCAGGGGTCACAGGAGCTCCTGCCATCTACCCGCTCCTTGGCAGCAACCATTTATATCTGCACCGCAAACCTCCAGAGGTTACAAAACAGAAATTCTTCATTAAGCACAGCCCTAGAGCCCATGAACAGCCTCTACCACCTTCTGCCAGCCAAGCTGCAAGAGTCCTTCCCCCTCCCAGCCGTGGCTGGAGGTCTTTGCTGGAGAGCTGGTCCAAGAGCCGGCAGAGGCTCCTGGACTTGAAACTTCAGAGCCGAAGCCTGAGGTTTTGCAGGGGGGGGGGACACAAAGCCAGCAGCAAGGTACACAGCCCAGGATGGGAACCAGGAGCCAAATGCTCTGGCTCATGCATCCACCATGCTCATCATGGCCCTTTCAGGATTTATAATCTTGATGCTTATGAAATCTCTTCCCAAGAGGACGCCTGGAATAAATTGTCATCTGATAATAGCTACCAGGTGGCAAGGGAAGAAAAAAGCAGACATGCACAGAATGTTTTGACTTCAAACTCATGTGGATTGTCAGAAAGGGAATGTATTTTGTGTCCCTTCCTCATCCCTGCCTCCCCCTCACCATTTTCACCCCTTCATGGATTTTTCAATTTTTTTTTGCTTTCTTCAAGTGGAAGGCAAACTCCCTGGGGCAGCGGTTGGGAGCCAGAGGCAGGGCCCAGAGCAAATCCCCACCACCCTTCAAAGGCTCAGGGGTGGCCAAGTTGGGGTCACCAAGCCAGCTCACCATCTCCTCCCTAATTAAGCGAGCAGATGAAGAAAGCCTCCACAGACATCCCTGCTCCTCTGACATTCTCCCATCGTCCCTTCTCCTGGTGTAACCATCTGCCCCTTCTCACTCCAGTCCTCTCCCCATCATACCTGTAACCTTTCCCATTAACACCTGCCCAGGCAGGTAAAACCGTTCCTGAGCTTAAAGTATCTGCTTTTAATCCACTTGCCATGGAGCCTGCCTCGGGTGAGAAGCACGCATAAAACTCCTTCCCCATCCAGGATGACATTTCCAGGGCAGGGTAGCAAAGGGCATCCTTCTCATGAGCTTCAGAGGACAGTAAAAGGCAACGCCGTACCTCCCTGCCTGCATTTGGGGAATGCACATCCCTTTCTTCCTATTCCAGGAACTTGATGCTTGCTCTGTGCAAGCCCGTGAACACACACACACACATGGATTACTCCTTGTTCTTAGCAGGAAGGGATATTGACTTGGAAATCATCAAAACAACCTCTGAGCCCACAGCACCTCTTCTCACAAAACAAAAAAAGACAGAGGTTGAATGAAAGAAGAAAAGCCATTTTACTACACAGATGATCTGAGGAAATTAGCTTGGGTAATGAGGAGGTCAGCACAGAGAGCAAGAAGGAACTTTTAAATGGCACCTTGAAATTTTAGAGGTCTTTGCCACAATGCACGTGACCCAGGAGGGACTGCAGCAGCAGCGGGAGCTGGCAGGAGAGCAGAGCTGCTTGGCCACCCCGTGTGTGAGGGGCTGTCCAGCTGAAGGTATCAAGAAGTAACAGCCAGGAGAGCACCAGCCACCCACCTGCACAAGTGGCCAGACCTGCTTAGGTCCCGCAACCATGCAGACATGCCCTGCATGCACCGACAGCCACCCCCACAGCATTTCTGGTGGGTGCTGCTGGACCAGGTCAGGATGGCTTTTCTAGGTGCCCAAAGGCAGGTGTCACATCCCTACCTGCGCTCCCCGGCCGCTCCCATTGCCCTGAGCAGGGCAGTGCTGCTGGGCAAACGCAGCATCCCAGAGCCAGCCTTGCCTCTGTTGCTCTGCCTCAACAGTTCAATTCCTGCTCCAGACACGACTTGAGGAAAAAGAAAGTGGCCACAGGCAAGCACTAGTGATGACTGCCAATATAATGACACACATAATACAGTCAGCTCCATTGCAAATGTAATTGCAATCATAATGCAATCAATACCGATGGAAACACCATATTTATACAGGGCCTTTCATCACTCACATGTAATGCAGTCAGTGCCAGTGCAAATATGCCAGCATCTGAAATAAAATATTTGCCATACATCTCATGTACGTGCAGACCAAACACTGCATTCAGGAGAGCCTTGTGATGTTGAAGGCTTTGGGAGGTTTCTGGGCATGCAACAAGCTCATTTTAAAAAAAAATAAAAATCCCAAGTCCAGTTATGCTTTGTAAAATAATAAAACCTACATTCACATTGAATTCTCCTTAATGTAAGTCACAGTTTCCACATTGCTCTCCCTGTCAGTTCTCCACCCTGGCATATTGCTGTGGTCAGGCAGTCATTAACCTCCTGATGGGGAGAAAATGGGGAGGAACTTTCCTGTCTGCTGGCCGGGGCAGCATCCAGATTCTCCACCCAAGTGCTGCACCAGAGACATGCAGTCCTGCTTCATCCAGAGATGCCAACGGGACCGAGCACCTGCCGACATCCCTGCAGATACCAGTGTGACTGGTCCCATTAAGGTGACAGTGCCCACGTGGCAGCAGTCCCCCAGCTGCAGTACTGGAGGACTTTGCCCTTACATTTTGGAAAGCGCAGCGTTCCCGAGGCTCGTACGACCGTACAGCCCAGCAGCACTTGGAGAATAGAGAAAGCCCTCCTGCCCTCGTCCGCCATCCCATCTGCCCTCTGAATCTGATCCAGACAGTCCATCATGGGTCTTGACACATTTAATGTCTCAGTAAAGAAAAACACGATGTGTTGATGCTCCTGTAAAGCTCTGACAACTGACAGCCTAATGGCTCCTTATTTTTTCCCAGCTGCAGTTTAGAAAATGAAATAAATTTAGCTCCTTAAGCAGGCTGGCTGCTCTGTGAGTAACGTGTTTGCTGTGCTCCCAGGCACAAGCACTGAGCTGTGGGACTGGGGAGCAAGGATGGCCATGGGAAAGGACAGCACGAGGGGTGGAAGCAGACTAAAGAGTTGTTTGCTACTAATTTACCCACCCAAATCCACCCAGTGTGCTCCTTGTTCTCTTCCCCCTTTGCTGGACCCAAGAGCCAGGACCCAAAACTCCAGCTACAGGTGATGCTGCTGTCCTACCCTAGAAGGGGTGGATGGGGCAACAGGAGCCCTCTCTGGTGACATCCACATCAGGAGGACCTGGTGCTCCTCGGCACGTCAGACCTCTCCGGTGGGCAGTAAAAGCCGAGAGACACGATCGAAGCTTAGAAGTCCCCTTCTGCTGGTGGCTGCAGTGTATTAAGCAGCGCTGCTGTAATTAGGCTAAAGCACTGTGTGGCCACGGGGCTGAGAAAGCATGATTGAAATCCTTTCATGGGGAAACGGCCAGGTCCTTGTGGAGCACACACCAGCCATTACTCACCAGCATTTGAGTTAGTCCCACTCACCCAGACAAGTCAGCGAGCCTCGAGCCAGCAGCCTGGAAGCCCTTTCTCTGAAATATTTCTAAGCCATGAGTGATGAAGGATGGACAGGGCTGGAGATGAAGCTCTCATCTCACCACGAAGCCTGTGGAAGGCAGGAAAGGAGGCTCGGGAATGGGAACACTACATGGGATCCAGCACCCGCTTCTCCGGCCGCTTGTGCCAGTGGAGGAACCCACCCATTTCCCAGCAGCTGGGATGCAACCCTCTCCCCAATGCGGAGGAGAAGGGATGGAGGTGGGGGGGAGCCTGCTGCCTCTCTCCCCCCACCCATGACAGTCAACATGGGACATGACATCATCTCCAAAACATCACACAGCTGGCAACCCCAGGCAGGGAGCTGGATCCCAGCCACCCAGCTTTTGGGGGACTCCTGCAGTGCCTGGCATCGTTTAGAGGGCACTGCGGAGGTAAGAGCCTCCTTGATCTTAATAACGTGGAGCTTTCAGATTCAGCTAAAAGCCTTTTCTCTTTCATTTGTCCCCACTAATGAACTCCTGTTAGGCAACTTCCCCCCGCCCATGAAGTCTTGCCACCTGCTACAAAGCATTGCTGCTGAGTGGTGGTAGCAGATGCTGCTAGACCCCACCAGCCAACATCACATAAGCACCAGTGAACACCCCATGGCTTGCGGGGTCACCACCAGGTCCCCCAGCCTGGAGGCTCAGAATGCTCTTTTGTAAATCCACAGCTCCCCACCGGAGAGGAAAGCCAAGCAAAGGGACAAGACGGTTGCAAAGCCGATGAAGACAGCTGGGAGGATATAGTGACAAAAGTAGCTACCGACACTGTCAGCTCCTGGCTCACCGGCTCATAAACAAACTCATCTATACCAGTATGAGCACAAACAGCCCCTCAGATAAATGCAGAGGACAGGCTCACCCTTGCAAACACAGCCCCTGCATCAGCACTGGCAACCAGACCACCTCACACAACTACCCAAGCTCTGCTGCATCCCCGCACAGCCCAACGGAGCATGGGATGGGGGCTGCGGCCCCCTCGCACACCCACAAAATCCTCACAGTGACAGGGAAAGCTCACACAGCCACTCCGAGCAGTCTCCCTGCACTCGCACCCCAGCTGGAGCCTGGGGGGCCCTGCCCACCCGCACCCCTACACACACACGCGGCCCTCCCCAGCACAGCGTGGCACACAGACTGTTCCTTTCAGCACTCTTCTCGCCCCAAATTCCCTGCTCTCCCCCTCCCTCACTGCCAGAGGCTGTTTTTCTCCTGATCCAGGCCAGCTTCAAAACCAGGGCTACTGCAGCACCTCTTTGCAGGTGGCATCTCCATCTCTCCAGAGGAGCTAAATGCATTCCCATCTGTAGTGGGGATGACACCGTTTCTTTTTGGAAGCATCCAGGAGATAGAAAAGAGATGAGAAGGGGAAATATTGTGCAGGCCTTTCTAAGGCAAAAGATGTTGAGATTTTCAAAGAGCATGTTGAAGGTAGGAAAGAAAAGCCAGCACTAACTGCAGGAGGACTGGTGATGGCCAAATGGAGCGAAGGGATGGGAAGCAGCAGAGGAGAAGCAAGGGGAGCTCTAGTGCATTGGGAGCATCAGGGCAAGGACACAAGAAACCTCATTTCCCTGGCTCTGCTACAGATGAGTTCATCTCAGCTTGAGAAAGTTGTTTCATTTCACAGCATCTCCCCTCTCCCCCAAAAATACCTGTCGCTGCAAGAAAGGCATGTTCAGGAAAGCAAGAGAGGACAGGGAGAAGGCAGAGAGGAAGAGAGCAGTGAACTGATACTCGATAGCTGCCAAGAACCAACAAAGGGGCTAGTCTCCCTCGGAGCATGGCAAGACACATGGAGTGATGAAGCCTCCAAGAAGTTGTAATCAGGACTAATAGTTTGAGGTTCTTAATATTCCTGCAATCCAGTAAATCAATGGCGCTAAATACGAGTGTGGGAAGGCGAGCACCGGACTGACAGGACAAATTAGGTTTGGCTGCAGGGAGAGATTTCTCAAACAGTTTGTTCAATCTGAGCTCACAGCGAACTCATGAACACAACGTATGGTGAGGGTGATGCAAGAGGTGTCCCTCAGGCGAGCCATGTCTCCTCACCGGACACCCCTCCTGGCATCAGCATGGCCCAAGGGTCCTCACCATGCTCAGGGAGGCAACAGCAGCCCCACCACCACCCCTTGGCACTCCAAATGTTGCACAAACATTAACTAGTTGTTCACCTTGCTGGTCCCAGGGCACCGGTAGGATGAGCTCAGTGTTGACCCTATTGATTTATGGGTGCATGTAAACCACCATTCAAGTGCCCGGAATTATTATTAGAGATATCCAAGCACTGGGATTTACAGTAGGATTAGTATCCTGAAACAGAGCTGCTGCTACCCAGAGTGAAGACCATGACTCCTCCTCTGATCCTCCTGAGTATCTCAAGAAAGACTATAGTATTCTGGAGGAAAATAGGGATGCATAACCTTCAAAATAGGAGGATAGGAATAAGGCAGTCTATCTCTTCTGAATCCTCTAGAAGACACCTTGCAACTACAGGAGATCTAGATCAGATCTTAAACAAAAGCCACAGCTATAACCTCAGTCAAGTTATAAATCATGCCTATGGAGTAAATGACCCAAACACGTCCCAGCACTTCTGGGTTTGGGACCCAAGGTGCCATACAGACAGCTCCTATCAAATTTGTCTTATTCCATACTCAAGTCAAACTTAACACAGCCCAGAAATGTGTTAGCAGCAAAAAAATTGGGTGGACAGACGTGTAGCCATGCACTTGTCCCTGTGTTAGCCAGTGGAACATCTGCAGAGGAACTGGCATAGTCTGCCCGATCATCTCTGTCTTCTGCTCTATCCTTCAGGAAATGAGATGACCAGACTAAATATACCAGTGTCTGTATCCCTTGTCATAGGGAACATTCCCAGGTCCTTAAATCATTCTTGTCTCCATATGACAAGGGATTGGAAGGGCTGAGATTATTTATCTTAAAAAGGAGACAAATAGGAAGTCTTATGATAAATGTATATGAATTAATGAATGAGAGAGACAAAGTACATCTGGTGTTTCTATCGTCCCTGCCTTGCAACACAAGAAGTCCCCTTTGATTCCACTGAAATAGTGACAAATTCAAAACTGATGAAAAGAAACACTTTCCCCAACCAGCCTATGAAATCCATTGAACCCAAGAGCTCGGAAGGTTTCAAAGACATTTATATCAATAACACAGCTATCCAGAGTTAATGGTTAATGCTAATGAAAAGGAGATAATGTGTTTAAGCCCCTCTCTAATGACTGCATTGGGCTGGATATAAGTTGTGGAGTTTAGCCAGCAATTCCAACCTGAAAAATCTCTAATTCACATGGTATTTGCAAGTTAGGTGCAGCATGGATTTACTGGGGGAGATGGGGTTCTTCCCAACTCCTCTACCCCTACCTATGATTCAGGGCCCATCTCACAACCCTAGCCTGGGCTGAGCTCTACTCTAGGCATTGTACCTATGAATCCAAGCAGATATTCCTAGGAAATGTTTGCATTCCCCTTCCTCCTCTCCCACCCAAGAAAAAGAGCGCAGGGAGGTCTGGAAAGCTTCTTTAATCGTATACCAGCTATCAGTCCACACCAGGACTGCAGTCTGAAGCTCTCTGGTACTTAATATTTCTTATTAAAACTCATCTACATTCCTTACCCCTGAATTACCAATACAGGACAGCACCACTGCTCTATTTTTCCCGGGAATTATTCCTTTGTCTTTGGTCTCTCACTTTCATGATTGTTATTGATATCAAAAGCAGTGCCCAGAAACTTCAAATGAGAGGCAAACCTCGATTAAGTACACTTTGGAAGAGATGCTCCCTGGTCTAGAAAGCACAGTCTAAGCAGACTGCACAGATACAAGAGGAAAAGAAGGATTTGAAAACATCCCCAAGGTCACAGAAGGAGTCTGCAGTGCAGTCAGGGGAAAGAAAAAAAAACAGTACTGAGACATCTCCGTCCATCAGCCCTGCCTGAAAACCACCCCACCTCCTATTTTCACACCACCTGCAGCTGAAAATTTAGTGTACCCATTCTGCATGTGCTGTGGCGGTGACCAAGCCTGGCCCACAACATCTCCCTTCTTAAAACTCAGGGTCTGGACATGCACATTGCAAGGACCCAAACATCCTCCTCTACTTCCCAACATGTTCTTCATGGATGGCAGGGACCTTTGCCTGTGACAGCATCTCTGCCTGACCAAGACATTAAGCCCATAATATTAAGGCCAGGCAATTAAGGCCAGATCTCCAGTAGGTCCTGATTATAGGCTGGGGAGGTCAATAGACCAAGTCAACAGAGGGACAGACGCCTCCCAAGGGTAGCTCACAGCACCGGTGACAGGAGCCTCTCCTTCTCCACTGACACAGCTTGGGACTTTTTTAGATAGCTGAACGCAGACGGTATGAAAATCCTCCAGCATCTCTAAGCTCTAAATCACAAACCAAAAACTACTTGAGCAGAATGGCGTTTCCCTACACAAATATGTTGCAAAACACTGCACATCTGTCCTGGACATCAACAGTTGCAATGATCACCGTAAAGGTTTGAACATAGCAGAGTGTTCTTTACTCTGGAGTGTAACCTGCTCATTACTAAGTGCTATATAATGCCAAGCTCCTGCTGTAAAAGGCTCTTCAGAAATGACAACATAAAGAATAATGGCCTCCAAAGCAGGACTCAGGTGAAACTTGACAGTTAAAGCCAGGAGAATTTTATATCAAAATCCTGCAAGTTTTACAGGAACATAACACAAAGCCATAAATCACATTGGCTTTGCTTACAAGGTTGGTGGAACTGAAGAAATATAAAACCCCAAAACTTTTGATGAACATCGCAAGTCCTGAGCTTGTTACATGGTTCTGCGCAACTGTTTTTCAAACCCTGTTTACCAACACATACTCAAATAATTCACCGACTTCTGCTGAGTGCAAGGTAAATATTACTCAAAATAATAAAGATACAGTTCTGGCCCAAAGAAAGTGCAACATTTCGATGGCACATAGAGGACATGTCTCGTGATGCCAAAGGAATGAGTCCTCTGACTGCTGTAGGAGTCCAACATTGCAGCATCTGAGCTCAGGCAAGACAACTCCCACCCTCAGGCCCTGTACCCCAAATCCCTCTGCCCAAAGCAGGGACAGAACCCTTCCTCACAACTACCTCACAGGCTTCAGCATGGAAGCGATGAACAAGTACTCAAATACTTGATAAAGGCCATAAAAAACCCACACAAAAAAGAGCAGGGTCACTGCAAGCACTCAAAGAAGACTATTCTTCAACAAACCACCAGCACTTTCCACCATGTTCTCCAGTCAGTGTCTCCTACCTGGCCCTGCAGAGCACAGCACTGTATGGCCCAACGCTCTAGTCCAACCCTTGCTAGACATTTTATGGGAACATGTATATTAACAAACAAAATCTGATGCAAAAATAAAGTTGGAGAGGAGTTTTAGTGGTTTCATTTAGGCTGCGTTGTTTCCACTCTCCATGGGTTATCGATCTCTCCGGAGAAGAGTCAGCAGCCATAGCTGACGTGCCGTCCCTCAGCCAGGGGTAATATACGACCCTGTTGGGAACCACAGTTAACAGATGAACCCATCTGGCAGGGGAGCCAGAGAAGTGATTGATTTACTCTCCGTCCTGGTAGTTAGACTTTTCACCCTCAACAGGCCACGAAGCCTCGTTCATCATCTTCATCAATCAAATGGGCAAATATCATTAAATCTGCAGGCCACAGGCAGCATCATTTATATTTTGGGGTTGGTTTTTTATTTTGTTTCGAAAGTTCACCACCTCCTCTCCCTACATCCCTTACTGAAAAACAGTGCTTCCACCTGTCAGGGATTTGGTGAGGCGAAATGGAGAAGCTGAACCCTGATAAGATGGGATGGTGCCAGGACTTGGGTTCTTCATCTCTCCCAAGCCATTGGGGATGCTCAGAGGAACAGTGTTCCCAAACATCCCAGAGATGCCTGGCCCCATACAGCATCAGAGATGTATGGTTTGATTCAGCTCATGATAGCTGTGTGGTACTGAACGCATCAAGGGAGCTTTGCTACAAGGTTGACCCAGGGCACAGCATTTAAACACAACAAAGCACCACCATGCAGAATTTGGCACAAATCACAGTAATTCCTCAGAATTCAGTGGAGCAGCAATGATCTACTTATGCTGTTCATCTGACCCATAACTTCCCAAGGACAACGCTCTGCTGTATGGGTACTTCCACTTTATCACAACTGTTTACTTAAGCATTGACTTGTCCCTTAATGCACTTTTTCAAAGTCTTTTTTTCCAAAGCACAGGGCCTGTTTAACAGCACGCATCGACACCGTCAACCAGAGTATGTGCAGAAAGGGGACGTAAAACCCATTAAAAAGCAGGGACAGGTTTGAGGCCATCCTGCAGCAAGCTGACATTTCATCCTCGCAGGCTCCCTCCTATCCCAGAGCCGTACAAGCCCACCCTCTGCTTAGCTGAACACTCTGACAAGAGCACAGTCAAGGATGGATGGATGGATGGATGAATGGACAACAACTGCTGACAAGTTCACCGCCTTCTCTCCCAGCAAGACACTACATTAGAAAAGTTAAAAAAAAAAAAAAAAAAAAAACACCACGGTGGAAAATGCTAGACAAAATAATCTGACTCAGGCAAATTTCAGGAAAGTTCAGAAAAGCCTGGAGTGAAAATCCATCTCTAACACAACTGAGAGCGCCACATGAAGGAACAGATGCAGCAGCCAGCCCATAAATTAAATCACCGAAGAAAGGTTAGAAGAGCCAAATGAAATCGCCACCTGCCATTACTTCCGAGGCAGAGAAAGGACGAGGCATACCAAAGGAGGGCCAGCATCGCAGCGATGGATAGGCAGACGAATCGTTTTATTAGCCTTAATTGCCATTTCAATACCGTACCCATGTCTCCACATAAGCCTTCATTTTGTGCAAAGTTGTCAGTTCATGTCCTGAATGGGCCAGGCTTGTTATCAGCAAGCCGTTTACAGCCCCTGGGCTGTGCATTAATTAAAAAGGCTTTGTGCTGAGGCTCATTCATTAGCACACTGCTTCTTTAATCACTGCCTCTTCAGCCACCAGGACAATCTATAAATCTCCTCAAATATGAAATAATGAAGTGGAATGGTTCAATTTATTACAATGTAATAAGTCAGGATAATGTGGGGGTGGACAGGGTGGCACTAGAGCTGTCTCCTTGCCCAGTCTTCCCATCTCATTACTGACAGCAACCATGAATGAGAAGAGCAGAAGGGATACAAGCGAGGACGGTGAACGCATGGGACAGACATCTTCCCATCTCCTGCTGTCCCACCCACCCGAAACCCAACTTGCCACAGGTGATTGAGGATGATGCTGAAAGCCAGACATGGTTTCTTGGCCTTGGGAGAAGTAGGTTTTGCCCTGAAGAGGGTCCAAAGATTTTCCCCTTTGATGCAGACACCTTCTGCAGGAGCAGCTAGCAGCATCCACTCAGTAGCACGATGAAAGGCCACCCGCCTTGCATCCCCATTTTCCCATTTGCATCTTTATTTTCCCCACTTCTCCTTCTTTAGACCTTGTTCCATCATCCCTGGAAAGATCCAGGCTGAGATGGATAGGCAAGTGCCAAGGAGCAGATGCTCCAGGGAACATCAACAAGCTACAAAAATCCACATATTAACTCAACACAAAGCTTCTGTTTCTCCTCTCATGGCTCATCTCCCAGCATCTGGGCTCTCAAGTCAAGCTGCCAAATAAAATATGACTGTACATATTGGGTTAATTAACAAAGGGAGAAGGGCGAACACTAGCCTGGCTTTGCATTTCTGGCATAAATGTATCAAGGACGCCTAACTAGTGAGGGGAGGCCAAATGTGAATTTTTCACTTCACAAAAATTTGAGACTAAAGATGATGAGGGAAGAAACAAAAGTTCCAGCTATTTTAGAAAAGCAGCCACAGTTTCTAAAGAAAGTGCAAAATGAAAACTGCCCATACAAAAGTTAACAAAAGCTAATTACACTCTTGCATAAAAGGGAAACATTTAGAGAAAAGCAAGATTTGTAAAGAACGTTGCAGTGTCTTTTAAAAAATTACCTTTTCCTGTCAAAAGATACCTAATAAGAAATATCCAGTCCTCACTGTAACAACTCTACAGTTCGCTACTTTAATTTCAATGCTCTGCCTATTCAGTATTAGAAAGTCTTGAATTCTTACACACTAACAGTTATATAATTAATGTGTCTAGTAATATAAATAATACTATATGTTGATTTACCCAAGTCAAAATTTATTCATGGGATTGACTATAAGAAAAAAAATTAAATCATCAAAAGACACCATTTCAACATTTTCTTTAAAATTGAAATCTGTCTTAAAGTCTTTCTTCATTTCAAAATCTAGGTTACCCTAGGTTTTTTCAGATGGAATATGCAAGCAGGTGCAAGCTATAAACATGCACCATTTTAACTGACCCAGCCTAACGTTGGTGGGAGGGGGTGCCTTGGCCCACAAAAACACTCAAGGTTTTCATTTTTTGTTCCCATTCATTACCAGAGGTGCATTCAAAATGGTGTTACAGGATGGGAAAATTATTTCTTCCCCTGTGTTAGAAAGGACCGAATGTACACACTGTACAAACCCACAGATCTTTAATACTAGCAATCTGCTAAGTGCTAATTTGTCAACATGATACCTTTCATCTCCAAGGTTCCCAAAACACTTCATTTGCTCAAGAGTCACTTGTCCCACCACAATAAGATTTCAGATCATCCATACGGCGCCTGAAGCAGGAGGTTTGGTTTCCTCTTCCCCTTCAAGAAGGGCTCCTCCAGGAGACAGGCGACTAATTACTACTCAAGACAACAAATTAACCCTGTCCCTGGCTACTCCAAGAGTTTTGAGGTACTTTTTACAGGGAACAGCATGCCAGAGTCCTTACCATCAGAAAACTTTATTATACAGATCTTCAAAAAAGCTCATTACTACAAAGCTATGAGCATTCAATCCCATTAATAAAACACATCACTATATAATTATAATATTGGGCACTTAAATTGCAGTTTTCATCCACAGCTCTCAAAGTGTTTTACTGTAGTAAATTAAGTCCCCCCTAATTTGGGCTGGTCAGAGTTTTCCATTTGAAGCTTTTTCCTCAAGGAGAATTTGATTTTGTGTTCAAAAAGAAAATCACAAAAAGGATCTGTTCTTCCTGAAAACATTCATTTCCTTCTGGCAAGGGATATATAGGGAGGGAAAACTCACCCAAAAATCTATAAAAATGCTATGGGGATGAAGAGTCAAAATGCTGCCAAAACAGCAAGTGCCATGAATCTATAAACTTTTTTGGTGGCAGCAAAATTGTTTTTACTGCAAGCTGCTCAGGATGTGTTTGCACATCACCCCTCTCCACACCGGGGGTCTCCGGCTTGCACCATCTTACCAAGGATAAGCAAAGCAAAAATGCCTCATTATGTGAACAAAACCACCCCGACACCCGTTCTTCTTCTCTGAAGGACTCCCCAAACCTTCCTATTGACAGCTTTTGGGGGGGTCTCAAGTTGGCATCTCCTTCCTAAGATCTGCACCCTGGTTTTGGACCGACGGGGACAAAGCCACACTTATTGCAAGCTGACAGCAACACTGGGGCACGGCTGCCCTTGACTAGATCGAGGATGACAGCCGCTTCTCCAGAGTCGCATCTTGGCCCATGCTGGAACAAATATGCTTCCGGCAGGCAACGAAGCTGAGTAAATCAGAGATGACAATAAAAGTATCGAGGAAATTCTCTGTCTGGGAGATGGAGCACACCCAGCACACAAGGTTCAACTTTAATTTGTGAGGAGACCTGTGCGCTCGAGAGGTTATCGCATGAATACCAGTGTAAATGATATCACCATGGGCACCAAACAGGCAGCACGCTCGCAAACCTATTAGCTGGTAAACACCAATCTTCAGTAATTCCAGCTATTAAAAACAACTTAAAGAGAAATCAGATCTCATTTCACAGAGAGCACAGGGGTCTTGATGACTATTTTTAAAGTTTTCCCGCATTCATTTGAATTAACAGTCTATGACTTTTATATGTTCAGCTGCTGTGCTGCTTCCAGGTTTATTAAATTTACAACCAGAGTGACAAGGCGGCTTTTTATTTTTCCCAAAGACCCCCCAGAAGAAAGGCAAATCTTCTCAGGCATCATGCTGAGC
This sequence comes from Pandion haliaetus, assembly GCA_013401275.1. Classification (NCBI taxonomy): domain Eukaryota; kingdom Metazoa; phylum Chordata; class Aves; order Accipitriformes; family Pandionidae; genus Pandion; species Pandion haliaetus. Next base: position 183,400 of record VYZV01002419.1, on the reverse strand, counting down.
TGAAAGCAAGGAAACCATGGGGGTCCAGAAGACCCCTTCCCCAGGACCACACAACAAACCAGATAGACATTGCTCCATGCACATATTTAGTCAAATTTCAAGAAATTTATTATATACGTTGTCGCCCCACAAACACGAGCATCTTTAGACACACACATCTCTCTCCAGGCACGTTGACAACAGCGAACAGATTAAATAGTTAAATGCAATATTCCAGTGCAGTGGAGAAGGGTTAATCTACCTGCTAGTAAGGGATAAATACCAGAGCAGCATCCACTTTCGGGCGCTAGCAAATATCTTTGGCACTTGCATCCCCATTCCTCCCGCTGCCCAAACCCCTCTTGTGCACCAACTATTTATTCCCATGGCTTCCCTCCGAAGAAGGGGCTTGGTTTTGACATCTCAGAGGCGCAGGCTGGAAAGATTGCTGAAAACACAATGGAAAATATATATATTTTCCCCTACCGATGACCGAAAACTCTTTTTCCCTGAAACTGCTTTTCAATCAACTCCCATTAAAATTAAACCCTTTTCCTTGGATCTGGAGAATTTTTATGGCCCGTTCTCACACATTTGACAACCAGCCGGCTCACAGGATGAGGCATCTCCAGGTTTCGCTTGGTGCTTACATGTTATATGTGAAGGGAGAGTCTCCCTCGTCACAGGTAAGAGGATTTAACGGTGTTCATCACAGACCGGCACGGATGCTCCCTGCGATGTCTGGGTAAAACCCCATTAAATCCATCCCATTTTTTACAAGCCATGAGAAAGGAGAAGAAAGGGCACAGCCAGGCACAAACCACCGACATCTATTGTGCATCGCAATGGGAGAAGAGGCTAGGCTATAGGGAGATTTTTCTTTTGGCACTTATTGTCTTCTAAACTCCGCAATCTATACAATATCTATGTTTGTAATCACTCGAAAATTTTCAATTAAATGTAAAAAACCAGAAACAAGTAAATCTATTCTCTCTTTTGACTGTTTTATTGATTAAAATGGATGCCTGAGCTGCGGCCACTGAACCATGAAAAGCAATCTGTCTTGGATGGGTAAGGGATCGTTAGGAAATCGTTGTGCTGAGGTAAGAATAACTGTGCATGTGTACACACACACATGTGCACACACACACGGTGCATGGACACAGATACACACATGCTATGGTGGAATAAGCCATCTGCAATGAAAAAATAAAATTGTATATGTATATATTTTAATACCAAGATCGAAGCAATCTGAGGTGTTAGCCTGTCACAAGACCTCTTCTGATTTTCTAAGTTTCATCATTTTCCTCGGCAGTAAAACTTTATCGTCTCTGTTACTGTGGAGCAAAAAAAACACGAGGTGGGAGAAGAAAAACCTCAAGGTCTGTCATTTGCTACAAGCTCCAAGAGCAAGGAAACCAATTCTTGAATCATTAGGAGATTTTCAAGTTGATGACAAGTTGATTCTCCAGCTGATGTTTCACCTTCCTCTTTTGGCCCTGTCCTTTCAGGAAGAAGTGGAGGATGCTAAATGAATACTAGACATCACCAGGAACACTTAGTTTTGCAGAGCCTGGCTGGTTTGGGTGTGAGTTAACCTCCAGCAAGGAAAAGAAGGGAAGAAACTTCCCACGTGAAGCTTCTGCCATGAGCATTCACTTAAGGATTCCCAGACTGCAGTGGAGATATCTAATATTGGCTCTTAACAGCTACAGGAACAGATGGAGAATGCTTTGGTCTGCGATAACAATACTCTTCTTTTTAAGCAAGACTATCCTGATATCAACTCTATTTTATCTGAGCACCTCAAGTTGAAGCTTAAATTAACCAAACATTGTTTTTCTGTTGTAACCCATCACCATCCCACACGCTAAAAGCCTTGGGGAGTTCAGCTCTGCAAATTCTCAGCCTTTGCAAGAAAAAGATCGTATTTGCTGAAGCCAGCCCATAGCCTGCTCATCTCTGGGTATCCTGGACCCACACATCCACCCAAGGGAAGAACCCTAGAGTGAGGTCAGATTTGGCAAGCCCTGCTGCAAAGCACAGCTTTAAGAAAACCTTGGCTAATAACTGCAATGCTCGCCCTCCCAGGCAGGAGCAGCCTGAAACTCCTTTCAAAAATCCACGTTCTAGCAGGCTTTCATAGGCTGGGACTGAGGCCCCAGCAGCTTTCTCCCACCAACACAGGTCCGGCAGAGAGGCATCCTCGTCTTAGCGGTGGAAAGACCAACAGCAGCTGCCCCACCAGCCGGGATCTCCGGGAAAGACTGGGATGCCGGGCAGGAGCTCTCGGCATTGACTGAGCAACACTGGAAGGCTGGGAGTGTTCGTCAGAGCAGAGATACTAATGAATTTAGCACTGAAACAAGCTGTCATTTAGGAATGTGGGGATACCCACCTCCCCACACACTCGTCCGTGGTATTTGTTAATGGGGAAGAACAAGGCACAACAGCAGATTTAGCCTGACTCATGCAGTTTGCGCTTTTATCGGGTGCCTTTTTTTCCGCCCCTCTACTTCAGAGTGCAAACAACACGTATGAACAGAGCTGAATGGGAAGGGGTGTTTGGGAAATGCTGCTCCCCACCATTTCTAAGCTATGTATTTGTATGTGTGGTGCAAACTATGAGACCTTGACTGCTTCTTATGCTCCAGGAAGCCACTGCCAGGGGGGGGTCAGGATGGGGACACTCACAGACGCTGGGCAGCAGCCAGATGCTTTAGGAAGAGCCCCCTAATAATAAAAATTTTANAAAAAAAAAAAAAAAAAAAAAGAAGAGAATAAAGTTTCAAGTCCCTGAAGTGCCTGGGCCAAGAAAGGCATTGCCAGGTTTTACAGAGCAGATTAGTACTGCCATCACCACAGCCGCCTTCGCTGTGCAGTATCAGATAAAAGCAGCATCAAACACAGGCAAATTGGAGGTGATCTACGGAGCCCCAGAAACTACTATAGGTTGGAGGACCACGCAGATATGTACCCAAGAGGAGGTTCTGAATGGGTTAGCATCCCTCAGATCCTTTAATATATTTTCCCTAATTAAGCTGTTCAATTCACCGGCTTAAATAGCTGCCAATAGCTGCTACAAATTGATTTATCTTTTGATGAAGGTAAAATTTGCTGCAAAAAATGAGAGGCAAACAATGTATGGGTTTAGGGGGATTAAATTACTGTCTTGTGTTAAGATTCAAACATATTCTGGAGGCAGGATGAGCCTTTTACAAGTAAATTGTTTTTATACTATACATTCATTTCTATGTAAACAGAAGTATACTAATTTACACATCCACCTACAATACCTGCTAGATAACACAAGTATGTACTTAAAAGCCAGATGAGATCCCAAGTTCTACGTGGGCACACACACACAAATAAAAAGCAATCATCCTGC
>VYZV01002419.1:164451-179994 GCA_013401275.1 Pandion haliaetus | reverse complement strand
GGGAAAAAAAAAAAAAAAAAAGCCTTCGGGAAACACAGGCGATCCATCCATAATAGATATGGCCTAAAGCAGTCTCTACGTGAAGGGTCATGAACGACTAACGTGCTGGAGGTCAAGTCTCGAAAACTGCATTTCAATTCCCAAACCACTGCAGTCCTCTTGTATGGCACAAGCTTAGAGTTTACCACCTCCACTTCATTATTTTGCAGGGTTTTTTACTCATCAGTAAGAAATGTAAGGTGAAGAGGGATAAATAGTAAGAGTAAATCACAGCCAGCCTGACAAGACTGAGCAATAGTAGCAGCCAGCCCAGGATAATTTGCTTGATCTCAAAAGAGAAGTTTTCCCGGCGGGATGGGACATTATAACCCCGCTAAGTAAGAGAGGCGAGACAAGGAGTTGGCCTCTGCAGCTCCAATATCAAAACGCATAGGGCTTCGAGCACTGATGTCCCTGCAAATAGAGATCCTTCTCCTTTTCCCAGGAAAAGCCATGCTCGTCTCACCTCTACAGCAGAAATGAAATTTGTCTGTGTGCTTGCTCGCTCAAAACCAGCTTTTTCACTTCAGATCATCTCTGGCATCAGTTTCTCCAAAGAGGGAGTTAAAGAGAGTTCAGTGTGAGAGATGCGGCAATAGCCATGGGGGGGTTGCACTTACTGTTATGCTCTGCATCCACTTTATCAGCTATATTGGACATACGCATTTTCCATACAAGCACATGCCAGACATCTGAGAGTGGATAATTTGCCCAGACAGGCAGTAAATATATCTCATCTCAAGCTTCCTCCTAGAATAATGTGCTTTCTAGTGTCAACTCCCATGTAAATCATCACCTTGCAATTTATCCTAAGCTACATTTCAACCTGTTCTGAACCAGCCAGGAAAAAAAAAAAAAAAAAAAAAAAAAAAAGAAACCCGCAGAAGGTCCGGTAACCCTTCTGCCGCAGCTGAACATGGACGCTTCTTCCCTGGCCAATATTTTGAATTTACTAAAGAAAAGACATCTACTGAATTTATGGCTTCCAGCCAAATTTCTGACTCTTAGATTTAGACGAGTCCTAGATTTTCTTCAAACTATACAAAAGGCATTTACATAAGGTTTTGTGAAACATCAGAAGCTCATTCCTTCAGTCTGTTTCTCTGTCTCACCATACAAGTATCCAACTACTACCCACCCCATAGTTACTGCAACTCAATAACTTAGAGGTAGACTAGAAAAACCTCACAAATTGCATGAGAAATTACATGCCTGCTGGATTTTTTTTTAAATCTTCCCGCAAAACCAAAGTAAAGAACGAGGTTTGATGGCACTGTCTGGGCTGCAGCCTTCCAAAGGAAAAAGAGAAAAACAACATTTTCTTTCCAAAAAGTTAGCCCAGAAGTAAACAGAAAAACCTCCATGGGAACTTTCCACCTGGAAAACAAGATCTTTTTGCCAGACCGTCTTTGAAAAAAAATTTTTATTTCCAACAGAAATACCTCAAAAACCAGCCAGGCTTGCCAAAAAGATTGAATTTAAGCAGATATTTAGGCATCTTGCAGCCTAAGCCGGCTGGGGGAACACAGTCCTGGGGGGACCCCTCTAATCTGTGTCCTCTCTGGCTGCAGAGAGAAAAAGCCTCCTGTGCATCTCTGTCTTCTCAATTTTGTGTTCGAAACACTTGAGAATCTCTCTTTTGTTCCTTGACTGTCTCCTTTAATCCTTTCCTCAGTCATTATTCAATATTTGGTTTTGTGACTACATTATTTAACTTGGCGGAGCATTTTGGGACGCAGCTTGCATAAAAGGCTCTATTTTTAAGAATCGGAGGGGACTGTCGCACGAGCAGGGAGGAGACAGTGCTGACAACAAAGAGGAGACCAAAGCTTCACCCATCAAAAAAAAACTCTCTGGGGAAAGTAGGCTGGCAGTCACAAAATCGTCATTCAAGGGAATAAATCACCAAAGCAAACTCCAATGTCGGTAATTTTGTGACGCAGAAAATTGATTCATACTTTACAATCAAGGAGCACCTTCCTCGATAATGTATGCTCAGCATTTTAACATAATTATTTGCGCAACAGTTTTAACATTTGCCGTCTTCTCTGGCTGTCAACCTGGAAGTAGCAAAAAAAAAAAAAAAATTTTAAAATACTCTGCTTCAGAGACAGGATTAAAGAAAAAAAAAGAAAATCAATCTCCGAGCAACCTCCTTTGTATTTTGTTGTGACAAGCCTGAATTTAAACAGCCTGTGAAGTCAAAACAACAGGAGAAATATCAATACACATTAATTTAATCAAGAAACACTATTCTGCCATGCCAGGCCAAACTCGGCTTTATTTCCGCCATGGTTTCCACAGGAGCTGCTAACTCCCCTCTGCCTGCCCAAGCCACCCGTGGTGGCCGGGGGTCTTCTCAAAGCTTCCAAGCCCCCTCTCCAGTTGCATGCCTTTCCATACCCAAATCAAAATTCCTGGTGATGCAGAACCCTGCTAGCACATTGCCATCTCTCCTCCCGGAAAAGGCTCGTTTTGCTGGCAAACGCCCCGGCTGGCCGTCCTGCTGCGTCCTTATTGTCTACCGTGGAGCTTTCAAAGGACAGGCAGATAAAAGGGTAAACATGTTAACAAAAACTATCTCCACTGCACTTGACTTCGTCAAATCCTGTGCGCGCAGCGCGACACTTTGAAAGAAGAATCTCATTAAGAAAGGCAGAGTTGAAAGGATAAGCCCCAGCATACCAAATGCAGAAATCAGATGTACTTGACCTTTCAAATGAATGTACATTTTCTGACTGACTGTTCATGTCAGAGTAATTCAAACAGACACCTCATAATCCTCTTAAAAGACTAAAATTTGGATACTGGATTGAGCACAATGCAGTGTGATCTGTGGGTGGTCTCGTCTCTTCATTCGGTCCTGCCCTTGCCCCCAATTTCCCAAGGCACCTTGAAGTCTTCTCCTCTCCCTGGGCTTTCATGTCCCCCCACATGCAGAGAAGACGTTTCAAGTTTGGGATTCATTAACAAGGTAGGGTCTTCTGTGCTGGCACAGCTGGAAACCAAAATCTGACGCTCCTTAACACAAATTGGGTGATTAAGCTCTTTGGGTGGAAAACAGATGCCCCAATAGCAAGGTACAAGAGCGAGGCCCCTCCAGCTCCATCCAGACAGGCTCCAGCCATGTTGACCCCACGCACAAGTCAAAGGACAATGAACCTCACTTGGGTCCCGCACCTTGTACATCAACACGCGTCATGTACGCAGGCTTACCGAGAAAGAGAAACCCTAAGATTAAGCCATGAGGATCTCCAGAATGCCCAATGGCCTCACATGGAGATATTCACGTGGTGAATGGCTGCAAATTGTGAGGTTCACCAGGCTAAGAGGGTACTAATTACTGCCCAAAGGCAATGGTAAATGAACACAGAGAGCAGCTACAGGATTTCTCCATGGACAATGCTGCTGGAGAGGTCACTGCAATGAGATCAACTCCCTGGCCCGGACCACCTCCCCTTTACAGGTTTTGGACATCTTGGAGATTCTGGTGATATCTCGCTGCCTTCCTTGCTCTATAGTTCAGTTTTCAGCAACAACTTCTGGGCTTCGTTTACCACATCCATAAAAAAGGAGACACAGATGCTGCCAAGCCTTTGAGATCACAAACCCCAGGGAGTCCACAACCCTATAAACATTGGAAGAAAAGGGGGTTTTGGTGTCTATTTATGACCTGGATCTATGAACAACGACACAGTGTGACAGACCACACAGTGACTAAAAGTGAGTTTCTCCTGAGGAACACTGAAAATCAACAGTTTGGCATTTCCAGTGGAGTCCAGTGGTGTTTTCTGACCAGTGAGCAAGCTGGAAGTACACCAGCCTCTTCTGACGTGGCAGTAACGTCAGCCCCAGCCATGGCAGTGCATGCACACACATCCGCGCGCACGCAGCTAGTTCCTGCTCATGCCGCATGGGGCTCGCAGCCATTGCCATGCAGGACAGGTACCACATGGCTTTGTATCCTCTGACGAGCCCTCCCCTTCCTCCTCCCTCTGAGCTCCCCAGCATGTAATATTAATTGGCTAATATTTGTTTAGGTCGTTCCTGACACTTCGCCTTTTGATTCCCACTGCAGCGCATCGGCAGCTCTGGCATGAGTTGCTGGAGGAGCATTGCCTTTGCTGGGGGGGTTGGAGGATGCCGTGGGCAGCCAGGGACGAGGGTGGGACTGGGGGTCTGCACTGCTCCCAAGTCAGCCCCCAAACCCACAGGAGAGGCTGAAGAGAAATCCCTTGGAAAAGTCAAATGCAAGGGGATAAACCAGCTTATTTCACAGGGCGACAGGCTCAAGCACACCACCCGTGCGGTGACTGCTCAGGGGAGCTCTGTTTCTCTGTCCCAGCCCTCCTGCATTCCAGGTAACAGAGTTCTTTTTATGGATTCCCAACCAAAGCCCCCAAAACCCATAAATTCCTATTCTGAGCCAGCACCAGGGTCTCTCAGCAGGCTGAGCCTTCCTGTTACCAAGAGCCCATCACCACAGCATCTGGCCTCTGTCCCTGAAAGGATTTCCGTTTGTCTGATGACTCCCCAAAGGCCACCCGAGAAGAGCACGGGGCTCTGCAGATCTTCCAGCCCAGTGAGCAGGTCAAGACACCATGGGTGTCACCAGGGGAAGCGAGCATCTCTGCTCCGGTGGGGACCCGTCCCTCTGCCTCCCCTGCAAGGGGCTCTCACGTGCTCACCCCATCTCGGAGCCCCACACTGTCCCCAAACTGGGACCCACGTCTGCAAGTACCAGCAGCACCAGCCACATCCCCACTGCCTGCTGACTCACAGGCATGTTTTTTCTCACTCCTCGCCCCTCCTCTCAACACCTCCTAACAGCTCATGAATTTTATAAACTAAACTCATTGTAACCAAACCATGAAATTGCAAATTTAACTCCGTCAACAAACAAAGCCTTGGCAGGGAGCTGGCGCTGCCTGAGGCAGGGCTGCTGTGCTGCCTGGCCACCTGGCGAGGGGAGGTGGACCTCCTCCAAGGGCCACTGTGCCCCGCTTGGTTCCCCTTAGCCATGGGGCAATGACACAGACCGGGCTGTGAAGGATGCTGGAGCATCACAACCTGCGCAGCATCGCAACCTACACAACATCACAACCTACACCCAGCGCTTTTGGCAGCACCAGCCATCTCCATCATCCTTCCCCTTCGTGGCCAGCCCTGCCACGGACCCGAGAGGCACTGCAAAGCCTCGGCAGCCCCAAGACCTCTGGGCAAAGCCTTCCCTGCCCAGCTGCAAGGGCTCTGCAGCAGCCCACGGGTCCAGCCAAGCCTGGCTCCCACCTCCCCCTCGGCTGGCAGCGCTGCACGCTATATCCATGTCCAGGGCGGCCAGGAGAGCCCTCGTTAAGTTAATGGAGTGCTAATTCGCTGGCAGACCGAGGGGAGGGATCGGAGGCACTGCCTCATTTGCTCCGTGGAAGTGGGCCATTAAAAGGAAGGGTGGGGGGTCTCGGGATGGGGTGGGCGGCAGAGGCTGCCACACTGCTTGAGAGATGGAGAGGGGTCTCCCCAGGGACAGCTGGGGCTACACAGACCATTTTAACAGTGTGAAGCAGCCTTTGGCGCAGAGAGAGTGGCAACAAACTGCATTGTTGGAACAAACTGCCTCGTTGCTGCCTGCACCGAGGAGGATGGCAGAGCACCACCAACAGTGACCTTCCCCCCATCGCCCTCACCATCTTCAGGGTTTGGCAGTTGCAACTCTACCAGTACAGTCATCCAAGCCAACCCTTCCTTCCCGCGCACACAAAAGTACTTGCACCAGGTCGGAAAACTGCAGCAATACCTGCTCACGCATGGCATGTCCACACCGGGCTCCTGCCAACGTACAGATGCCACCTCCCTCCAAATAAGCACATTTCCACAGGGTGTTTCTATGGCAACAAGCATCTCCGATATAGCCAGCACCAAGACTCCAGCACCGCTCTGCTGACATGGGAGGCCATGGTCCCGCCAGCTCTCCTTGCTCCACAGCTCCAGGCAGGTCTCCCAGGGCAGAGTTCAGCCATCAAGAGGCCTCAAAAACAACTTACCGCTCCTCACCCGAGGTGGTCACAGGGTCACGGCCCGTGTGGGTATCCCTCGGTCTCCAGAGAAGACCACACACGGGAAGGACACAGCATCCCTCCGGGGGATGTCACCCATCCCGCAGTGCCAAGCCCCTGGCTTGCAGATGGCCCCAGCACTGACAGCCCTGTAAGCTCCCACCCCTGAGAGCAGCAGCAGAGCTGGGGTCATCAGTCATGGAGCCATGCTATAGGCAGCATTAAATCCCAGGCCTACCTTCCCATCGATCTCCTCAGCTCCGTGAAATTAAGAAAAATGCAAGACAAACACAAGCGAACATCCCCAAGCAAGCTGTCTAAGAGGCAACCGAACAGGACCAATTCCCCCAAGCAAGGCGCGGGGAGCTGGCAGGCAGCGTCTAGCTGAAAAAAAACCCAAAACCCAATTCCACACAGAACGTCAACCTCAGCTTAAACATCACCCCTGGACCTCCAACCAGGGGGGGCTGCAACACCCGGCATTGCCAGCATCCACCACCATCTTCAGCTGCCACATTGGAGGCTGCAGCAGGCAGGAGAGGGGATGGGGTTAGCAAAGACATGTGTCATTTCTACATGGAGTAAATTTGTCCTCAGAGGTGGAGAGAAAAAACACAGAAGGCCTGAAAGGTCTCCCTCCCCACAAAAAATCACTTCCCAGAGCAGACCCATGCTTTAAGGATTATATGTGGCCGGACAACACAACACAACATTATCAATGTCTATTTTCGACATTGTCTCCATTCCACCCATCCTTCTCTCTCTCTCTGGCTTTTTAACCATCACTTTAAAAGACTTTGCTGTCCAACTGTGCATTTTGAAAAAACCTCTTTTATTAAAAAAAAAAAAAGGGAATTTAAAAGCTTTAAATCCAGTTCTCTGGTCTCCAAGCCCCTGAAGATTCCTGCACAGCAAATAAAGTGCTTAGCCTCCCTCCTTAAAAAGATTTAATCTCCCATATTTCCAGAGCTTGTATGATTAAACCCCACCTCTAATTCTGCTTTCAGAGCCACAGCTGAATCTCTGCTTAAAGCAAAGAGGCACGGGTGCCTCTCCTCCCATCTCCCTTACGCACAGGGGAGTGGAGCTGCATCCACGAGGATGTGGGGGAAGAGCTGGAGGTAGCAAGGCAGCTCTGAGCATCCCTGGCTCCTAGTGCTTCCTTACCAGAGATGGAAATACCCATTTTAATGTAGCCTTCAAGCACGACTGAGCCTCCTTATAAGCAGCTCTGAAGGAATAAAGAGGGGAGGTAGCATGGACATGCAGGATATCTGCTGGACCAGCTTGCTAGCTCAGAAGCTCACACTCCCAAACATCATCAGCTCTATCGAATCCATGGCAGCAGAGAGAGAAAGAGCCTCAAACTAGCAAGAAGAGACCCAAAACTTCAGCGGGGAGAGTTAGGGTGGGACAGAGCCAGCACCAGCCTGAAAACCTGATATGAAAGCATCCAAGCAAGAGGCTTGGGGGTCAGACCACCAATCTCCAAGATGAGACACTGTCCCTCACAGCAGAGGACTCAATGCAACAGGGGACGTGCTGGAAAGAAGAAGTTGCTACTGGACCCTGGTGACGTTGTTACACGCTAATCACTCATTTACCCTCAGCTATTCATTCTTGACCATTTATACCAGGCAGTGTCCTACTGGAGAGAGTCACAACCGTCTCTTCCCAAGGACCTTCAGCCCAGGTCAAGAGGAGATGGAGCATTAACAATGGGACTGCGAAATAAATACCTTGCCGTTGCAAACAAAACTGGCTTCAGACAAACATGGGCAATGTCCCTGCATTTCTCTGGTTTATGATATGCATGGGGTTCATCAAGACCCTGCACTAATAAGGTGACATGTTTATTGAAAGCCTGGGAGAAATTGACTTTCCAGTGAGACACAGCGACCTTCACCTGCTAATAATCTGGAGGGAGCTCAAGGCCAGCTCTCCAACACATCCAGCACATGGCAAACATGTCCCAGGGTGAGATGGAGATAAATCTCCAAGGAGCGAGGCATTGCAACAACCAAGAAGAAGATTTTTACCATAAGAGTGTTGAGCTCTCACCAGCATCAAGAGATTTGGGCTCGGGTATGATGGGAAAACATCCCGACACTTGTGCTGGGGAACTTTTGCTGAAATCCCATGGGCAAACTATACCAAATCAAGTTTCAAACCTTCCCCATCCCCTTGTTCAACAGAGGCTTTTATGCTGCCAAAACCTATTTATTTCTTGCAAATCTCTATGAGCTACTGCTCATGAATAGAAATGCTTTTATCAAAAACTGTTCGCATTTTCCACTGAAAATTTTAAAACAAGTATTTTCAGGGGGAGGCAGGTTGCCTTCTGTGAGAAAGCCACATATAATGACCCCTCGGTGTATTTTTGCTTCAAAAACCAAAAGAAAATGTATTTTAGGAATGTCAGCCTATGAGATAGGAACAAAAAGCCAATACCAATGTTTCCGAGCTTGGTTTCAAATAACTTTACCGCAGACGTCCCCCTCGGACCAGCCACCTCTCCCAGGGGACCAGGCGTGTGCCCGCAGTGGGACCCCCACCACCCCTCCCATGCCGGGGGCTGCACCAGGGCTGCAGAGCACTCGCTGCCCGGCCAAAAAAAGCCATCGGGAGGAGCGAGCGTGCCCAGGAGCATGCAAAACCAGCTGCTGAGGACCCTCGGCTCATTTATCTTGATTTCTCTTAGCAACACCAGCAAAGGTTAGAAAACATGGGCTTCGTTTTCTGGTTTTGAATTTAGCACGAGGCAAAAGCGAGGAGCACGGCGAGAGCGATGAGAGGGGCTGCAGCAGCCCGGTGTTTCCCCGAGGGCCACCCTGCACCCCAATCCTGCCAGGAAGGGGACCCCCAGTGCCACCTGCCCGAGGACATCGATGCTATGAGTTTCTCAAACCGAAGGGGTTTCGGGCCCTGCTCTCTGCAAGCTGCTGTAATTACCGGGGCAAACCGCAGCATTTGCACCAGCGTCTGCAGGCTGGTGTGCATCTATCGGCTTTGTATGGTTAATTACTGCCATCTCCTCTTGGGGTTAAACACAAGCCCAGAATTAGAGGCAAGCCCACTGTCCTTTCTGAAAGCCTTAATGTACATGTCACTTTGCTTTGAAAATCACTGCATCTGTTATATTTGGATTGCTCTGAAAAAAAAAAAAAAAACAAAAACAAAAAAAACCAACAACTCCCTAATGCCAATCAATTTATTGTCTCCTCATCCCTGGTAAACACTTCCATGCAAAAAGAGAAAAAGCATCTCTGGTCCCTACCACCAGAGATCCAAAGGGCAATGATATGTCTGGATAAATGAACAGGTAGATGTACTTTCATTAAAATCACCACATTTAAATTACTCACAGATGAGATTGAAGACATGAGGTTAAAAACTTAATTGACTAAATCAGCTGAGATGCCGAGGGCTGATTATATAATTTAAAATAAATGTGATATTGGCCATCAAAAACTGCACAATATATTATTACATATCAAAAGCCATTATTCAAGAAGCACAAACAATATCCTCCCAAAGCCCCAGCGGATTTAAATGCATCGCCCTCCCCGGTTTTCTTTGATTGTTTTTCTTCTTCCACAAACCAGGCTGGAAAGAAAAGCAGATGCCTTCCCATGACTCCCCAAAATCCCGCATCAGAATAAAACTCTCCCTGGCTGCTTTCTCATCACAGACTGTACCCCCTTGGGCAGTCACCAGGTTTTAAGGCTAAAGGGGGCCAGGCACAGCCACCCTGCCTGACGTTGCATGTAGTTTGGGCTGTACCCTCACGTTTCTGTATCACACCACTAGCCATGCACTTCACCCACATTTTCCCTAGGAAAATCTTAACACCGGCACTCAGAGTGGTGGAAAGCCCTCTCCTCTCACCACAAATCATCCCCTTCAAAACCCTTTGGGCTATCCAGGCTCTCTCCGCTTCCAGCTTCATGTTTGAGCTTCGTTTCTGCAAGCCGCCAGCAGCCCCAGAACTGGAGCTGGCGGCTGCCACCAGCCTCGTGCCCACGCCAAGGGACAGGAGCGCAGTCCCCACCTTGGTGTCTTGGGGACGAGGTACCCTAGCACGTGGTCTCCACTTGCTAAAACTCATCCCCACCATCCACCCAGAGGTATAAACATTACCTTCTGCCTTACCCCCTCACGCTCTGAATGAATATTAGCCGAGAGCCTGAAAACCCTTCAGAGAACAAGCCCATTCCATGGAAATCCAGATCAGTTTGCAAATTATTTCCTCGCCTGGACTGGGAGCTCATTACAGCCTGGGCGTTATCAATTATGGATGGCTCCTGTGGCCCCCCAAACCCAGGCTGCAGTACCACAAGGAGCTGTTTGCTCTGCGCCTGCAAGCCTCGTCCCCCTCATCTCCTCCTGCTCCCCATCGATGGGCAGGAGGAAGGACCCAACGCCAGCCAACAGCAGCATCGCTAAACCCCACACAAATGCAAGCAGGCGAAGGTGGGGAATAACCCCACAAGCCTCGATGTAACGTTAGGAACATGCAAATCAGCCCCTGGGCTCTCAATTACACCGATTACATTATAATTACAAGCAGTGCCATCAAGGGTTTCTCAAAACCCACGTCTGTTCTTAAAGGATCTGTCAGGGAAAGGCTCCTCTACCGCAGGAAGAGCGCATTAGTATGCGTGCACCATGCACACGGAGGAGAAAGCGCAGGCTCCCGGCGCACGCAGCCTGGCTGGGAAGCAGCCCAGCAAAAAGCAGGACTCCCCCGGCTGCTCGCTTTGCCGGGGCTGGCAAACAGCGGTGCCGTCCCTCACCACCCTTCCCGCATCCCTCTGCCCACAGAGCCAGGCGTGCAATTCTATTAGCCGTTCCTGTAGGTCCCGGGTGGATGGGTTGCGTCAGTTGGGCTCTCGCCCAGAGATCCTGGGTTCCCAAGGGATTACGTGTGCAACCAGGCACCCACAACGGCTCACCTAGCTGCCAGGACGAGCTTTTCCCAGGAACCTGCAGCCTGGAGGGAGGATGACACAGAGCAGGGGGAAGTGTCATTGCAGGAAAGCTCCCCGCCACACACGCTCCCCAAAAGCACCATGCAATCTGTGTTAATCAAAGCGAGAACACGGTGGCCCCTTTCCCAGACCCACTGGCAGCCCAGGCATCGGGAGCGAGGGCCCCGACGTGGTGCTGGGAGCTCCGGCACAGCTGCAGCCCCTGAACCGCTCCCACACAGCCAGCAGAGCATCCAACCGGCTTTTAGGACAGAAAGCACGTTGCCTGTCCCACGGAGTGTGCCCCGCAGGGTGGCTGCATTACAAAGCCATTTACTGAAAATAAAAAGCCAAAAGACCCAACCAAATGCACTGTAATTGCAGGGTTTTCAGGCGCGAGGCTTTCTGACTCCGCATATGAGTGCTGTGATAAACTAGGGTTTGGGAGCCCTGGCCAACAACAGTCTTATGCCCTGCCTGAAACGCCTCCCAAATCCACACACGGCCTCTTAAATCCTACCTGCTCCTCTCCTTCTCTGGAGGAGGGAGGCTGGTGACAACAGGCAGCGGGAGGGAGGCCAGCCCAGCTGGGATATTGCACATCTGGCGGATGCCGGACTCAGCCTGCTGGGATCGCTCCTCTCCCCGCGCTTGGGGGTAAAACAGGCAGGAGGTAGGTCATCCTGCAGCGTGCAAGCAAGGGTGCTGCCTCCCTGCCTGCTCCCCCCTTGCCTCATGGGGTTTTTAAGGTGCTGGGTGCTTTAGGAAGAGCAGCTGAGGGCCGAGCGTGGGCAGGAGAGGTGTTAAGATTCCCAGCACGGCCCTCGAGGAGACATCCCCAGCATCCCGCTGCAGAGTGAACTAATCCTGCCAGGTTAATTCTCTTCCTCAGTTCATTTCAGCTTATTAAAGCCAGCAGGCACCCTGCAGAGGATTCATTACCTGTGTCACTTGAAGGCAAGGCTGGGCCTTAATGAGCCGAGAAACAGGGGAGAGATGNCAAGACGGCCACATCCATCTTGAATGTGGGGAAACCCGCAGCCCCATTCCCATGGCCAGTGCCATAGTAAACATGCAGAACTTCTGCAAGGTCCCAAGCTTCATCCAGACATAATCTCGCTCCCATTTCCTCGTATACGCCTGCTCTCCCCGGCTCTCACCCAACACCCCAGCCCAGCCGCACATCATGCCCCGGCTCCGGAGCTCACTTTGCGTTTATTTGCTGGGAATTACTGGCAGAGGGCAAAAGGAGATGAATTTTCAGCTAGGTGGGTGAGCACATTACCAGCCAGAGAGATGGCAGCTGCTGCAGTACATCTTCATCCCTTTAAATAGTTCCCAGCCTTCCCCCTGCAGAGCCAGGCTGGCTGTGTAAAAGAGATCTCTCCTAATTAATCTAGTCCTCTCCATTGCCGGTGAAACAGAGCCAGAGCTGGCAGATAAAATATTGCAGGAGCTAACAGAGGATGGCAGGCTTGGGTTAGCGAGGCAGAAAGCAAGTGGTGGACTTCAGCTGAAGGGGCACAATTATTTTACCACCATGCTATGCCTCTATTCCTAGACCTGTCTGGCATCTTCCAGTGCCAGCCTGCCTTTTTCATCTGGGTTTTATCCCCCCTCCCCATTTTCCACTCAATCCCTTTTTTGTCACTGGGTGGCTATTTAATTTGTTGTATTCCATGCTTTCCTTTCATGAGAAAAAAAACTTGTATCTGGGCTTTCTTTTTCTCTCTCACTTCATTTCCAAAAATTTTGCTTTTTATGGAAAAAAGAAAAAAAAAAACAAAAAACAACAAAAAAAAGAATTGAAGGGAGAATGCTAAAGGAGCCAGGAGATGAAAGCGGCTTTTACATACAGTCACGAGAGGAAGGATGCAAAGAGGAGCAGAGAGACCATGGGATGCCACTCAAACCAAGACTTTGGCCATACGGGGGTGAGAGGAATTGGGCAGCAGCTTCCAGGGGCTTCAGCAGAGCAAAAACGTGCCCAAAAGCACAGTGCCATCAAAACAAGCTGGGAGAATAACACGCTGGAGACGCTTGGGAATCACTTGGCTCCTGCATGAGGCTGAGCTGATGTTAGCACCTTAGCCTACGGGACGCTGCCTCCCTCCCCATTGCTTTTCCCCAGTCATCGTCTCCCATAGCAGCTCTGCTCCACCTCCTCACCTCCACACACTGTCCCTGTAAACCCCCTCTTGCTCTCAGGAGCAGCATTTTGGGCCTCCCACACCTTCACCACAAAGCAGCTCAGCAGAATCTGCCCCCCCCAACACCTTGCCTATTTAAGCCCAAGCAGGACTGCTCAAGGAGGAATATTATCTGCAAGAAACAGGATGCCTAAAGAAAAATCATCTTTGCTGGTGATCAGCGAAATTGAGACAACAAACAGAGCACAGGAGGGATGCAATCCCTCATTTAAACCTGAGCGAGGAATCTGGTTGCCAGATCTGGGCTCTGCTGATGCAAGTATTTAAAAACCAGCGGGAAGGTTTGCAGTGCACACAGGGCCAAATTCACCCCAGGGCAAGTCCCCTGGCTCCTCAGGGTGGGGGGTGGGGGGGGTGTCACACCTCGTTTGGCTGCGGCAGAGGAGAGGGGGAACAGAGAACACATCCAGGGCTTGCCTCAGATGCAGGGGAAAAAAACCCAACCGTACGTGACCTAACGCACCCAAAGCACACGCAGCCGTCCTCACTGGTGCTGCTAGCAGGGCTGGCTGGCTTTCCCAGCCTCCAAAAGGTTAAAGATGCCATCAGGAACCAAAAGTAGATGACAACTGGGTGTCAGCATCCTCCCACCTAGGAGGACGTGGAGGCTGCATGCCTACCAGGATGCCCAAGGCAAACCTGCTCGCTACCGAATGCTATTTCATCCTTGCTGGCTGGTCTTCATCCCCTTGCTCTTTTACCCTCTCTCCTCCCCCATGAGGCTTTAAAGAGCATCCTGCAGCTCCAGTGATGGCTCTCAATTACTGCAGAGGCAGGAGATGTTTGCTTTCAGTAAGTTTTCCTAAAGAGCCAAGCAGCAGTGTTTGAAGAGGGATGGATACCACAGCTCTGCCAGGCTGGGACCACGCGGCAGCGGCTCCCACCGCCATGCCAGGGCCTGTGCACAGCCCCTCTGCTCCTGCACGTCTCCTGGATGGCTTGGGCACCTTTCCCTGCTCACTCTCCTTGCTTTCTAGCCTGGGGCTCCCTCTGCCTGTCACAGTGCTGTGCGTGCTGTCCCCTGTCCCCAGGGCTTCTCGCCGGGCCTCTGCAAACAGCCTTGGGCTCTATTTGCTGTTGGCGAGAGCCGCGTTTCAGCCATGTACCATTCATGCCGTGGCGGAAGGATGGACCTTCCACAATGCTGAGGTCTCTCCCTGCCTGCCCATCGGCACGGGCTGGGATGGGCAGCAGGACAAGGCAAGCTCTCATGCATGGGTGGGGGGAAATTCGGGGCTGCTGATGAGGATCAGTGTCCAGATCACACCTCCAAGCATCACTGGTACCTCCCCCTGGATCCCTCAGGCTCCTTCACGTGGTGGAAGGAAAAGTAGCAGTTTCCTTCTGGGAACAATGTCACTAGTGGCAGGAGTGGGAAGATGATGTCAAATCACTGCCGTGACCAATGAGCCCAGCTAGATTTTTCTTCTCCTCCTATCACTGCCACTCACCCCTGAGTCACCATGCCACTGCTGAGACACATCTGCTTGGCACAACAGCTGGTCCTAGTGAGCTTGTGATTACAGCTCACTCGCTGCCCTCAGGGGAGAACAGCCGCTTCTACTCCCACCCGCAACTCCCAAACCCATCACCAGTACCCAGAGCACAGTGATAGCCACATTATAAGAGGATCAGAGGAAGGTCTTCCCTCAGCTCGCATCCAGCCAACCTCAGGTCTCACCTCCTCTTGCCTTCTCACCTGCACCGAGCTCCTGCAGCCACTGCGAGCTGCTCCTACAAGCTTCAGCCAGCTGAGAGCATCAGTGAGGCAGTGGGCACAGATGTCCTACTCCAGAGGCTCCTACCACTATGAAATTTGTTGCCAGCTCAAGTTTTAAAAACACTGATGGCTATTATACACACCACATGAAAAAAAAAAAATCTGTAGGAACTATCTGGGCTTAAGTACACGCTAATTGCAAGCACCAAGAGCTTCCAGCAGGAGTGCGGGCCCTGTGCGGATGACACATGTAGATACGTCAACACTGCTGAGCGTGGGGAAATGACAGCATCCACATTAGCACGGCTCTGGAGATTTTACAGGCTTTCCCACAGCAATGGCAAAAATACAACCCAACACCTTTCTGAGCTCAGATTCGCCTTCCCGCCCAACATGGAGCTTGTATCGCTGAGCAGGGATATGCTCTCTAACAGCATCTCAGTGGGACGCAGCTGTACAGCTGCACGACACAAAAATGCCAAAAGTCTTTTGCAAAGCTTTGGAAATGCTAAGGGAGCCCTGTCACTCCACAACACCTCCCTGAACGCCCC
>VYZV01002419.1:153905-164439 GCA_013401275.1 Pandion haliaetus | reverse complement strand
CCCCCCCCCCCCCCCCCCCGGTCTCTAGACCAAGGCAGGAGCCCTACGGCAAGCCACAAGGAAGGCACATTTCACCTTCAAACAGGTCCTGTGCTTCCCAGATGCGCAACTTGGCTGCACCTGGATCCTTCTGCCTCCACCTCCACGCTCACAGAGGAGCAAACCCTTTGCCCAGGTCCCCAGCTGCTCTCTCCAGCAGGAACCGATGAGCTCCACTGGGCTGCATCAGCCCCTCATGCCTTGACCCCGAGCAGGCAGGTGGGTGGAGAGAACCCAAGAGCTGGGCGAAGCCGGGAGCATTTCTCTGCCCAGCCCGTGCGTGCGACAGGAGCAGCCATCTGCTCCCCGTCGGAGCAGGGCAGGAGCCAGCCCTGCCATCTGCAGCCCTCTTTAGCAACGTTGGGCTCCGCACTGTCGGCCCTGCCTCCTTCCCAGCCCGAAACGAAGCTCCGTGTCGCAGGCAGAGCAGCCCAGGCAGCAAATAGAGGATGCTGCCTCTCTCTCACCTGGTCCCCCACCAGTGCGGGGCTGGGCAGGGGAAGCGCTGGCAGGGCCGGCGCTGAAGAACCTGCTGTAATTAGTTTGCAAATGCTGTTCGCCTAGTGCCATCGTTTTCCTGTACCTGGAAGGCTGCAGCATTATCTCTGCTGCCACCACGGCCGGCAGCTGCCCCTGCTCCACACGCTGCCCCTCGGGAGGTGGTTTGGAGAATTTTATACCCCCACACACCATATTTCAGGTCTTCTCTCTCCTCCCTCTGCAAACCTGGGGCCACCACGGGCCGGCAAACCCAGCGGCACCGCATTTCAGGCTCCCTCCTCTCCCCTTTCAGAGTCAGAGCATCCCCAGTAAGGCCGATACCCAGCCCAGCTCCCTGTTGCACCTTGGCGAGATAAAGATGGGACAGGAATTTTAAACTGCCTATCAGCAGGATCTGAAGCCCTCCAAAAGGGAGAGCGTGATAAATTCACCCAGAGAATCACAGGCACAGAGTGCAGGGTGACAACTTATCCTTTGCCATACATACAGATTTATTAAAAATTTAAAATTGCTACATAGATCTAGAGGGCCGGGTTATTTATTTTTGCAAGGGCTGATCAATCACACGTTTCCCCAAAGGATGCCAGACCTTTAACTAGTCATCTGATCATGCCTGCTGTACCTGTGCTGCTCCAGCCCCAGTGCTTAATATTTCATCCTCGCGGTTCCTAGGCAAAGCTGGAGCAGAGTCTGATCTCCTGGCAGAGAAGAGACCTTCCTTTGGCTTTTTACCAGCTCTTTCTCAAGGGCAGAGGTGGAAGGAAAGAAATAACTTTTCTGTTGCCCTCTTCCCCTCCTATCAAAGCAACAGATTTACTTTCAGTCATCACCATCCCAAAAATACCGGTTTTTCAATCGTGAACAGCAAAGCTGCCACAGTGTTTCAGCTGCCTGGGGAAGGGACAGCCAGAGAGGCTGCCACTATCAGGGCTGGCCCCGCTTCAGTCCCCGGACCGGCACGTGTGCTCAACCACCTGCCTCTCCTGCAACCCATGTTTCAACAGTACAATCAAGGTTTTCAGCGGCGAAGCGGGTAAAGTGTGGGAAAGACAGGTTTTTGTAGTCTATAAACTGCAGGGAAAATCTCACGCCACCTCCCCAGGCTGACTCCAGCCATGTGTTTAATCTCACCCCCATCTCAAGCAGCTCCCCCCCTGCAAACGCCACAAAGGCAGGATGACAACGCACCTACAGGCTGGGGGGGGAAGTCTGCAACAGGGCTTGGGTCCCTCCCCATACTTGAGCATCCTCCACAGCACATCCAAAGAGCTGAGGATGCAGCAGCGAATGCCAGGGCTTCTCCAGCCCCGACACTGCCACTGCCGGGAGGGGGCCAATTTGTCCCCTGGGAGGAAGAAGATGTTCAAAACGGCTGGGCTCGCCCTGCATCCACCCTGGATTTTGCAGAAGACATAACCAGCTACTCTGCCAAGCAAGACCAAAGCACCCAGTCGGAGCCAGCAGCGCTGAACACCTAAATAAATCCCCACCTGTTGCATCTCTTGGCACGCTCAAACTGGACCCAACCTCCTGGACCTGATCCCCAGCACTATGCCAATGGATGCGGGCAGAGGATGGGCATTGAGGACCGGCATGTGCCACACGGCTGGGAAAGCACCGGCGCTCCCCATGGAGCACTCTGCACGGGACAGAGCAGCTTTTCATCTAAAGGCCGTATTATTCCGGCACGTCTCTTTTGTGCGCCGGGTCTAATTGAATGGTGATGGTGGTACTAAGCAGCCCTCGCGATCCGAAACCAGAGTCAGCTGAATCTCTGAAATCATGTAATTTTTTGCATGACTGAGTGCACAGATGTAATAAAAAAAAAAAAAAAAAAAAGAAAGAAAGAAAAAAAAAAAAAAAGAGAGAAAGAAAAGAAAAGAAAGAAGGGGGGAATAAGGCCCTTAAATGAATCCGCGATTGACAGTAACGAATGGTTGGAGGGAGCTGAGTTACAAAGCGGCAAGCGGGGAATCGTCCCCCTCCGACCACACAGGGGACAAGATACATCCCCTGATCAAAGCTGCGCCCCCCTCGGAGCAGAGGTTGTCTGTTGGTCCCGCTTCACCAAAGAGCAATAGGCTCGTTAGCAGACCCAGAGCTCATTAGGGAAATGCAGAGATGGCAATTACCCTTCCAGCCATGCTATGCGAAGCGTGGACGCGGTCTGGCTGGGGGGAAAAACAATGGGAAAGCGACTGGGAGAGAGGAAAGCTGAACCCGGCTGGCTGAGGTCTTCCTCCACCCATGCCACAGGAAAAACCCTCCGGAGCTATTACGGACCAAGACGCATCTTCTGAGAGCTGGAGGACTTTGCACAAGCCCTGCTCCCTCCTTCCTTTGCCAGTTAACACTTCTCCATGCAATTCCTTTCCAGGGCTCCCGGTACGGCCATGGCCACTGCTCTCAGCCCCGAGATGCCCAGGGACGCATCCCTTTGCTCCTGTGCATCTCAGGTGCTGCACATGCAAAGCGGAGGTGACAGTTCCCCCAAGCCAGGGGAAGGATGGCTTCTGGCATCCCATGCTCTATTTCTGCATCTGAACAAGTAATACAGACAGAAATTCGCCCCCGCAGCTCAAGTCACCCAGCTAAAACCCAATGCTTAAACCTGTTGCTGAGCCTTTATATGACTGCAGGTGCAAAGCAAGCATGCAGGCATTGCAAGGGCACATCTAGGTAAGATTAATAAAGCCTGCATAGGATTGACAAGGAAGAGGGTGAAGGGGAATAGCTGGCTCTTGTTATTATGCCAGGCACACCAGGTGCCCACATTGCCCACATCAGGAGGAACAAAAAGAGTTTTCAGAAGAATCACAGTCAGTTAGCTAAAGATTTATGAATTTTATCCTTAGTGCACTTTAATTGCGCCTATAAATTAAAAATGAACTAGTTCTGTACTGTGTAAAGTGACTGCATTCACCTAAAAAAATTGCACTTCAACTTTTAATTCCACTTCAATTGCGCACACACACCAAGGCAGCGCTGCGCAGCAACCTCGATCAGCCACTCTGGAAACTGCCGTCACAATTTCATTCCACCTCGGCTGCGCACATACATTTTTTAAAAGTTACTGCTGTGCTGTACAGAGCAACATTAATTGAGTGTTAACGAGCTGTCTGATCAGCTTCCCACTGTCCTTATTACTGGACATCAGGGTCTCTGCAATGTCCCAATTAAACAGAATCAAAGAATACTTAATACACGGTAAACTGGTTCCCAGCCACTTGAACTGATTAACCAGCTGTTCCCTTTATTTGGGTCTTCGTTAAGTGATGCTGCACAGTGTATATTGCCCAAGCAGCTCCTATATTCTGAGAAGGAGCAGGGTTTAAATGGACATTTCTAGGAGAGGCTGAGGGAAGTGCATCGGTTCAGGATGGCAGGCTCAGCGCCTTGCGTTTCATCCCAAAACAGAATGGTGCAGAGAGACAGAATCATGTACTTTGAGTATAATTCCAAGCCAGCACCCGGAATCACTAGTTATTTTGCAGTCCTGTTTTGTTTAACCAGCTCCAGTGATAAAGATAGAAAGGGAGGAAATAACTTGGATCACTGAAGAAGAAATCCTCCCATCTTAATACCAACATCTTATCTTAACACCAACAGAAATAAAGGACCTGCAAAAACCCATTGGCAACATGAGATCAGCTCAAAATGCAAGGCAGGACCAGCAAAATCGCCTTGGGCATTTCCTCAGGGCTGGCAGACTGTTTTGGCATAAAATAAAGCACTTTCTGGTTTTGCATTCACCTCAGCTCGGATGGAAAGTACATGTGCAAGAGATTCCTCAAGGAAAAGCACCCCAGGACCTGGCTGCATGCTTTCTGCCCCAGCTACGGAAATACCCAGGGATGCACCATGTCTTCTAGCTCATGTAAAACTCTTCATCTTTCGTCCTCCCAGGTGGACTTATTGCCAGAAACAGGGGGCAAGGAAACAGCTTCACATAGCACCCAGCTCCTTTGTCACACCATTTCTTCCGACACCAGGCTCTCGCCCCGCCACCCCCAAAGACTGGCAGCTTCCCTCCCACCGGCAGTATACCTCCCACCAGGATCACGCACGGCCACGAGGATGGCTGGAACCCGTGCAGAACAGACCATCGCATCCTCCTTAATGCCAACGTTAGTCCAGCCAGGCGGTGCAACAGTTCCACGTCCCATGCAAAAGCTGGGGATGGGGACAGAGCGGGGAGTCCCCATGCATTTTTTTCCAGCTGCAGGAGGAAAGATGCTACAGCTGTCTGCAGGCTCGGCGGTGACACCAGTTGAGATAAAGGAGAATTTAAGGTGCAGAGGAGAACTAAGCAGATCCTTGTAGATTGGAGTCGAACAAGATAAGGGGGCAATGATGAATATAGAAGCATTACGCTAGGACAATTCAAAGCACATGCAATTTTGGCGGATGGGAAAAAGCGATAGTGCAATGTACTTACAGTCCCCGAGCGATTTGCAAAGCCGGCGGCCAAGGTTTCCCCGTGTCAGCCTCAGCCAGGCTTGGGCAGCCATGCTCTAGGGGGCAAAGAAAACAGTCTTTTAAAAATCATCAGCATCTAACCTCAGGAGAGAAAGCCTACGCTTTACCAGCAAGGGCATTCCTCAAAGCTCATTTTTACTCGCTACTTATTTTACAAGACATCGGCAGAGTGCACAGCACAATTATCAAAGCCTTCAGCTCCCCCCGCTCCTAAATAGAACAGTCAAAGAAAATAGTCTAATTTGACAATTTTCAGCCGGTTGAAATGATACGTGGAAGAGACATGGAAGAAGGAAAGCATATTATTCACTATTTGATAAATTATCTCCATTATATGGAAGGCAAATCTAAGCCCAGGAGATGCGCAAAGGCTGCTGGGGACAGCACACACGTTTTCGGCAGCCACCGAAGGGCATCACCACTGCACCGGGTGGAGAAACCCTGCTTCTCCGCTCAGCCCTTGCTCACGAAGGTGCAAGACAAAACCAAAGGAACAGGACCAAACATTTAGCAGAGTCAGACCTGAAATCCATCACCCCCCACCACCACCTCTGGGTACCCCACTGCTCCTGGGAACGGCGTCATCTTGACCACACTTTTCCCATTTTTCCTCCTACTTGCCCACCAATTCACATCCCAGTGTGTTATAACAGCCCCAGGCAAGCACCGGTCCAAGTATGGATGCCCTGCTCCTCCCAGCCCCAAATGATGCTGCAGACGGGCAGGGGATGGCACGCACACCCCAAGGAGACACCCGTGCCATCATCCCCCCCAGAGAAGGGGTCTGGGAGAGCCATGTGAATGCAGACACCCCCTCCTTGAGGTCCTGCACCCTGAACCACCGTCCCCATCATTCCCGATCCACGCAAATGTATTCATGAATTCGTTCAGAAAGTTCTCCCTGTGCTTGAGCGGGTGCTGCTTGTAATTGCTGGCGGCCAAAATCTGTTCTGTTTTTTCTGGCTGAGGTACCAGGCAATCATCAGCTGTAATTATTTCGAGTCTTGTTACAGATGGATCTCTGAGTTTTCTGTCTTAAACAGAATTCATTATTCAAATGCCTGCTCCAGCCTTCTGCAGCGGGGTGGGCACGGGCGCTGCCGGCCCCCCGCAGCCGCCGCCAGCAACAAATGGTTGCGGGGAAGGCGAAGACGGCGGTGGGATCTGCTTGTCAAAGCCGCCCCGCTGCAGTTCCTCGCCTTTCCCACCTGGCACGTGTTTTGGCTCAGGTTTGGCCTTGGTGCCCAAGGGGAGTGGGGCAGGGGGGCTGCGGGGAGCTGGGGGGCCGCGGGGAGCCGGGTGCCCGGGTCCTGGTGCTGGCTGGGGATGCAGTTAGCATCATTCATGCTGGGTCCAGAAAACCTCCGAACATTGGCTCTGCCTGTTTCCAAGCTGACTTTGGATACGTGACAGCATGAGAGAGGAGCCCGGGGGGCTCAGGAGTGACTCAAAGCACCAGGAGAAGGTGTTATCGGACCAAACGGCAGAAGTGAAATTGAAAAGCAAATCAATCTGAGCTTTCTCTTAGCCAAACCATCCACTTCAGCATTGTTTTCAATGAAAAAGGAGCAATTCCAGTTTTGCTTACTGTACAATGTCTTTCTGCTTTCAAAAACAGACATCACTTATTATTTTAAAATGCAGTAAAGCGCTTTTGAAACTTCAAAAGTCAAACATCCAGCGATCCTAAAAAATATACCAGGCAGAAAACATTCCCCTACCAAGGGGAAGCACTTGCAAGGACAGCGGCAGGCTCAGGGCAGGCAGACAGACAGACAGGGCTGCAGGCACGGCTCCCTGCCAGCAATGCTCAGGCACGAACTACCTGGAGAC
Source organism: Pandion haliaetus (assembly GCA_013401275.1). Lineage (NCBI taxonomy): Eukaryota > Metazoa > Chordata > Aves > Accipitriformes > Pandionidae > Pandion > Pandion haliaetus. Next base: position 157,587 of record VYZV01002419.1, on the reverse strand, counting down.
CTGGCACCAAAAAGCCCCATGCTGATGCTCCAGGAATCACAATTTACAGCCCGTCTTGGCACAATTTCGGCTCAGCACACAGACCATCCCGGTGGGAATTGGGGCTCTCCCCACGCTGAGTGCTCAGGGGATGCAATGCATCACGGGGAGCCCGAAAACCACAGCCCGGGAGCATCATTTCCATTTTGCTGATTGAGGCCACCCGGTTCACCCCATATATTTAATTTTTGGCTCCACGTGTTAACACCACAGAACCGCCACACACAGTCGTCAGACTAAACCGGCTCTGCTCGGCGAGGGTTTGCAGCTCCTGCGAGCACTGCAGCCCCCCCAGCACACCTCCCTCTCCTCCCCTGGAGCTGGCAGCATCAGCGCTCCCCATCCTTCCCCAGCGCCTTTCCCTTAAACACATACAGCGAATTTGTTGCCTTATGGACAAGCAAATGCATACCTCCTGGTCTTCGCCTATGCTGTTTGCACATTTGGTCTCTAAAAACATCCATGAAATATTCACTGAAAAAACACTGCAAGTGTTTTAAACGTTTTTGGGTTCAGATCCTGAGCGTGCACAAAGGAAAGCAGGGTTTTGAGGTTAAAGTGCTGCTGTGGAAGGTGGTTGTGAAATGCAATTCCTGGCTCCTCTGCTGAGTCCCTGCGGCATTAAAGCAAAGTTCTCCCTCCCCTGCCCCCAAAGAAGTGCTTCCCTGCTTTTTAGGGTACAATCTGGATAAACACATGGCACATCCCCTAGCTACAGCAGCGAGCAACACAGAGCCCCTGGCTTAGGGCTGTTGCGGGCCAGTATGCGAGCAGAAATCTACCTGGAAACGTATGGGCCTGCAAATAGCTTATTGCACGCGTGTCTTTGTGCATGCAAGCAAACCGCGCCGGCAGCAGGACGGGGGTCGTGGGTTTGTTTGCAGGCATGAGCAGAGCCTGGGCTGCAGCAGAAATCGTTTAGCAAAACTTTTGCAAGAAAGAGCAAAGCCTTGCAGGGCAGAAGAACAAATCTTAACACATGGGTCATGCAAGGAAAAGCCTTGCAGTCCCCCTGGCCCCAGCAATCCTGCACCCCTGATGCGCAGGGGGAAGACATGAAGCCCAGCAGCAGCGTCTGCCGTCCAGCTGCACGCCTTGCTCTCCTCTGGCTTGTAATTCCTTTTCACGAAGCCAGGCCATCCCTCTTCTCCTTCCGTGGCCATATGGATATCGGGTTTATGACAACATCAAGATTTGCAGAGAAAGCATCTAATTTCCTTTCAAATTTTCAATTGTTGTGTGGGAAAACTAAAACCAGGTTGTTTCCTGGCTGCCTTCCAGGCCAGAGCGGGGGCAGTTTCCAATTTAAAAAGTCAATATTTTCTGCAGGAAACTTCAATTTCCCCCCCAACCAAAAAAACGATGAGGTTTTGTCAAAGTTTCCCAGGGGGCGGGGGAGAGGGACACTCGTAGCAGGCAGCAAAGTGTTGCTAATCTTATGCACATACAAAATGGAAACACCGCTTCCTGGTGGGATTTTTGGTATTTTGTTTTTATAAAAATTTTAATCTCTGTATCCCTCCTGCTACTGTTTGTATTTTTTGTGTGTCTATTTGAAAAGCAAACAATATTGCCTGCTCCTGCGGCGCTCTGGGTTTGGTTTTGCTTTACACTTATTTATTTTGCTCAGCAGTTTAAATTATTAGTCCCTGACCCTGCAAATATCTTATTGCACGTGGATCTTCGTGCAGGCAAGCAAGACGTGCCTTGGGGTCATTTGCAGGTGCAAGCAGAGCCCTCGACCCCAGTGTAGCTAAATGCATTTTAACCCAAAAGAAACAGACCCTGCCGATAACTCCCCCGGCACAAAGGCCAATTTCAGCTTTATTTGCACCAGCTCTGAAGGTATCGGCTCCCCTTGAGTTCGGTAGACAGGCTGGAAATGGGATGGCGAAGGGTCAGGAGCAGCTTCAACACCTCTGGGTGAAGCTGGAGGCTGTTTCAGTGTCCCAGGAGCGTGGGGAAAGGAAGCACAGGGGATAGTAACACCAGCGAAAGAGAAGGAAAACTCCCCTCCTGCTCCATCCCTCCTCCCCTTCGACCCCATCAGCCATCGCTGGCTCAGGGACAGGACACAGAAAAAATGGCAGAAAAGAGCTGTGTTGCATCAAGCTGAANAAAAAAAAAAAAAAAAAAAAAAAAAAGAGTCTCGTTTTCTTTCCTGAAATGCAAACCTAAATAAAACAAGTCATTCCAGGAGCGCCAGAGCTAATGAACCCTTCTTTCCTCTAGATTTACACCTCGTGATTGAACAACTCTGGTGCCTCAGGTAGGGGGTGGGGGAGGCGAGTGGAGCCTGTGGGGCAGGCTTGGGGGACAGTTTCCCCTGGGGGTCACCGGCAGTGCTTTTGTGTTACCCCAAGCCTGGTTAAACCGGGGTCAGTTCACAAGCAACACGCAGCAGCAGACTAAACCTAGGTTCAAACCACCCAGCTCCTTCAGTCCCTTTTCCTTTCTCCTTTTTAACCTTCCCAACAGAAGCAGATGGACCCAGCTCCTTCCCACTCCCCAAACCCAGCGTGACACCCCCCATCCCACCGGGGTGTTTGCTCAGGGGGCAGCTCCAGAGAAGCTGCCAGTCCCTGCCTGCTGCAGGACAGGCAGCACACCTTGCTCTTACACTTTCCAACCAAAACATCCTCACTGGGATCGCTGCCCCGAAATCCAGCTCCCACCTTGCACCCTACAAACATCTCAGTATCAGCCAAGCCAGCAAGAAATGGGGAGAAAAACCCTTCCTGGGCAGTAAATGGCAAACCCAGCCCCACTGTCCCCCCTGCCCCTGCCAAGAGCAATGAGGTTTCACACTCAGTCCACCCAAAACCAAGATCCTAGGCTCAGAAACACCTCGCACACGTAGCCCTGCTCCCTCCTTCACCTGCAGTTTGGGGGCATCCAGGCAATGGGGGGACCTTCTCTCCCCCAGGATGCAGCTCTGCAGCCTCCGTCCCTGGCTCCTTCTTGCATTGGAGTCATCAGCAGCTTCAGAGCCAGCACAGGGGGGAACAGAGCCTGCCAAACCAAATCTGCTCACACCAACCTCAAAGACTTTTATTACTCTGGGGATTTGGTATTAAGTTGTTCTTCCAGCAGCCCCCAAGCTGAAACACACAGGGAGATCCCCAGGGAGCTGGGCAATGTATGGGGACCTTCAGTAACACTGACCACAAGCCTTAGACTTCCAATGTACGGGGAGTGATTTGGGGGAACACTTCTTGATAACCCTAAACCCTAGCTAGCTCATTTTTGCAGGGGGCATGCACAGGGGTACCGAGGCACAGGGTGAATGGCAGGAGCTGATTTCACTGGAGCCTTGCAGCTGCTCTTAGGCACCCCACAGCAGTCTGGGGGGGTGATTCGCACAATGTGGCTCACTCTCAGAGGGAGAAAAACACCAAAATCCCCTTTACTGAAACAGCAGAGTTGAGAAAGCTGCTGCACGCAGCAACAACCGCTTACCTATTTAAAAAAACAAACAACACAACAACCTTTCTGCTGTAGCTAAGAAACTAAACCCCAAAAGAAAGAACACTACGCACCTCCAGCCTCCTTCACACCCTCCAGCTCTCCCAGTCTGCAGTGCAAACTTCCCCCAGAGGCTCAGCGCGCACACACACACACACACCCTTTTCTCCTCCCCCCC
>VYZV01002419.1:96869-116171 GCA_013401275.1 Pandion haliaetus | reverse complement strand
CTCACTTACCCCGTGGCGGCTACCGTGGTGGATGTCGGCTCTGGTTGGAGAATCTCCTCGTCGGCCCTCCTCGGAGAGGGGATGTCTCCAAAAACATCCATGGTGTCCACGGGCAGGGAGGAGCCCTGGGAGCCAGAGTAGCCGGCGGCCAGGGAGGCGAAGGCGGCGGTAGGTCGGTAGCTGGGGCTGCCTCCCCGGCTGCTCGGCGCGGGGGATCCCGTTGACGGCGTGGACTTGCGGGAGAAGCTGACCGCTGCCGGGGGCTGCAGGGTGATCTCCGACACCTCCGCCTGCTGGATGAGGCCTGGCCGGGGCCGGGCACGGGCAGTCAGCTCTGGGGAGCTGTTGCGGGAGCTGAGGGGGCTTTGGGTCAGAGGAGAAAGCCTTGAAGGTTGTAGCACCACCTGATGTAAACTGGGCTCAGCCCTCCTGACCTGCCGAGGGCTGGGCCGAGGTCGGGGTTGGGGCTCGTACCACCTGGTGTCCAGGCTGAATGTGCTTGTGCCGCTGGGGCCGACGGGCTCGGACGGTTCGTGGTAAGGCAACACGGGTATGCCCATACCTTGGCTGGTATGTCTTAGCTGCCCTTGACATCCCATGGGTTGCATAGGTTTGTCCTGCCACTTGGTGGTGGTGGGCACAGAGGGTTGGCCCCTGCCGGGTGACTTGCCGGTCCAGCTCTTTGGTGCCTCCAGGGGCAGGATGCCCGGGTAGGACGCGGGGACCACCTGGAGGGAGGAGGGGGGCGGCCCCCGAGGAAGGCAGCCGCTGGGCTGGGTGCCCTCGGCCGCCTCGCAGGGCTGGAGCTGGTGGGGGAACGGCGCAGGGGCCGGCTCCAGGCCGCTGAAGGGGAACTCGGCCCTGCCCCAGGGCTCGGGGGACCGGCCCCCCGTGGGGGTCTGGGCCAGGGGCAGCGTGCTGTTGGAGGCGTTCTCCCCATTCTCCTCGGGGATGGTGGGGTGTCCGAAGGGCCCCTCGGGGGGCAGCGGCGGGGAGGACATGACCGAGCTCAGCGGGCTGACTTCTGGCATGTAGAAGGGTGGTGGGTCCACCTCCCCGGGGCTGCTGCTGCTGAGGTAACCGTAAAACTGGTGGTGGAAAGCCCGGGGGGCTGGCGGGCGGGCCTGGCCAGTGGCCTGCAGGGCGCCGGGACCCTCCAGCGCCCGGTGGAACCGGGGACTGTATGCTGGTGGCTGAAGGTAGGACTCCTGGCTGGAGGAGAGAGGGGTGAGCTGAGCTTTCAGGGCGGTGACAGAGGCGGGGACGACAGGGTCATCGTTCTCCTCGTCCGACTGCCTGAACTCGGGGTACATGTCAGTCTCCTCCACGAAGGGGAAGCCCTCGATCCGCCGCGTCTTCAGGGACGGCTCCATCTCCGCCGGGTCCATGACGAAGCGGCCATCCGGCCCGCGGCTGATGAGCTCAATGGGGGTGGTGGCCTCGGCTTCGGCCTCCGCCTTGGAGACGCTGTACTTCTTGCTGCTGATGGCTCGCTTGGTCTTCTTGTAAAGGGAGAGCTCCTTCTCCTTGGTGGGGCTCAGCATCCGCTTGGCCTGCGGGCCCTGGTCATCAGAGGACTCCGAGGGGGGACGGAGGGTGCGGATGCTCTCAGGACTCACCTTGCCGGAAGACAACCTGGACCACAGGGGAGAAAAACCAAGAGAGGGGACGGTCACCCGGAGGGGAAAGGAGGCCATCTCACCCAGAAGAACCGCCAGTCAGATCCAGAAAACAATGTGCTACCAGCTCTCAAAAGAGGAACTGCTGGGAGAAATCTAGGGGGGCTAGCCAGGACGGCAGAGTCTTGCCTGGCTGTGGCACAGGCTAGAAGTCTAGCAGCAGCGCACATCATCCCCCACTCCTCGGGAGCAGAGCTCATCACACTCGGCATCCCCCCCAGGGCAGGCAGCTCACACCAACGCCTCGCAACAAGCTCCACCAACGCCTCGCAACAAGCTCCACCAACGCCTCGCAACAAGCTCCACAGCCCCAGCAGGACAAGAGACAGATCCAGAGCTCACTTCCGACTCCTTCAAAGGTTTCCTATGTTCACCTGAGCTATCCATGCCCAGGAAAGCCCCTGAGAAGAGGGACATCAGGCAAACGTCCCCTCCCACAGAACTCAGCATCTCACTTGGAGATGCTGATGGATCATTTCAGACCAACTTTTTCCCCCATTCTCAACAGTCAAACTTAAGGCTGAGAGCCTCAAAAGGCAGGAAGCATCACTCAACCCTATCCAGAAAGCCTCAGACAAACAGGATTGAAAGGCAAAAGGTAGCAGATCCAACACAGACAGTGCAGGCATGGTTATTTCAGTGCAGTGGATGAACCAAAAAAAAAGCAAGATTAAGATCCACCAGCACAAGGACATTTTGCAACGGTCCAGGAGCCAAAGCATGAGGTGTCCACATCTCAAACTCTTGCGCTCACATTGGGAAGATGATCCCACTGATTAGCAGCTATACATGCTTTTGATGGGCTCCGCAAGGAGCTATGGCTACTGCAGCAGCATGAACCACCACCTTTGCGCACATGTGGAAAGAGGCTTCAGCGGGGCACGCTTCATGGGAAAAAAAAAGATACTGGTGTAAGATTCTCTGAATTTCCCAAGAAAAACCAGAGCCGACAGAGAATGACCCAAAAACTACAATGAGCTTGTACAAAGGACTCTCTACACAGCAGGCTAGCCCTCCTCCTAAGGAGCCCCTTCAAGCTGGGTGTGTAATTGAGTTCCACCGGTCAACTCCAGCTTTGGTCAATGTTCACAGATCCAATGGGGACATCTCTTAGCTTAAAGTTTACTGCATTTGTCCCTGCTGCTTTCTGCTCCAAAGCCCGTTTGTCTCTTGTGAACCGTTTTGTTCCTACAAGTTCAGGGAACACCCAAAACAACTCATCAGAAGCAACCAAACAAGGTCAAACATTTCCATTTGAGCCTTGCAACAACTGTAGGAAGCAGGCACCTTGAAGACCCACAGCCTGGTGCTGCAGCTAAGACAGATACTTACGGGGACTCCAAACTCTTCCTGCAGTGGGTTATCGAGAGAGGAGGGTCTGGAAGAGAATAAAAAGGGGAAAGAAGAGAGAACGCTAAGGAGGCGCAACATGACAGAGACAAGACAAACTCAGCATCAAGACAACAAAAGACACTCAACAAGAGGCCAAGGTTTCATTGCTCCAGCGCTTTAATGGTTGCTGACAACAAACAGCTCCCGTCACAGGGTCCTGCCCGTCCTACTGCCGCAGTCTCGCAGGCTAGAGGAGAAGGAGCCGATTCCCCTGCCCTCTCCGGCTCCCCAGCCGCCCTTTTCCCTAACGGCCGCTCCTGCATGGCAGCTGCAGTCCCAGCTTTCAGGAAGCAGAGCGGCAGGGTCTCCTTTGCAGGGGTCTTCTCTAGCCTAGTGTGGCCACCGGGCACTGCCCGCTCCGGGTTGGGCAGAGCTGGGCAGGAAGCAGCTGGAGAGCCCAGCTCTGGGGGGACCTCGAGGAGCTGAGTGGTCCCCCCCATCTCTGGCCCAGAGGACACCCGAGCCCTAAACCCCCGGCTCTAGGAGTTATCACCACGCGAGAGCGCTCCCTCGGAAATCCCAGGCTAGTTTCTCTGTCGCCTCTTCACCCACCCTGCCTCTCCCGCTCCCGACCACGGGCGCTTTCAGGCACAGCCGAGGGATGAAGTCAGGGCTTCACCTGAGGACGCGCATGGACGGAAGAAGAGACAGACAGGGAAGAAGGTTACCACCACAACACAACCAGGGAGGAGAAACGAGGAGGAGGCAGGAGGGAGGAAGCAAGCACACCAGGGACCAGCTCACCTTTCTTGCGCTTGAGCTTGCGTTTGCGTTGCTTGTTGACGAAGCAGGCGGCGAGTGTGCTGAAGAGGATGGCAGCAGCCAGGAAGCAGATGGTGGCAACGATACCAGCCAGCACCGGGCGGGCTAGACCCTCGTCTGTCAGGTCAGGCTGAGGGAATACGTCTGACAGAAAAAAACAGCAATTAGGTGTTACGCACACACCCCTGCCTGCTGCCTTCCCCAAGGACCAACCACAGCGTGAAGGCAACTGGTACCAGGAATGAAAATCTCTAAGTAAAGACCCTGCTTCCAACCTGGGGAGAGCACTCGGCGCTGCTGCAGGCCACTGCCAAGGGATTTAGCAACCTTGCACCAGGTAAACCTTTTTGTCTTAGCTGATAGACCCCCAAGGAAGAAGCCTCCATGCCACACAAATACACATTTGCGTGCAAGCGCACACAACTGCGCCAAACCTGCAGTTACCTCCTGGCTGAATAACCTGCTGCAGCAGCACAAAGTATTTTACCCTGTTTGTCAGTGCTTCATTTCAGCTTTTCAATGAACACTGGGCTCCGAACCCTCACGACGGCCCTCCACTGACCACCAGCACATCCGAACCACCAGCAGACCTCAGCTGTGGCCCTTTGCAGATGCCAGCCCCGCACACACCAGCGTTCCTGCCGTGCACTCGCACGCAGGCTCAGCGTGCTTTTGCCAGCCTGGGAGGGCAGCTGCCCAGGGCCGGGGTGCGCGCACACCCCACGGGCGCTGCCAAACCCCATCGGAAAAAATTGCGCGAGAGGAGCAAGGGCAAGCAAGCAGGCAGCCTGCAGCAGTCAGGCTCTTCACGCCATGCCAGCACCACTTGGGGGCAGAGAGAGACTGCTGCATTCCTGCGTGCAGCAGAGCTGGGTGGCTCCTCAGCTTTTCCACGTGAGCCATAAAAGCAGGGTTCGCCGCATCCCCATCTCCTCCCTGCTGCCCTCACCACCATCATAATCACGTACCCTCGCCTGTCCCTTGCTCAAGGAGCATCCTCCGAGCTGGACCAGGTTGCAGGGTACACGCACGAGCTGCAGCATGTTGCAGTCTCCTGTTGCAAAGCTTTTTTTTCCCCTTGGACTCTGCACTGCAGTGCTACGTTTCCCTCTCTGCACCTTTTATTCCTATTTCCAGGCTGCGCAGTGCCCGGTCAGAGCTTTGCTCTCCGGACACCCCACAGAGCTGAGATGTGCTGCCGCTCTGCAGCAGCGGACGACCGACAACACTGCGCTCCACGGAAAGGACTAAATGGGGCGGTTTGTCCTCGCCCGCTCCAAGTGGTGCTGGTCCATTTGCACTGGGAGGCGGCACGGGGCCAGCAGTGTGTCTAGGACACCAATCCTAACCGTGTGCCCATCAGCCCAGCTCACAGACCGAGCGTCTGAGGCAAAAGCACAAAACCAGCCATTGCTGTCGTAAACAAGCACTGATGCATGACCTGGGGGCTAGCTTAGGTACCTGCAGAATTAGAGATGCTCCCACTGCTGGGGGTAGAAGAAGAAGCCATCCCTTACCTGTACTGGACACGCCAGCAACGTTGCTGGGTTCGCTGATGAGATCCTGCATGACCGCCAGGACCCGGAACTCATACCACGTGTCCTGAAACACCAAGCACATCCATCAGGTCCCCCACCGCAGCCTCCAACCTCCAACCTTACCCAGCTCCTTGAAGATCCCAGCACAGGGACCGAGCCACCCCAAAACCTTCCCCAGAGCAGCAGCAGACAGTGCAACACCAGAGGTATGGTGTGGGCAGCCCCTGCTTACCTGGGACAAGTCCTTGGCAAAAAACTCGTTCTCGGTCCCCAGGATACCATCGTCCAAGATCTCCCACCTCTCCGCAACGCGGAACTCCATGATGTAGCGGTCAATGGGAAAGCTGTGGTTAGCGGGAGGAAGCCACGACAAGAGGACGCCTTGCTGTGTCCGGTTGGCTGTTAGGCACCTCGGTGGGGTAACCAACACCAGAGGCTCTGGAGTTGTTACAGGGAATGCTGCAGACAGAGCAGATGGGACAGGGACACCTTTCAGATGGGGCAAGAGGTGCTCTCCCACATGTGCCCCACCAGTGGCAGCGGCAGGTCCCACCTTCCAGGAGCTTAGGGCACATCTCAGGCGTGTGCTCTCTTATCTCAGAGATTCAAACGTGGCTTTCCAAAAAGCAGGGGACTAACGATGCAGTGACTCCAAGAAAAGGGGCACAGCGTTAGAAAACCTCCTGCTTCCTCCCACCTCTGCCCAAGACAGCCCTAAGGCAGGTACCAGTGCAAGGCCCTTTGTGTTAGCTCCCTCTCTGAGCTGCACGCAAGTGATTTTGTGCTCTATTAATACCTCCTGACCCCAGCTGAACTTAAGGAAGATCTGAAAGGTGACTGGTACAGTACAGCTCTCCTACGCTGTCTCTTAGGACAAGCTCTCAGGGGCCTCATGCATCCAGCAGAGTCTACAAGCTTCATCCAGGACCCTCCACAAACTATCTTCTACGCAGCTGGAAACTACTGCTGCTGATCACCATCTCTGTCCCCAGCAGATAGGACAAAGCCAAAGGGCCACTTCTCCCCACGGACCCCCTGAATCCCTTCCCTTTCCTCCCCTTGTGCCCACAGAGGACCTACCTAGAGTGTTCACAGTGACCACCTCACTGAAGGAGCTGGTGCCCAGCTTGTTTTGAGCCAAGACACTGAACTGGTACGCAGTCTCCGGTTCCAAGGTATCCACCAGTAGCCAACTAGAACCAGCTGGCACAGGGAGAGACAGCCAGTCGTGGGGGCCAAACTGGGCTCTCTTCATCCTGCCAACAGAAAAGGGAGGATCGTCAGGGAAGGTGCCTTTGACAGGGAGGACAAAGAGGCAGCATTAACTTCTCGAGCGAAAATGGAGCTTTCCTGAGCAATGATTTCGTTTGACAGCAGCAATGTGTATGGACGTGGGGCAGCCACTTGCCAGCCAAAAGCTGGCTCGGGGACAGCGCACGCGAGGACTGCCAGACGCAGGGCACCGTCCCGTTGTGCCACACCAGCATCCCCCAACTCACACAGACACTGTCACCAGCCCTCCCCTGTGCTCTGCACCACCTGCACCCTCTGAGCAGGGTCACAGACAAAGGCAGCGCCAATAGCCCCACTCTGAGGTTGTCTCCATCAGATTCCCATAAGCAAAAGTGGAAGCTGGTGCATTTTTACTCCGGTGAGGGCTGCAAAGGGGGTGGCTGGAGCAGGAGACAGGCCCTGTTCCCATTTATACCTTGACAGCTCCCAAGCCAGGGCCAAGTTTTCCCTCAGCTGTAGCCCTGTACATGCAATCCCACAAGAAACATTTAACTAAATCACCATTTTTGCCATATTTGCACAAGTCAGAGGCTGCCAGCACAGCCCAGGGCATAACTCGGTGTTTGGCAGCGCAGCAGAGGCACTTGCAGGGAGCGCAGGACTCAGCCTTTCTGCAGGGGTCTACAACCCACAAACCCAGGGCAAAAAAGCAGCTCCCAGAGCCATCCCAGTGCGACCCCAGCACACACAAGCATGCAGCCACCTCCACAAGCCATAACCCCACTGGGAAGCAGCGCAGTCAAAGAGCCCCATGTCCCAAAGCAGCATCACTGCGCTGCAATGATATTGCAAGTACTGGTGCCCATGTTAAAGAGATGCTCTAGGAAGTCCCAGCCCTTGGCTGCAGGTTTCAGTGGTGTCCACAGAGGATTTGGGCAGGATTACTGCAGACAGTCTATTCTGCATAGGTAAGTGGGCATATCTGTAGCCCCTGGCATACAGCCAGGTAAATCCATCGAGTAGAAAGTAAAAGATGGAGCAAAGACAAATACTGTCACTGTAAAGGGAGCGAAAGGTGAGGCAGCAAAAGCAGCAGCAAGCTATGAACCAAGCAAGTCGGCAGAGAGCCACACACATGCAGCATGCCTCCACCAAACGGAGCGGCTGCGGGCAGGAAAGCCTCGATCACCGCAGCACCGGCTGGGCCTACAGCTGCCAGGATCCCTCACCGCCACAGTGGAGGCATGGAGGGCAGCGGAGCAGCCTGTGATCCCGAGCAGGTTTCCCTGCAGCATTTAACTCCACCACACTTGCATCCCTTCTCCCCGGCACTGCTGTGGGCAGGCACGCAATGGCAAGGGGCTGAGGGTGGGGAGAGCGGAGGGTAAATGCAGCACTAATCGCCCCCGGGGATGGGAAACCACCCTTGCCAAGGGACAGCATGTATGAAGGAGGGCTGCTGTGGTGGCCCTGGCCATCCCTGGGGAGCAGGGCTTGGATTTCCAGCATGAACAACGGCAGAAGCAGGAGGAGAGCATGAACTCCACAGGAGGCAAAGCCATGTTTTGCTTGAGCATCCCATAGCCACGGCAGGGAGGAAAACGCACAGATGGCCAGCATCCCTGGTCCCACAGCCCCCAGGGTTTGCATTATACAGTCAGGGCAGGACGGGTCTCTGCCTCCCTATCCCAGGTCCCCACAGCACCCTGTAAATTCCCTAAGGCAAGCTTGGTGCAAACACCCTTCCCTGCCTGCTCTCCCCAGTGTGGGGTCTGGAAGAGCCTTGAGGAGGCAGGAACCCAGCAGCAGGCTGCAGAGAAAGAGCAGCAGCAGCTGGCACCTCCCTCCAAGGTGAGCCATGTCTCCAGAGCAGAGAGGTTTAACCACTCCTTCCCAAGGACATTTTCATCAGAGCAAGGTCTGCACTGCTCCGCTCGCTCCCTCATTTTTCCCCTCTGCTCGCTCCATTCCTTCTTCTTTCCATCTCCAGACAGACTGTCCAGCCCCACCCCGCAAGTGTCCAGCCTTAGGCTGAGGCAGAGCAGAAATCATTACAGGCAGCGTCTACCCTATCTCCACTCTATCAGCAGTCTCCATCGGGGCAAATTAAGGCAAGGAAGGAAAAAGAGAGCAAGAAGAAAGGCTGAAGAACGCCAGGCCCAGGCCTGGGAAGGGAAGGCGTCATCCCCTGCACAATTGCAAGGACAGCTCTTCAGAAGAGGAAGACAAGAGCAAGTGCAGAGCCCAAAGAAAACCCCAACCTCGCTGCAGCTATGTTTCACCCTCCCCTGCCCCAGAGGAAAGCCGGCAGGGAGGAGCCCGGCCCCATTGCGGGAAGGCGGGATGCACCCACTGGCTTTGGGTACCAGGTAGCGCAGGCTGGCACAGGAGCGATGGCAGCGAAGCCCCATGAGACAGACCCGGCCAGCATCTCGTGGTGGCTGGTTGTGAACTCAGCTGGGATTTAAACACCTCCAGGGAGCCGCAGAGCAAGGAGAGATCATTGATCATTTCTGCTTAGTCACAGCTCTGCCAGGACGCACTCTATAAAGGTTGCATTTTCCATCCTCTCCCTGGCTGTTAAGCTTCATAAACAGTTTATCTTGAAATTAGATGCCAGAGGCAAAGTTACATGAATGCAAAGCATCTCCCTTGTACCATAAGCAGAATAAAACCTGCTGGGGCAGACGGAGGTACTGGCTAGCACAGAAGGGAGAGGAAATACAGGAACTACACAATCCCACCACCACCCATCTCTCCGAGGCACCAAACGGGAGTTCAGCCCTGTAATACCCACTGGCACAGAGCCGGACACGCCACCCTCACCACCCTCCTCCCCTGGCTGCTCGAAGCTCAGGTCAGCTAGGAAAGAAAAGAAGCAGAGAGCAAAGCATGCCGGGATGACTCACAGAGGGCCGTACCAAACTGAGAAAGTCTGCTCGTATCCACCGTCGTAGCCGGGCTCCCAGGAGACGTTGGCAGAGGTCATAGCGACCACAACGTGCACGCTGGTCGGGGCGTGAGGGCTTGTGCCTGCGGAGAGAGAGGGATGGGTTAAAGAGGAGCAGGACCATGCACTAGCCCGCAAAGGCAAGGGGGCTGGGAAGGAGTCTGTTCCCAGCCATGGTTCTAAGGGACTCCTCTTGCACTAAGCAAAGGCCACCTGGAATTTCTGCTAGGAATAGCAGCAGGACAGCTGTGTCCACAGGTGGCCAAAATAACAGAGCAGAAAAAAGCAGCTCCACCAGTCAGTAACATTTAAAGGAGACATTGCTCTTCACGGGAAGCATCCCCATCTCCTGCCTTGCCGACACACTGCCTGGGGGACTCTACCCAGGGACCCGCCACTGGCCGACCCCGAGGACCCATCCCCTGCCCTGCCCGTACCTACGACAGTAAGGTGGGTGCTGGCAGTAATGCTTGCGACGATGTTAGTGGCGACACACTCCCACTCGCCATGGTCGTCCTTGCCGAGGGAGCGGATCTGCAGGGTGCCGCCAGGCAGCGTGTTGTGCTTGCTCCTGCTGGGCTTCCCTACCTTGGGCAAGGAGCGGGGGGGAGCCGGGCAAAGAGAGAAAAAACACGACTCAGAAGCGGGTTGCGGGGCGGGGTGAGGCGGCAGTGGGGTCACTAAGCTACCTGCGCGGCCCAGGGGACACCGCCGGCCACCGGCAAGGGATCTGGTCTCTCCGGTCGCGGCAAGGCAGCCGGTTCCCCCGTTTTCGAGAGGACCTGGCGGGGCAACGCGAGAGGCATGCGTCAGGGAGGCTGATGCTCAGCACTCACACACAAGTGGAAAACCCCACGGCATTCACACAGACACCAAGCCCTGCGCCGGGACTGAACCTCCAGCATCCAAAGCTGAAACCGCTGCGGAGGGAGGTGTACTGGCCACCCCTGGCAAACACCCTCCCAGGCCGGGGAAGGCACCACCTGCCCTAGGGGATGCCCAAACTGCCCCTCAGCCAGCGGCAGAGGAGAGGCAGCACCTTTCACGTCAGAGGTTTGGGCAGCAAGGGTCCCACAGGGACACAGGAGGATGGCTTGCATGGAGGTGCGCAGGAGCTCTCAAAGCTGAGCAGAAAAATGGAGCTTGTAACAACTCATGTCTATGCCCATCAGCCAAAGCTGCGCAAATCCCACGTTGTCCTGAGTCCTCTTCAGCTGTTCTTCACGCAGGGGTCTCTGCTGATCGACACCAGGACCCATGGTTCGAAGCCATGCAGGAGGAGCAGATGGGCACATGGGGTTACCAGTGCCAAGCCCAAGTCTTCAGGAGTCCTTCAAGAGACTGGTCAGCACTGGTGGGCTGACGGGGAGCGAGGGAGCTTGCTTCTGCCACTGGGAAACTGAGCCCAGCCCAAGCCAACCCTGACTGGAGTCAGGGGGGATAAGCCCAGAGTCATGAGATGAGGAGGACCACCAGAAGGCACAAGAGGGGTTGAAANGGCGGGGAGGGAAGAAAAATAAGATGGAGAAAAAGACTAAACAGCCAACAAGTTTTAGGTAGGTCACTCGCAATCTGTGCAAGTCATGGTCCTCCTCGTGCTGGTAAAAGGAACCCAAAGAGATCCAGCATCTAACACCACAAGGACTGAGGACGGTGCCCACTGGGCAACGCAGGGACCCCGCTCACTCTCAGGAACCCTAATGAAGGGGACGGGAGGCTTGGAGAGAAGATCCTGACAGGGGGACAAAGAGCCCAGGAGGTCCCCTGCATGGTGGCTTTCCTACAGGAGCAGTGAAGGTGGGAAGCAAAGGGAAGGCTGGAAGAGGAGGACTGGAAAGCCCTGTTTGCTCCCAGGTTCTACCACCATGCCAGATCCTACCCTGCTCTACAGAAAGGGACATCCTGAAATCATTATGTCCAGCATCATTAAAACAGCTTCTTCCCAGGGCCTTTGAAGTCACAGGGCAGCAAAGCAGCTGCTGACCGGTCCAGCCCCTCGCCAAAACACAGCCAAGAGACCCCCCCAGGACACACTCCGGTGACACATCCCCTCCCACCGCGGGAGGCCCACACCGTGAGAACGGCATTGCCGGGGCTGCCGTGTCCTGCCAGCGACCACCTCGCAGGGAGGCAAGGGAGGAGGGTGTCCTGTGGGCAGCAGTGGAGAGGAAGAGGAGGGGGGCCGGGGTGGGGGCAGCGCTCAGCCTTGCAGATGCTGCCGTGACGGTTTCACGGGATTAAAGTACTTGGTGGCCACAAGCCGGGCTTCCCCCACCCACCTGGGGGACAGGACGGCAGTGGCTCAGCCCAAAGCGAAGCAGCTGTACCTGCAGTTTGTTCTTACCGGGACAGAGTGTGGCTTCTCTGTCTGCAATATTCACCAAAAGCCAAAGGCACTGCAGATTTGTCTGGCAGGCCGGGTACCTTTCTCCAGGCGATGATGGGAAAGGGGTCTCCAGCAGCAGCACAAGGAATCAGCAGCTCCCTCCCTGCCTCCTGTCTGTACTCCCAGCCTGGTAGCACCGTGAAATAGGGGGGGTCCTGCAGCCAAGGGAAAAAGCAAGAAGCATCAACCCACGCCAACTCCCACCACACGTGAGCGGCTCCCCACCACCAAACCCAGCCCTTTTCCAAAACAAATGAATCACCGGTTCGGGTAAAGTTGAGACATTGCAAGGAAAGCTGCAGCAGAGAGCCTGCGCTAAGGAGTCTCTATGATACACCAAATTATATACCCGGAGGGAAGTTTTCTCGAAAGAGCCGCTGCACTAGGGCATCTTTTTTAAGTTTTAAGGAGGTAAACAGGAAAAAACACTACCCAAATTGCATCAGACATCAACTGATTTAATCAACTCCGCAGCAGTCTTAGCGGATGCGTCTATGATACACAAAGCGTTATCATGTGAACCTTAGCGAGACGCCATGAATCACCACCGCTCACAAGCACAGAACTTTTTGTTCAGGGAAGGAAGAGGCAGCAGCTCCCACCCCAGCCGCACTGGGAACTGCACCGGGAGCCCAGCACGCCTCGGGCTCTGCACGCAGCAAGACCACGCGGAGCATCTCTACAGCTCAAATCATCCATTTATTAAAATCCTCCGCGAACCCAAGCCCAGGTCAGCAGGGCTAAGCGTTTTGTTGGCAAAAAGGCCATCCCACGGACGTGTTTCCTCCAACTCCCCTGGTCCAGCGCTACCAAGCCCTTATACTCATCATACACCGGCTGTGGCCCAGCCTGTGCCGAAACCCGTGCCGCTGCTCCGGTGGGGTATTTCCAGATATGCCAGGCAGAGCGCACTCAGGGTTTGCCTGTCCTGGTGGGAAGCACACCTCCACCTACAGCACAGACGCACCTTCGCGCTCGAGCCTCTGCTGTTCCCCTTCAAGGATGCTTGCGAGGGCCCACCGTTCGCCTTTCTCAGCACAGGTAAGAGACAAGGCTCAGAGCAAAAGCCGATAGGTTTTTGCTAAGGTGAGTAATGCAGGCAGGAAAGCAGACAAGTTTGGGGGCATAGAGCCCTTCTTGAACTCTCTTCATAGAGAAGCGCTCGGAAAAGCAAAGTAAAACCTGAATTTCTGAAAGAAAAAAACACCACCTCATCCATCCCTGCAGCACTGTGCTGAACAGGAGGGCAGAAAGAGCAATATGCACATTGCAAAAACCTATGTTAAAAAAGCCTAACCCCAGCGTGAGATACCTCTGCAAAGCACGCAAGCATTCACACCGCCTGGCCTGGGGCTCCAGCACCCCGCACAACGACGGGAGCTCTTCTTGGCATGAGAGGACGCAGCTCACAGCACATACGCCGGCTGCAGAGCAAGGATTTTAGCAGGCGAGTTACCTTCAGTACCAGTCGGGCAGGGGGAGACTGGCCCATCGTACCCAGGGCGTTATAAGGCACACAGGTGTAAGTGCCGAGAGCATCTTCGGTTGCCTCCTCTATCCGGATCGACCCGTCTTCCAGCAGGTTCCAGCCAGAATACTGCAGCAGTGAGAAAGAGGGAGCTGACTTATCCTACACCCACCACAGCTTATTATTCTCCCTTCAGCCAAGCCCCCCGCCTACGCCCAGGGCGGCCGTCACATCCCTGGGAGATGCCCAATTCAATTCCCAGCATCCAAGCCATCTCCTCAACTGCAGAGAAAGGAAACAAGGGCAAGATCAGCCCGTCCAAACACAGCCCTCCCAGGAAGGGTTGCCCTGCTCTGAACACACCCAACGACATGCAGGTTTATCTTGCAGCTGTTCTTCTCCCTACACACAGCCAGGCTTCTTCAAGTAGCCCAAAAAAGATTTAACATCAGAATCTGTCACACCCTAAGTAAAACTCGTCCTGGTGGCAACCAAGGAGACAACTCCACCTGAGGGGCTGAGGGCACCAAGGACCAGAAACCCACAGCAGCAACAGGGTTTAAATGGAATTAAAACTTTGGATCGTTAATATTTAAGCAAAAAATTTAAAATACTGAGCGTTCTCTTTAAATATTTAATGGCTAATATCCTTGCTCAGACTATCAAATCATGATTATAGGAAGACAGAGACTTGTTAAAAGGATCTTTTAACCACCAGTTGCCATTGGAAAAAAAAAAAAAAAAAACCACGGCCATCAGGAGGTGACTTTAGAGGGAAGGAGGCATTAGGTCTGGAAGACGCAGACAGCACGTCTACAGGCGCCCGGGGCTCCACACAAGAACCCAAATTAACTCTGCCCACAGCTGATAAGGAAGCGCAGCGTCAACCCACCCACGGGGCTGCTTCTCTCCTGACGGGCAGGCTGGATCCACAGGGTGCCCAGTGATGCTCACTGGCGTCTGAAGAGGACACGAGGGTCTGAACCCCCCCCTGTGTCCCCACGCATCCCTCCCCAGGGGCTTCGTTACCTTCTCGATTCGCAGGGGACGTCCGTCTTTGTTCCACTTGACCAGAGTGACCGGGGGCTCTGCCTCGACCGGGCAGCGGATGTATCCATGTATCCCGATGGGAACGTAGATGACGGGGGGCATGTTCACCACGCGGGCAGGATCTGGGAGAGCAGCAGCACCACTTTAGCATGGGGAAAGAGCCCACCTCTTCCCCCCCACCTGGCTTCAGAGGTTCTACATTGCTTTTATAATGAATTCCAAACCCAAACACCACCTTGGCTCCCACCGGCTGTTATCTCCAGGCCTGCTACACACAAATCCACTGTAATACCTGGCATTTCTGGGAGGCTTTACTCATGCCCAGGGTGTTCCTAGCCCGGGCTCATTAAAAGTTGCATTTAAGAAGAAACACAAAATACGCCTGCTCCAACATCCACACCGACTTGAGTCCTGCTGAAGCCCAAGCTGCTCCACCACACACAGCCTGCGGCACACGTGCAAGGTGCGGTGCATAGCCCGCAAGCCACCGCCTGCCCTGCAGTCTGGTTTTGCAAAGCAGCAATAAAAACCTATTTCAACTCCCGAGCCTTAAAACACACCAACTGCAGCAACGAGGTGGGAGAAGGGATCCACGGCCAGGCTGCCATGAGCCCTTTACCTCCTATCTGTTTGTACTCACAGCTCGTGCCTCATCGAGGCTGGGTTGGGCTGAGCATCAGACACCTCCGCCCTTTCGAACAGGATGCAAAAAGCTTAAAATANCCCCCCCCGCGCTGCACCACCCACACAGAGAGGCGTCTCACAATCCTCCAGTCTAGAATGTGTCATTAACAGTGCTTCTAAGAGCTTTTTAATTAAGTGTGAGTGGGTTGGAGAGAACCTAGACTTTCTTTAATAAGCTTTTTTTTAAAAAAAAAAGTTACTTTTAATAAGAAGAGCGAGTATTTCTACAATCTCGTCTAGACACCAGCAGCGTGAGGTTATGGGAAAACCCTGACAGGGCTTACGCTGCACTCGGGGACGAATGCATTTTTTGGGGGAGCGGCTTCCCTGTGCTGCCGATGCAAAAACACAAAGCGGGGGTTAAAGGTAAGCTGTTTCGA
This sequence comes from Pandion haliaetus, assembly GCA_013401275.1. Classification (NCBI taxonomy): domain Eukaryota; kingdom Metazoa; phylum Chordata; class Aves; order Accipitriformes; family Pandionidae; genus Pandion; species Pandion haliaetus. The sequence goes on along the minus strand of VYZV01002419.1, from coordinate 100,649 downwards.
AGGAAGGGACAGAGGATGCAGGGGTGCTCTCTCCTTATTGCTTTCTTGGGGCAAAAGCTACCGAGTTTGGGAGCTCTGCTCCCTCCCTGCCAAAACACATAACCCCAACCACTCCCTGGAACCATCCGCCCCCGGCAATGGCACCATAACCCAGATTGCCAAGCGCTGCATATGGAACAGGCTTTGCCCCCCCCCTCCCCTCAACTCCACCTCTTAGGAAATGTAATCAAGGGCTCCGGCGTGGGAGAGGGTAATGGGATCGAGCCTTTCACTACTAGGTCACTGGCTGGGGGCCAGCCCAGCTCACTAATGACCCAGAGCCGTGTCCCCATCCGACGGCTGCGTCGGTGGGTGGGAAGCCTCCCTCCGGAGGCATCAGCCCCCATACAAATGAGGTTTGCTCCAGAGGAAAGGGGTTTGCAGCACAAAAATCCAAGCACACCTCCTTGCACCAAAGCCTCGCAGGGCACTCTGAATGGCAGATTGTCCAAACGCCAGTTTTTCTGCCATTAGAGCTATTTTTAACAGCTATCAGCCTTGACCAGTGGTCCTGGATTAGTGGCGGGGCAGATTTAATGGCCTGAGGCTGCATGCTTTCCCAAGAGCCACCCAGCCGGGTGCATCCAAGCCCCGAATCACGCCTCTGCCTGGGCACGGCACCACTCACACCATCCCTCTGCCCCTTCATCCATCCCCACAGGGAAACGACAGGACCTACCATCCCTTCTCATAGTGGCTCCCCACCAGTGTGGGGCTTCCCACTAACCAGCACTGGGTCTACAGGCAGCAGCTCTAAGGCAGCCTTCAAAACGCAAGCTGTGAGCCCACTTTGCACAAGCCTGTCTTTCATTATAAAATAAAACCATCGCAGTCTTTTACAGCAGAGCAATATTGCAATTGCAAGCGGCAGCAATTGAGGCCATTACTGTCGAATGCCACAGGACGCCGGTGGCACACTACCCATTACCGCCTGGGGAGCCGGAGAGAACAAGCGTGGGAAGCAACACTCCTGCTACAGCCCCTTCTCCTCAGCTTGTTTAGATCAGTTACCACCTGAAAAATATGACACGCAAAGCTACCAAGCTCACAGAAAAACCACACCGCGGGAACAAGACCCCATAATAAATACCAAAAAATACAAGTAGGTAGTTGAGAGCAAGAGCCTTGATCCCATGCTTCCCTGCCCAACACAACGATGAAGACAGCGTGCCAGCAGCAGCGGTGGGAAGATGCCCACCTAGTCAAAAACCACTTGTATCAAAGGTGGACACCGGTCCCAGCTGCGCGGTGCTACCCAGGCTACCTGATTTCTTGTTGCCCGCACCCTACAAGCACATGTGGGATGCTCTCAGCCTTTTGCTGAGGATGATTGCGTGCTCATCCAAAGGCTGCTGTCACATCAACCCAAGTCTCCTAGCATCATACCGGGACGACAGAACCTCTGGGGCTACCTCAGAGCCGGGTATTATCAATCCCAGCACCATCCCTCAGGATCAGGCCCCGCTGCCCGCACTCACACTGCACCGTCAGGTAGGCAGAGGCTGATGGTGAGCGGCCCAGGCTGTTGCTGGGGATACAGGTGTATTTTCCAGCATCCTCTGGCTTGACACGGAAAATGATCAGCGTCCCGTCAATCAAGATCCGCACCCTCAACTTCAGGTCACTGCAAGAAAAGAGGGGAGGAGGATCATGGCGAGACCGGGGGGGCAATGCCCACCCCATTGGTGGCCCCAGCATGATCTGGGAGCGGGAGAAGGACACGCCAGCTGCAAACTCACTTCTTGAAGTAGACATTCTCCTCCTCCCAGTACCACAGGTAGGTGAGGTTCCCAGGGTACGCCTCGGCCTGGCAGGTGAAGAGCGCATCCTGGGAGATGTTGACTGTGATGTTCTCCGGAGGGGAAACGATGAAGGGAGGTCCTGGAGCGGGGAGAGAAAAGAGTCACCCCCACCAGTACAGGTGTCCCCACAAAGATTGCTCGGGCTCAGCTCCATCACAGCATCGCTGGCTGGGAGCTGCTGGCGGGCTCCGGGGTAGAGCTGGCCCCAATCCCTCAGGACCGCAGGGGCTGAGCTCGAGGGGCACGGTGGCCCTGTTATTCCCAACCCTTTCCCCTAATCTCTGCAGCTTTGGGGAGGGGGCCTGTGACACACGGCTCTGCTGCTCCCAGGGCACACGAGCTCACACCTCCCTTCATCCCGAGCACATTTCCAGGATCACATCACCCGCGGGAAAAATGCAGGGGGAAAAGAGCAAACTGCTGGGAGTGGGCAGTGAGCGTCCACAGCTCACCGACACTGTGAAAGTGGAGCAGATGACACCCCACGCTCCTCTCTCCGCCAGTAGCTGTTGACCTAATTAAAGATTTATTTAATAAAAGAGGGAGCAAGGAGCAGGAGGCCTGCCATGCATCACCGCTATCTGACAAGGCGCTTTGTGACAGCCTCAATCTTTTCCCCGCTTCCCAAACAAAACCGAGCTGCCACCGGGGCCCAGATGTTCATCGGCACGGCCACCGCGATGCCCCAATTAAGTGGATTCCTCCGTCCTACAAACGGGATGCAGAGCCATAGGGCACAAGGCTTATGGGTCTCTTCGGAGTGGCACAGCTGCCCACGGAGTTCCCCCCACGGAGCCCATTCCCAGCCCCCCGGGGCTGCCAGCGGCTGAGGATGAGCCGGAGGGGCTCGGCTGGAAGAGCTCACCTTGAACGAGCAGGCGCGTGGTGTGCACAGCCTCTCCCTGGATGCTGTACGCCCGGCACGTGTAGGCACCCCTGTCCTCCCGGCTGACGGAGAGCACCGTCAGGCTCCCGTCGCTCACCTGGGAATGACAAGGGAAGACCCTGGAGCATGGGCAGGGACCCCAGGGGTGGAGAGGGGTGAATCCTAGCCCCAGCTGAGCACCCTCCCTCCATCCGCTCTTCCCACAGTGGAGAGCTGCCAGCGCTTTTAGGGCCCGATGAGAAACGGGTTTCCCCGCTCTGCAAGACTTCGGATATTAATAAACCAACACACACGTTTCTGCTCGACGCCAAGGGGAAGGAAGAAAAAAAAAAAAAAAAAAAAAACAAAAAAAACCTCAACATATTCATCTCCCGCAGAAGTGACTGGCAGGTGGCAGACTCCAAACCGCTCCTGCCAAGCTCCCCGGCACCATCAGCATTTCACAAGGAGCAGGATGCCTCGCCGGAGCATCCCCTGCTCCCAAGGGACCCGCTCCACCCCTGGGGTGGGGTACCGGGGGGATATCCCGGCTCGGTCACCGTCTTCCCCATGAGGCCACCTCGCAGCTGCAAGAGGAAGGGCCAAATTCCTCCCCGGGGACCCAGCCAAGGAAGGACAGGCGAGGGACCGTCACCCCTGGGGTAGCAGCCTCGCCATGCACAGGGAGCCCTGCTCCCAGCCAGGCTTCCCACCCCCCCACCTCATTCTGCCTCATCCTTCTATTTCAATTAGTAACAAATGATTCCTAATTACTCTCATTAGTGCCTGTGCTGATTCCAATGCCTGATTTACCAATTACAGCTCAGGGGGGAATCTCTGCCCGGGAGCCTCTGGGATGCAAAGAGGGTCCCGGGGCAGGGGGGATGGGGAAATCCTGCCTGCCCAAACCTCCCGCTGCCCCAGCCCCACAGCACCCATCCCTGCTTGGGGACACAGCGTTCCCCAGGCTACAGCCCCCAACCCCATCTCTGGGACCCAGCAGAGCGACTTGGCCCCCAGGACAAGCATTCCCAGGGAGCAGCTCGGGTGCCCTCAACGCCGGGGGCGGGGGGG
>VYZV01002419.1:67577-79235 GCA_013401275.1 Pandion haliaetus | reverse complement strand
GATTGAATAGCCAGAGACCATCCCCTGTGGGACCGCTTTGCCCACAGCCGTGCCAAGCAGCCCCCAGAAAACGAGCCGTGCGGAGCAAACCTGGGGGGGCTGCATAGAGGGGGTAAGCAGGCAGAGCCCAACCTGCCGGGGGGACCAGCCGTGCCCCTCCAGCCCCAGGTCCGTCCGTCCGTCCATCCCCCCCGCTGCTCCCTGCCCACAGCGGGTGAGCAAATCCTCACCTCCCGCAAACAACTGCCTGACAAGCAGAGAGCTACCTGTAACAGGATTATTGGAGGCCACAGCCCTCCAAGCTGTCTGCTCTGCACATGCAAGTGAGCCCAGGCAGAGCGAAAAGAGACCATGGCCCTTCCATGGGGCCCCTCCAGCCGCCACAATGGAACGCACATGGCCCGGGACTGGTGGCTCAGCCCCGCTGGAGGCTCCCAGCTCAGCACCCTGTGCCCCCAAGCTCAGGGCATCGCAGTGACAGCCCGAAACCTTCCCTGGGTCAAGAGGGACCCGGGGCCTCAGGGGACACCACAGTGATGGGGAGGAAATCTCCAGCCAGAAATCATGAGGGCAGTGACACCTGCCTGCAGGTCCAGGGACCCCCCAGGTCACCCCTTTACAGCCCTGCCTTGGCACTCCCGGGGCACACAAGACATCACCAGGAGAGGTGACAGCCTCCCAGGGCTCTGCGGGGGACGTGGGGGTCCCGCACCACCAGGACACGCAGCTCCCAAGCCTGTCCCTTCACTCGAGGCTGGCACAAACTAGAGAGATGAGTTGGCTGGTCCTCAGCTCGCTGCTGAAACAACCCCAGCGAGCCAGCCCGGCCGGGGAGCAGCACGGCGGCTGCCGGCATCGCTTCCCTGCAGCTGGGCTTGGCCCCCAGTCGGCTTCCCCCCCCACCCCACGCTCCCTCCCTGCCAGGCAGCAATCAGCCCTGCATTCAGAGGGCTGCTGGGGAAGATGATTAGGCAGCGAGTCAGACCACTTTGGGGATAAATGTGCAATCAGCCCTTGGGAACATGCCTTGCTCCCCTGGAAGGGCGAAACAGTCCCAGGGATGCCCTGAAGCAGGGTGCGAGCATGGGCAGCATGGTACCCTGCTTTGCTGATTCTCCCCCATCCCCAAAAGCAAACCCTCCCCCGGGATGCTCACCCACTCCTGCATCATCCTCCTGACCCACGAGCTCCCAGCTTGGGCAGAAGGACCATGTAAAAGCCCCCCCATCTACCCATCTTCGCTGATGAAAGGGCTGAGGACGGTCCTGGGAGCGGAGCAGCTGGAAATCCTCAGTTCCAGCCTGGGGTCCCCCCATCAGACAGCATCAGGACAGCTTCTGGGGCCCTGAGAGCCTGGGCGACTTGTGACCGACGTGTGCCCCAACCCCGCTCGGCTGCGACAGCATCCCCGATAACAACCTGGGCAGCACGACAGCCATGCTTTGACCCACCAAATTCAGGGACATCCCCCCCCACCGCTGTTGCCCTGACCCCGATTCCCACGGATTTGATCCCCCAGATAACAACCATTTCCCTCCCCATCTCGGGCACTGGTGAATCGATACTGCCACACACTGACATTTCTTTTCTTGGATGCCACTTATTTATAGTATGCCTGACCTTTTCCCCAAGTTTACATCCTCCTCTCCCTTCCCTTCCACCCACCGAGCACTGAAAACCACCCCCGGATTTCTCCCAAGCCCAGCTGTGTGCAGACATCCCCCAAGGCCCAGCCGGGATGCGGTTCTCCAGCATCTCCACCAACAGCACGGGAGGACAAAGCTGGGGGTGTCCATCAGGCACGAGCCCCCTCCTTCCTTCTGCAAGGAACAGCTTCCAGTTAAACCAGCTGCCCGGCTGCTCTTTGAAATCCAGATGGCCCCATAATTCTTGCCGGGGAAGAACAGAAAGGCCATTTCACCGCAGCCCCTTGCGAAGGCAGAGCTGGGGAAAGCAGCAGGCTTGCTCTGTGTGGGTGGGATTTGCCAGCGAGTTGCAGGGAGGCTGGAAGGGCAAGGGAGAGCCGGGAAAGGTTGGGCACACGAGCGTCCGCAGCCCAGCTCAGGGCATTTTGGTGCCGTCTCTTTGGGCTGCAGGGAAATTTTTTCCCATTTTCCCCTGCCTGTAACAAGACCTGACTCCTGCCGGGATCCCCCATCACTTGCTCCTTGGGGAGTGCAGTGGGTCCCTGAGATCCCCCCCTTGCAGGCACCTCCCAGCACCCAGCCTCTGCCCAGTTTGGGGAAAATCTCTTCCTGGGACTGGAGATGCTGCTCCAGTGGCGAGAGGGAGGGAAAGCACACCAGGAAAACACCTAGCTTCGGCAACCAGCCCTTAGCAGTGTAAACCCCCTTGCTCCTGCCAGCCCCGGGAGGGGGGCTTTGGGTGCCGAAGGGCATCCCGGCTGCCAGCCCTTCTCCCTCCCCGCTGTCGATCCATCCCTCCCCAGGCAATGGGTTCTGGTGGCTACCCCAGTGCCCCGACCCTACGGCAGCTGGCCCACGCTGCTTCTGCTGCTCTAATTACTCCTCTCGCACCCAGCGCTGGGCCCTCTGACCAAATTACAATCGATTCTGCGCTTCAGCCCAATCAATGCCATTGACTGAGGCATCAGAAAGACAAATCTGGGCTCCCCACCCTGGGAAGTCAGCAGCAGCCTCGGGGAGGGGGATGCCACCATGCATGGTGAGACATGGGATGCACAGGGCTGCCTTCACTTGATGCTCTCCATCCCTAGAGCCATATGGATAGGGCAAATGCCTTTCAGGACCTGAAAGCACCAGCTCACTTGTTCTCCGGCCACTGGATACAAGACAACCGGCAGCAGGGATCCAGCTCCTGGACCACACAGCCCCAACCAGCCAGAAATCCCTGGCACCGAAGGACTTCCCTCCCAAAACCTCCTCCCCCTCTGCCCAGCTCCCACTCTTATCCATAAGGGAAAGGATTTTCTCTTAACCTGCTGAATCAGCAAATCCAGCCTGTAACCAGGGCTGCATCCCAGTCACCTGAATTAAGCAGCTGTGATATCTAATAGCACAGGCAGCCGATGAACCAGCTAGCCTGGGAAGGGGGAGAGCTCACCCGGGCAGCAGTCAGCCCCGCACGGGACGGGGAGGCTGTGGTCCTCCCCTGCCCCGGCACAGGGATGAGCTATCCTTCTCCATCACACCACATGAGGAACCGAACCCCAGCCCGGAGCCGTGCTCCCTGGTAGCCACAGGCAAGGCTGCAGCAGGGAATAATTGAATCAGAGCCCTGACGAGGGATCACTGGCTAAACCTCCCCGTGGCCCTGTGTTACACAGATGGGAAACAGGGGGGGGCTGGCCCTGAACCCCCTCCTCCCGTGCCTCCCAGAAGCAGATAATAGACCCTGGATGAGGAAATTACAAGGAATTTGCAGCCATCCCATCTAATCCACAGGAGAGACATCTGAATCCTACAAGGAGCATTTGGCTTCTGGGTACAGAAGAGCTTAGAGACATGCAGAGGCATTAAAAACACACATGGGGATTAAGCCGGGAAGTGGGAAGGGAGAGCACAGCCGGAGACCATGGATGGCTGTGGGACAGACGCTTGGGGCTACCCAAGGGCTGTGGGTAAAGAGGCTTTAGGCAACATCTGAGTGTCCCAGTACCCTGGTCCAGCCTTGGAGCCCGAGGTGGCAGGGACGGAGGTAGGAACCACGGGATGCTGCAGGACAGGTGGGCTTTGACCACGGCGTGCGAAAGCGAGGTGTCACGGGGTTTCGGGCTCCGACACCCCAGAAGGCACTGAGAGCTGCAGCATGTGCCAAAATCCACAGCCAGCTCCAAGCATCCTGGCCTTGGGGCAGGGCAAGGCAAGCCCTGAGCATCCCCCCGGCCAGGTCTGTGCTGGTAGGGTCTTCCAAGGATAGACTTTGGCAACGTCCCTCATCATTTGGGATTTATTGTGATCATCTCTAATCCTCCGCCTTGATTGCTGAGGCTCCCAATCTCATTAGTTGGGCTATGCTGAGTCGTTATTTATGTTGGGGGGGTGTTTAAAATTTATATTAATCCCATCTCGATAATCTGGCATTTATTGATTTTTATTTATAACTTCACATTTTAGTGAGACGAGCCGAGGCAGCTCCCTGCTCGCGGGGGCAGCCCCAGCCCTGCATCCCCAGCAAACCCTCGGAGGTGCGACATGCGCTGCCCTGACAACACCAAACGTTCCCAAAAAGCTGGTTGACCCCAACCCACCGAGGAGATGTTACCTCCGGCTTTTGTAGGCTGCGAGCATCACCGGGGCACACAAGCTGCCGACATCCCCAGCCATACCGACCCCCAGTTGCTTTCCTTTAAACCCATTATTATCATTTTTCTTAATTATCACAGAAAGAAGCAGCTTCCGCTCGGCACATTTGGGGACATCCGTGCTCGCAATTGCCTGATGAGGAAGGAGCCATTAGCACGCCGTCAAAACAGCTTCTCAAAAACGAGCTTTGACAAAATTGTCACAGGAGAGGCAGGGGGAGCGAGGGAGCCCAGCGCAATTGTACATCATTTTGACAGCTCGCATTAAGGCAACTTCAGGCACCTCTGGGAAATTACCTCCCCGTTAAACAGAGCTTGCAGCACGCGCGGCGCCTGAGGGGCGAGCTCAGCAGCCCGGCTCCCCAGGCAAAGCCACCACCAGGCAGGATTTGGCCTCGCTGGGGCAAACCAGGGCAAGAGGGTGCTGGATGCACACGTTTGTGCGTGGAAACCGAGGCCCCCTCCCCGTTTCCCCCAGCCCAAAGCCGTCTTGGCTCCGAGGGCAAACGCAGAAGCAACGGCTGCTGAAGTTGCTGCAACCTGGATGCTCGGAGGGGGATTTCCTCCAGCCCCAAGCTCCCCTCTTCTAACTCGCAGGAACAAGCCACCTCTTCGCTGCAGCTCAGAGTTAATGGCTGTTTACCCGCCTCCTCTCTAGACCCTCGGCAAAGAGCGAAATGCCAACTACTTCAGGAACAGCTCGTGTTTAGCTTGGCAGGACGGCTATTGTTCCTATGTTGCAAATGCATGTATCACACAGAAATGTTTTGAGCGAAAGCAAACTGCTTCCCCCAGTCCTGCTACAGCAATGGCAAGCATGGTCTTACAGCTAAAGGCACGTCAAGATGGGCTTTTCAGGGTGAAACCACTTCCAAAAGCTCCCCAAATTATGGAGTGGGAGAACACCAGCTGCAACATCCCATTCCAACCCCATAGTAAACCCATCCCTACATCCCAATCGAGCTGCTCTGGGCACATTCGAGCCCAAAGCCAGCAAGTTTTTTGCACAAGGCAGGAGAAAGCCTGATGGAGCAAAGCCAGGGAGTCAAGCACCAGGATTGCACCAGCTCCATCAAATGCCTCGAGAAGCTCATGGGGAGAAAACCAATGTGGAGGTGACGGTCCAAGGGAGAGGTGTGGGAACAGGGAGGGCAGCTCAGTGGCCTTGCTGTATTTTTAGTTCCTGGTTTTATTTAAGAGCCAACAGTTTAATAAGGAGGTTGTTTTAATCGGAACTCCAGTCACTAAGAAACACACAAGGGGAGTAAATACATAAAAATAGTCATGTTTCTAAAGGTTCTGTGGTACCTGCCTAATTAAATGGAGTGTTTTAATTACAAATCAGTTAGTGCCATTTAAAAAAAAAACCAAAACTTGCAGGCATTTGCCTTGATTTGAAGAGCAGCTGACACCAACTTAGGAAAACAAGTTTGGACCCACTTGTTTGCAATGGCACCAAAGCAGATTTGGAGGGACCCCAGGACAGGCCACAAGTGCAGCGGGAACTGGGAGAGACGGGCACGCATCAGCACGGAGAGGCGACACGGAAAAGCAGCTCTGTAAAGAAAATGAAGAGCTGAAGGGCAGAAGTGATGCCAACCTGCCCTCTTAACCCCTGGTGCTGAGGAAGCCAAGAGGAGATGCGCCGCTTGGAAAATGGATGTTTTATGGCAGTGCCTGGTTAGCCTGGTGGGACGCCTTTCCATCAAGCAGCGATACTGCCTCTGCCAGTGTTAAAACAGGGCAAGTGGAATAAGGTAATTCCTAAAATGTTGGGTGAAGAGCTGCTTCATCCCTCCCCCCACCCCTCTTGTCAGGTGGAAGTTTAGAGGAGCTGACAGAGACCGGGAGGTTTGGGGTCAAAACCCACCTGCAGCTCCCGAGGGTCCCCCACACGTTGTTCCTACCAGGGAAACCCAGTGCTGGCGGTCCTGACTGTCACCTGGACCCAAAGCACGAGGTTGCTATCCCCTGGTGCAGGGGTAAAGGAACCTGGTGGTACCCATAAGATGCTCCTCGAAGCTAGACACTCATAGCCCAGGATCTGGGGAAGACCTAAGCAGCAGTCAGTTAAATATTGGAGAACTGTAGACATCAAGGCATGTGCACCAAGATGTCAACCATCTGGGCACATACGATGAGCAAAAAGCCACTTTCCTGTGTTGTTCCAGACATCCCGGTTCCCGTACTGCCAGTGTCGGGCACCACCTATCCGGGGCTGGAGACACCCAAGAGCTTTTCATCCTTCCTCCCCCCGTACCTGAGTGATGCACAGCCATCACTGGCGGCTGTGTGACTGACAGCTCCCCGCCTAGCGCTCCGAAACATCTCCCCAGCAATTACCTCCACAAAAAGTTATTAAGAAATGTCTTTGTCTGGAAGGGATTAGAATGGCACTCATTAAAAAAAAAATTGGCATGAAGAGCTATGTATATTGCAAAACAAAATGTGTTGCTTTTTAATGTGTTTTTATAACCCAAACAAATTTGTTTCTCACACTCCCAGGCTGGAAAAAGGAGCCGTCCGACAGTTTAGGATTGCAGTTTGCAGTCAGCTCCGCCAAAGAATCTGTTGCAAAGCTGTCGCAGCAAATAAATGCCGTTTCCCTGCTGTGCTGCAGCTCCGCCAGCACTTTGGTCACAGCACCATGGCTTGCACAGTGGCCGCGGCTCCCAGCACTGCTGCAGGGCGGTGGGGAAGGCGAGCAGGAGCTCTGAGCCACAGGGAAAACAGCCGGAAAGCAGCAGCCACGCGTACCTGCGTCACCCCCGGCTGACAAGGACACGGTGGCCTTGCACAAGGCTTTCTGCAGACAGCACAGCCTCTGCAGGGGCATCGCTCTGTCCCCTGGTCCTGCTTGCTCTTGCTCCACGGACTGTACAACGCTCCACGTGCCGTGGCCTCGCCAGGGCGGCCGGGCACTGCCTGTGCCACGGTTCAGAGAACAGCAACCCTCGGCTCATCCCCCCATCCCCACGTGCTCCTTCCTCCACCAGTATTTGCATTTCCCTCTCGCCGCCTGGGCCTGACTCCTCATCAGCAAAAAGGGAGGAAAGGATCACAGCAGATGATTTTATTTATTTTTTTTTTAATGGAAACAAATGTACAGCCCCAGCTCCTTGAACCCTGGCAGAGACGCAAAGGCATTTGAATATACAAACGTCTCCCTGTCGGTGCTGCAAAGCCAGAGGCGGACTGGGGGGATGCGGCACCAGGCACAGCCAGAGCAGCCCTGCAACCTAAAGCCAAGGCAGGCTGGGCCACAGAACACTCGTGGGGACCCACCAGCGCCTTTCTGATCCCCGGGGCCAGTCCCACTGGAGAGCAAGCCACAGCAGGGAATTGACCCCTATATCCTTGGTCAGCTGGCAACCCCCCCCAGAACCTAGCATCCTTCAGGACTGGGGAAGGCAGAGCAATCCCCTCCCTGTAGCAGCACTGCCCTGCACACCTTTCCTCCCCAAAAGAAGTCCATGCCCATTATCTGAGTTTTATCATTTGAGCAGCAAGACAGGGCACTAGACGCTGCTCCCAAATTACCTGCACAGGCATCGCAACTGGAAGACCTGGAGACTCCTGGCTGGTTCCCTGAGGGGCTCCAAAGAAATTACACGCACACGCATCCTGCAGGAAAGCTGCCTGCCGCAGGCAGGGAGCCATCCCAGCCAACCCCGTGGCGGGGGGACAACACTGGGAGCTCGCTCTGCTTTGTGCTCAGAGAATGGCTGATTCACGCTTTTTCCCAGGCATCCCCTGCAAAACCTTGGATGAGGACAAACCTCAAAGCTGAGCTGGTGTCTTCCACAGCGCACCATGCTGGGCTTCCCTCTGGGAGGGATGCTGCGAGCCAAAACCATGTATTTTTTTTTGCAAAACACAAGAGAAGGCCTTACAACTTAATTAAGGAGGACCGAGTCCCCCTGTAATAAATCAGCTCAGCCCCAGACACCTGCTGCTCCCCCCAGTTGCAGCTCCGACCCTCAGAGCCTGCTTATTTTTAGGCAGCACTGAAAAAGTCAAGTCTATTTTAACAGTGTGTTTTTGCACTTAAAATTAAGTCCTTAAACAATGCAAAGCACCAGATCAAGAGCAGTGCAGACTCAGAAAAAGAGCAGGAATCCCCCAACACAAGCTGGGTTAGATGGTAGGGGACATGGAAAGCAGAATAAAGGCAGAAAAAAAAAAAAAAGGTCTTGAAGAGAGGAAAAAGTGAGGACAGTTTTCAGACTACTTTCTGCTTTAATAAGATGAGGAGAAAGCAGAGCAGCCAGGTGCCCATGAGCCATCCTTGGGGACTGCACGTTCACATGGAGGATGCCAAAATGGGAGGGGGGACTCAGACAGGAGGGGATGCCCCCAAGGGACTGGCAGGGCAGGACAGACCAAACCAGGGCAACCAGCACCTCGTCCTGCCTCTGACCGCGGCCGGGCCTGGGAAAACCACCTCCCCGTGCTGCCTGTCCTCTGGGCAGGGCCAGGGAGACGGGGACCTCAGCTGGCATCACACCCTGCCAGAAAACCCTGCAGGGCTGGGACAGGGACTCTGAGACACTTTGGTATTCAGTAGCTGTTATTAGCTATTAACGTGTGCCTGCACCTTGCTTCATAAGCATGTAGGGCCCTGCTCTCAGCACAGCCACCCTTGGAAAGAGCAGCCGGAGCCTCGGCGCGGGACACGGCGCAGCGCTCCAGGGATCCTTCCTGGGTGATGGCAATTGCACCTCGAGTCTGCCAGGTGGGAGCGGGAGCAAGAAGCCAAGGCAGAGCACGCATAATTTCAACCCTGTTTGGCAGAGCTCGAGGAAGAAAATAATTCAAGCCCTCCAAAGCTTGATGCAAGCTGAGCAGCCGAGCAGGGGGCCTGCAGCCTGCTGCGGGGCACAGCTGTGACCCACTAGAAACCTCTCCGGGAAGCCTTCCTGCACCCTGCAGACACCCCGTGCGTGCAGATCGGCTCCAGGGACTGCCCGAGCTCTTTGCTCCACAACCCACATTTCACATGAGGGTGGCACAGCCCTCCCCCTCCCCCCATCACTCCCACAACCCTTCCCATCACTCAGGCCCCCTCAAATATTCCTAGGCTGTGCCTGAAACCATGCACGCACACTCAGAGTTAAACAATAGCATCGATGCTTTATTAATTTGCAAGGATAGAGGCAATTAACGGCCCTTCACTTCGAAAAATCTTAATTGGTTTTCTGCCGAATCTCCTACGGACACGGGTCTCTGCTCAGGTAACTCTTCACACGAGCAGCGCTGCGAGGGGATTAGAGCAGTGGGACACGCAGATGCCAGCGGATATTTATGACTGCTGCGAGATAAATAGCAAGGTGACATGGGTGACGCTTATCCCCCAGCAGCTCTCCATCACTGCAGCCTCGCTGTACTGAAGGCATGATAATGGCTCCAAAATATTTGGTGTGATGGATGCTGCGCGAGAGTGACAGTTGCTGGGGCAACCGGCTACAGTGGTACCCAGCCCTCCCCTCGGATGGGCTCCAAAACAGACAGGGTCCCCCCACCCAGGCCGAGCAGGGACAAGCTCATCAGCAAGAGAGCAGCATTGCACGGCACTCTACGCTGAATTTTTATGTGTAGCTGCAGTTTTAATTGCTTCGCAGGGGCTTGCGGGTGCATTAACAGGAGCAACGTTAGGGATGCGCCAAGGGTGGTGAGTAAGGACCCCCCATCAGTGCTGCGGCAGGGTGCTGGGACTCGACTCACCCAAATTCACCGCTTACTTCTCAGTAAAAGCGGCTCCCCAGCCACCGCTGTAACCCAGGGCACTGCAGCCAGGCGTCCAGACATACTCAGCCGCGGGGCATCTCATCTCTCTGGATAAAGAGGTTTTCCTCCCCAGGAGCAGGGAGCACAGCATGGATACGTTCATTAGTGCCTGCAAAGCCACGTGGAGAGGCACGGCTGCAAGGGCACTGCACGGACCCTGCGGAGAGGTGCTAGCAGGAGCTGCAATGCCAAACCAGCCAGAAAAGGTCTCATGTAGCCCCAAATTGCATCTGGTAACTGAGTAAAACACGATTTTCCTGCATACTGAGCAACACAGGTGCATTTTCCTGCCTGTAACCAAAGCCGCGAACGAACAGGACTCTCCTAACAGACCTGAGCAGCCACTCCATGCCCAGAGCCCCCAGAGCCACATCCCCTGGAGCTCAAAACAGACTCCCCACCAGAACCACTTCGCACCATCTCAGACACCACAGAAAGCCGGTGGGAAGGACCCGCTCTGCCAATTCTCCCTACCCCAAAAGCACATGCCAAGGCCTGTTTCCCAGGGGAGGGGACACCCTCTTGCAACCAGCACCCCGCAAGCACAGCCCGGCCGTGCTGCTGGTACCTGGTCAGGAGAGCCGCAGTGTCGCTGGGCCAGGGCAGAGCAGCCAACGGGTTAGGAAGGGCCCCACTCCCCTATTTAAAGCTTCATGCTCCGCAGCTGCAGCTCCCACGAGGTTTGGGACGCTCCAGGTGGTCCCCATCAGGGCTGTTGTGGTTCCTGCATCCTTCCCCACCCCTCATCCCATTCCTGCTGGCAGGCATCCCCTTGGGAACGCTGTCTCCCTTCGTCCCCCTCATCCCTGGGAGGGCCCGTGCTCCCAGCCCAGGGCAGCGATGTGCTCCCCTACTTAAAATCCCCTTCCCCACTTGAACCCACATTGATTATTTTCCTCCATTAAGAAGCTGCAAATCTGCCAGCGGCTCATCCCTCGGCCCTGCCTGCCCTCTCCAGCACCCTTCCATTAAGTGCCTCTATCCATCCTGGCATCAGCCTCACCAAGAGCTCCTTAAAAGACCTCTAAGCCAGGAGTAAACCTTGGGGGGAGAAGCGTGCACCTGGCCCACCGGCAAATCCCTCACCAGCATGATGCCGGCACCTGCCCAGAGGCATGCCTGTATTCACCGACTCCGGCAAAACCCACAGCCCCAGTTGTGCTCCAAGCACCGCCACGCAGCCTCGGGCACATTGCAGGGATGGGGGCTTGGGGACGTCCTTTGGGGAGCCACCCGGAGATACCTGGGACAGGGGATAGGAGTGCAGGAGGCCGCACACCCATCCCCAGCGCAGGGTGCCCGTGGGCAGCGGTGTCCGGCCGTGGCCCCGCAGACCGTCGGCATCACTGAAATCCCTCCTTGCTGGCTCGGGCTTGCCGGGAAAGCGCACGCCAGCAGCCCTGGGAGCGTTGCAGGGGCGAAACCCGGGTCGTGGTGCTTGCTGTCCCCCCCCATCACTGCCTGCCACCCCCAGGGGACAGTGCTGCAGAGCGGGGGGGCCACGACCCATGGCGATCTGAACCTCCCCACTGCAACCTGGCCCTCCTGCATCTCCTTCTTGGATTAATAATGAGCCCCGGTGGAGG
>VYZV01002419.1:1281-49522 GCA_013401275.1 Pandion haliaetus | reverse complement strand
GGGGGGGGGGACGGACACAGCCCAAAAGCCCAGCTCAGCAAGGAGCGGGTCCAGGGATGAGGGTGCCAGGAATGTGCAGCCTCGGCAGGCAGGCAGGGCGGACACTAGTGCCTATTCAAGACCCGGCACAGGCGCCTATTGTTCCGGGGGCCCCGCATGAATGTTTGCAGTTTTAATTGCAAAAACATTTGCTAATTCCGCTCAGGAATGAATTTGGGCTCATTTGTTGTCTGGCTATTAATAGCGGGGGGGATGAGGAGGGGGACGGCAGCCGGTGGGCTTGCATTGCCCTCCTCCCCCCCCTGCCCGGCCGTTCGCCCAGACGGCAGAAGGAGAAGATGGGATGGAGCGGGGTTAGGGTGACAACCAGCAACTGATTACTAAAATACACGGGGCTGTGCGCACATGCACGTGTGTACAGACACACAAATAACTGGTTTGGGTCAACTCGAGACTTGAAGTGTATTGAAATATTTCAGACAGTTTATCTAAGGACAAAACAATTCTCCAATGACTCCAAATAACTTGCAGAGCCCCTCTTGGGGCTCAAATAAAGTGAGTTTTGGGCACCATTTACCAAAAAAGCGAGCCGAGGGGTGAGAAGATGACTCTGACGCTCATCTGCAATGAGGAGATGGTTGTCACGTGCTCCAGGGTCTGTTGTTCACTTGCTTTACTGTGGTTTGTAGCAGAAACGGTTTCAGCAAGAGAAACTGGGAGTGCCTGATGGCGGAGCATCGCAGAGTCTTCCAGGTGCTAACCCTGGATTCGGATGCTCCCTTTGAATGAGAAGAATGACAGCCTTACTTAACACAACTTTTCCTTACAGTTGAGCTGCAAGGCAGAGAGGTACCCCATTTTCTTCCTCTGTTATGGGAGCAGTGCCTAAGCGTCCTGTTGAATCTGGCCTAAAAGATAGCAAGACTGGAAGTGAACTACAGATACTTCTGCATTCCTTTAGACAGACAAAAGTTGCTAAAAAACAGCCAAACACCACTAGTTTCACACCTCTGCCTGAGAACATTTATCTGGTGAGTAAACCAAGCGGTAACAGGGTTTGCTCTCCATTTAAATACAAAGGTTTATGGCCAAATCAAAGTGCCTCATCCTGTACTGATTTCCAGCTCTTTTCAAATTTGAGGTCATAAGCCCCAAAGACTGGGCAGAAGTGAGGTAGGTTGAGCAGAAAAAACTTTGTTCCACTACGCTTGACTTTACGTACTGGAGGGCATCCCACTAAGTTAAGGTTACGCTGTCAGCAGTACATAAAATTAAACATGTGCTGAAGTCTGCAGGGTTGGTGCTGGATAGGGAGATAGGAGTGAAACCAGAAGGATGCATTTGATGCCAACTGACTACTTGGAAAAAAAGGCACAAAAGGGAGCTGACAAAGGTAACGCGATGCTGAGATCCCAAGCTGCAAAACTCTGGCCTGTACGCTTTAGATTATAAGGCGCTGCTTAGACTATAAGTGCTGCGGAGCGGGGATCGCCTCCTCCTGCAGTGTTAGTGCCAGAACAGACCCTACTCTTGATCGCAGCCTTAAAACATTGCCACGAACCAGGAGCCAGTGAAGCATGGAGTATTCAGTGCATACCCAGCTCTAGGCACTATAAGCACCTAAAGATTCTGCACATCAGAGAAATGCCATGGTGATAATTATACTAGCGGAAGTTACTGGCATCAGTGTTGGAAAGTGGGGCTTTACAGTTGACATCAATGTTACGTCCTACCTTGAGGTCTCTGTTGCAGGTTTCCCTGTGGAAACACACACTTGGATTTTGAGGATTTCACATGCTGGACTGAGGGCAGAGCTGTGGAGACCTTCCCAAAACTCTCAAGTATTCCCTGTTGAAAATAAAACATGTTGATACCTTACAGTCCTTGATGGGGAGATAAAGCAAGTCCCTGGCACACTGCAGTTTTAAAGCTCAATATATTCAAATCTCCCTTTGATTTAATTCTGAGGTTTTGATAATAGGTTGGATTTTGCAAAAGGCTTTTCAGAATCTACAGAGTATAAGTTCTCATTTCTTTTTTTTTTTTTTTTTTTTTTTTCAATATATGAAGTCCATCTGTCCCAGCCACCAACAACTGTTCCGAGTCAGCTGTCATTGCCAAAAATCACTCGGTGGAAATGTTATTAGCTCTGTTGCAGTTATGATAAGTTGCTTGTTGGTATTTTCTGATGCGAAGTATTTGCAGTATTGCTTTCTTTTCAACAGGCAGTAAAAAATCGAGACAAACAGCTTTGAGAGCCATGCCAAAATCAGACGCTTAATAACATCTTCAAAAAAATTCTTAGGAAGGGCTTGGTGTTCCTATTTGGGTAAGCAGTATCTGGCATCACCACCAAAGAGTAGTTGGATGCACATCTACTTTACAGCTGTTGACAAAGAACGTGACACACCAGCACATTCCCTCTTGCTCTGAATACTTCTGAGAATTACTTGATTACCGAAGCACAAGTAGATTCAAAGAGTAAAATGTGTTTTCTTTAGTGAGGAGAAAGAGCTGTGGACTGAGATGTTGCTCTGATCGTGAACTTAGGTTCTTTTACTGACCTGTTTGTTTTCCTTGTACAAGTTGAATTCTGGGTCTCTTGGCCCGCTGCAGCTGTTTTTCAATTATCTGTCCACACACTGAGGATTTGCACCAGGAACACAGGTTGAGTTGCCAAACAATCACCTAAATAAGTAAATAAAGCGGAATGAGCGTCTGCATTTAGCTTCACAAATAAGGACAAAAGCTGCTCCACATAACGGCTGTGGGTGGGCATGGTTTCTGAGGATCCTGCCAGTTTGCCCCTAACCCTAGCCATCTCCAAATGGTAAAACATTGGTTAGCCCCCACTTGCTCCTGCTTTTCTTGCAGCTGACTTAAATAATAATCCAAGTTTCTCTTGCAAAGCTTTATCATCCTTTGCGATGAGTGTTTGTGTGTTGAAGCAGAACTGGTCTCCCAGTTGTATATTTAGAGCTAATGCTTCGCAGTTGATTGCATCGAGCCCTGATGACCCAGAGAAGGTTCGTGAACTCCTTACAGAGCAGGCCTGAAGTGGTGGGAGGGAATTAGCAAGGGGAAAGATTTCCACAGACCAACAGGATCCTGAGTCCTCAGGAGTCCTTTTCTGCAAAACAAAGAGTGTATATTGCTAACATGCCCCTCAACAAGATAAAACAACTGCTCTGTGCATAAAAGCTGGTGGCCTGCTTTGAAACTGCTGTTTATATCAAAAGAGATAAACTCAAGATACAAAATTAATTAGGATAATTACATTCTCAATCTGGCTTCTCCATCAACTGGAATATGAACTGCACCATCTTTTTCCAATTGATAAGGGCTGTTTGCCTTCTCTCTGAACCCCGAGGGAGTATCATGTTTTTATGGGACACAGGATCAAAACCGAATTCAACCACTAAATGTCAGTTCCATGTAGTGGTGGAGTAAGGGTGTGTGCCACGCAACAAAACCCATTCCTTTGCTGAGTCAGGACACAGCCTAAGAACCAGTTAATGGCTTTAATTGCACTAATGAATGTTCTGGACACAGTCTTAATTTTCACCCAAAGGGGCTGGATTGCTGTTTGGGTGCAGTTCTGTCAATAGCTGTGCTTGGGGCAGAGGAAAAACCTGCTGGGTTGCAGTTCTCAAACTCCCATGCTGGAAAGGAGAGTTTTCAGTGTCAGAAAAATAAATGATAATACAAAAACAGGACCTTTTTTTTTTGGCTGGAAAGCTCGGGTCTCTGGTTGCTTATGTCCCTTCAGAGTGCTAACACTCTCAGTATTGACTTGAGATTAGTGGTATTGTTTGGAGAGTTTAATTCTTTTTCTAGAGGCTTACCAGCAAAAGAGTACTTCTGAGGGGAACAGGACAGCAAGGCACTCCATCCACTTCACCAGAACGTTGGTCTGAAGGATAAGCTACTCCTCACAAACTTCTGCTTCTCATTTTAGATTAGCGGAGGTCAAGCAGGCTTCCTCTGGGGATAAATTTTGAGGGAGGTGTATATTAAAGATGTTTCCTGCACAAGAATGGCCAGCTGAGGTTCTGTTACCACTTCTTCCTCAGCAGTCGCTAACTTTGATTGCCTTGCTGCATTTCATACTGTAAGAAAGCTTTGTGTGACTCCTGTGCAGAAGTTCAGCTGTCTTAACACAGCTTAGAAGTGCAAAACCAAGACAGCTGCATAATTGAGCTGCCTAGTTCTTATTAGAGCAGCATCCTAAGCCAGGCCTTCCAATTTCTTAGAAAAATCACTAATATGCAAGAAGCAAAGTCTAGAGAAGGTGCTCCTCTGCAGTTCTTAAGTGGCTTGTCAAAGCTCCTTCTCCGCTGCGTTCGGTATTGAAGGCAATAGCTTTTGGTGCATGTTCCAAACCAGACAACTGGCAGGGAAAAGAGCAGCTGATGCAGAAGCAAAATTCATAAATGGGAGTTGGCAAAAAAAAAAAAAAACCAACCCAAAACCTCTGCAATTTCCTGTGCTCCTGAGAGCACAGTTGGGTAGGATTCCCACGAACTCACCTGCAGACTGCTGAGAGCTGTCAAATGGGAGTCCAGTCAACACTGGGCTGGCATTAACTAATTAAAAAGAAAACCAGCCACATACATGCTGTAACCTGACAGCCCACAGGTACTTGAGATAAGCTCGAAAAATTAATGGGAATTGTTCTGTCGTGCAAGAATCACTTGTCAGTATAAATAATGTAATGTATTGGGTTATGTAGTGCCCCTTGTGGGATGGAGCACAGGGCTTAACACTGAGTCAGTTACAAGGGGAAATGAAGGTTTCAGCGCAGCAATAGATGAAGTAGATGAAATTAAATTGTATTCAGATAATGCTCAAGGTTTTCTTTTTTAAATCATAAATCCCAGGGATTTCAGAGTTAAAGCCAGAACACACTCTAACCTATTCCCATCAATGTACCTGATTATTACAACACAAATGTAAGGTCAGCGGGTTTTTAAAAGTCCTCTTAATTCATTTGGGCACAGCTGGCTCATTTGAAGACACTGAACTTTAAAACTGCAATGTACCAGGGACTTACTGTATCTTTGGCATGCGGCTAAAAGGTAGCAGTGGACAATGTTCAGCAGTATTTCAAGATTTTTTAATCACACTATTAAAAATATATTCTGGTGGCCTAGGTAAGATTTTATGCTGAGCTGGAGAAACCCACTGAAATCTAAGGGGATTTGTTCCCATTACTAGGCTGTGTTTCTAACGCCCATGGCCTCTTCTGAAAATCCTCACCTTTAATAAACTCTGGGGCAATTTCCTTATATAAGTGGCCAGCATTGTACAGGTAGGATGTAAAGTGGGGGACTCCGTTTTGGAGGGTGGAAGTATAACACTTCTAAAATTCAGGTCCATTGGAAGCATCCAACTTCCCTGCTCACTCGCCCACCTAAGACACCTAATTCACTTGCTGGTTTTGACAGTCTTGTCTAGTGTGTCTCAAGATGTATAACCATGAAGTCCTTCCATGGTTGCTGAAGAGCCCGTAGTACTCTACATTTCCAAAGTAAATTAGAATTTTTGTTTCATTAGCAATAAGGAAAAAGACTGGCAAACAATGTCATGGAAGAGAGCTGTTTCGAGAAACCAAGCTTACCTTTTAACAGAGCCAGTAGTGAGTGCTCTGCACAGCAGTCCTGCTTTTCATTCCCAGTAGAAAGGTTCCTGCCACTTCACATCTCTCGGGGGTGGCTGCGTGCTCTCTCAGACCTGCTTGAGTGGAGTCAGTTGCACAGCTGAGGACTTAATGATTTTGTCTGCACGTAAATGTACAAGGCTGTGCTTGATCTTTTAGGGCGAGATCAGCCACGGAGACAATATTTTTGTTTTGCTAGGATGTTATCCTTGGAAAACAAAGGCCTTGACAGATGTTACTGCTTTTACCTGTGTTACAGTAGCATGTATGGCTTCTGTTTGCAGAACAGTGTCTGTCTTTGCTAGGAGCTCTCAGAAAAAAAGAAAAAACTCACTATACCAATTTGTGTCCTCACTCAATGAAAGCTACCCAAAAGACTAATTCATCGCGCTATTGGGCTGCCATAAAGATGAGGAGCATTCCTTAGAGTATTGGATGATAATGGCTGCGTGAGCAGCCCTTGAATCACGGCAGTGGAAAGAACCAAGTGTCCATAGGCAAGGCAGCATCTACCACATACCCTGAGGGTCCATTAAGGAGATTGCTGCTTGCTAATGGACTTCCTCCTGAGGCGCTCTGGCTGCTAACACTCTCTTGAATGATTTCCGGGAGCTTACACACTTAATGGCAGGGAAGGTGTTGCAAAGTCCTGCAGTTCTTGCTGCTTCTGTAAAATAGCTTTTACCCCCTCAAAGGATCTTATCAACCGCTGTTTTTAATACGCACTTAAATCTTTGCTTTAATCTTTTTCTTCTGCATTGATCTCTGCAAAAGCCCAAAGATAAATATTTCTTTATACCCACCATGTTGCTTGGCGTTAGTTATTTTTAGAGCTGGGAAAACATCCGCTTTGTAGTAGCGAGGTCCTGTGCATCAGTAACATACCTTAGAAAGGGAAGTTCCAACTTTCTGCACAACAATGACTTGTATCTCTGGACCAGCCCTGACTTTCCCGGCCAGTGGGACTCTCCCGGCCAGTGGGACTCTCCCCGTCCTTGGAGGAGTGGGTTGTTTTTGTTGCGGTGTTTAGATACCAACAGCCAAGGTGGAAGGAGTAATACAGAGCCCCCTGTTAGCGTGAATGATCTGTGCTTTGCTGACAGGACTGGATACATGTGCCATGAAACAAGTTAGCTTCAACCACCATGGATCTCCTCATTGCTCTAGGAGCTCCTACAGCAGAGGTGGTGCTGGTTTGTTTCCCTCTTTGGTCTTAGCTACTCCGCTGAGATTGCATGCAGTGTACATCGATGGGGCTGGTCTGATTTCTCAGGGAGCAAGGAGGCAACGGCTTATCTCGTTTCTTGTGCACAAGCAAATAGCTATTAGTTGGCTACAGCTTGGTCAGAGCTGATGGAGTTGCCTTTGAACTGGAGATCTGGAGATGAAAGGCAGAGTGCCTTGTAATCACCTCCTGAGTCTGTCTCATGGGTTCTCCCTCAAGCAGAACTGGCTATTTGAGTTGGTAAGCATCCTTACATATCTGGTGTTTTCCCTTCATTTTGGCCAGTTTTCAACATCCCATAAATAACAGGGCAGCGCGGAGCTCTGCTTGCCAAAGCTGCCTTGTGCATGCCGGAGGGGAGGTTAAACCAGGTACTAACTTCTGTCTTCTTCCATCAGAAATCCTCTGGTGGGCCTGGCCAACACACAGCTGTCCTCACCCACAGGCACTGCATGCTCTCCCACACAACAGGGCAAGATAAGCCCTTTGAAGTCTGCGTTTGGGCTGGCAGCAGCTTCTAAGGCACTCCGGTCCCCCCTCTCCCAGTTGCCAACTGCGCCTTGAGTTCTCCAAGTCAACAGCTGAGCTGCGATCAGGGCTGATAAGTCTGCGGTGCTGGAGCACTGGGGCTTTGCCAGAGATCCCAGTTCATTTGCGGTGCTCTGTGAGTGAGCACGGGAGGACTCAGGGGCTTTTTCCCAACATTGCACTGAGGCATGCTCATCGCCCGCCGGCAGCCCGCTGTTGGTCAACAATAGTGATTGTTCTCCTCGCCCGGGGAGGCTCCTGGTGTTCTGCTGCAGGCTCCTTGATCCTCCTCTTTCTGCAAATATTTGGAAGAGATCCTGTTTGGCTGTTCTGACAGTTTGGCTCAGCTGTTAAATGACAAAGGCAAGCTGGACCCAGGTTCACAGTGATAACAAGTAGCTCTACGAAGAGGGGAGACGAGGGTCAAATTCAGAGATGAGGCAGCAGGCTCTGTGGGAGAGGCCCACAGGACGTGCAGTGACCTGGCGTCAACCGTTAAGAGCCGGAGCTGGGTTGCATGCAGCAGTTCTGCCTGCAGCATGTAAGGGGATCCCTAACCTTCTTGGCTGTAACACTGCACCGTCTCAAGGCGAGTGTGTTTTTGGAGCTTCTTGTGGTCTACTGACAAACATGTCATAATTCTGGCTGCTTAAATATTTCCCAAGAGCTTTTCAATTCCTGGCTTATCCTCGGTCACTTCTGAGACACACATGCCATACGTCTCACATCTGTCACTCAGCTTCATGTTCTGGATGCAAGGCAAAGTCTTTCTTTGCTACAAAGGCTTCCTTCCCTCTTTTCCTCCCTCCCTGGTTTCCTTTTTGTATCTGTGTCCCTCATTGAGAAGCAGTAGCTCCTTTAAAGAAAAGCAAGGGAACTCATTTGCAGAATTTACAGCTGCTTCCTGAGGCTTGAGTGTCCTCCTCTTTAACAGCAAGCTGTTAAGCATGTTCTTAAGTGGGAAGATAAGTGGTGTTACGATCCTTTCATCTTCTGGCTCAGAGCAGGCTGGAGATAACTGATAAGGGGATGACAGCAAGGAAGATGCATAGGCACCTTTGGATTTAATTCCTACTTTGCAAGGCAGTCTTTAAAGCACATCTCTGGTGGGAACACAGGCTAGTAAAATAAAGCTGGTTCTTCCTTTCTCAGCATATGTCTTTTCCTCATGTCTCTGAGGCAGATCCTCTGTCTGTGCCAGCAGAGCCAGTGCAGAGTGAGCTAGGTTCTCCATTTCAGAACCCTCCTTCTGGTGCTGACATTCGAGGGACTTGGCTTGAGTTGTCTCTAGACACTGTTTCGGCTGGTTATTTCATTTCTGCATTTCTTTTTTTTACAGCAGTCCTTTGCAGATTTGAGCTGTACTTTAAACAGGGCTGCATTTGTAGTATGGGAGTAGCAGTCTTGCACATGATGGGCAAAGATGCATTCCTCTGCAAGGGTCTGTAAAAGAGCGCATATCAGCGACAGCTTCACGTGGGTGGGAGTCTTCAGACCACTCTTTAACAGACTGTGCATTCAGTTCCAGAATTCCTGGTTTAGTCCCTTGTCCGCTGGCTGAAACAGGTGGCAAGCACATGCCTGTAAGAGTCTTTACTGGGGGTGGTCTTCAAGGTCAGCCGTATCCAGCCCACATTCCAGCTGAGTCCCTCTACCTCATCTTCTGGCCTAGCTGGCTCTTGGCCATCCAGCCCAGAGGTTCCTAACCATGGTACACACGCTGCTTGTCGAAAACAAACCACTTGAAAGTACTGTGTCTGTGACCCAAGCCTGTGCCAGCCTGCTGCATTTTCCTCCAAGGAAACAGGGAAAAGTGGCTGGGGCAGAATGTGTCGAAAGCTCAACAACACCTCCGAGGCACGCACACTGCCTGGTGCAGCAGAGAGCCGCTGCTCATCCCACATCCACGTGAGAGGAGGCAGCACCTGCACAACTGCAGTACGTGGCAGGAGAGGCTGCCTCCACAGTAGCACATCCCACAGTCTCTGCTGGTAGCAACGGTGGCTGTGCAGATGAAGTTCGTGAGGCACTCTAGGCCTAGGAACATAGGTAAAAAGTTGAGCTATTTGAGTCAGGGAGTTAAAGCCTTTGGCAGGGTTTTGGCACAGTTTGCAAGCAAGCATGATCCAGAGGAGATAATGCCTATGAGAAGACCACATCCAGGTGCTGCTTCAAAGGAATCCTAGCTAGTGCCAGGCTGTTTCCAAGTGCCTACTTCTGTCTCTACTGTTGCGTTAAACAGAGGTTTCTGCTCTCAGCACTCAGTCTGTTACAGATGAGGCTACACACCTTCCCATAGCAAACCCCTGTCTATCTGCCTGGCAAGCCTCCCCTGTGCTTTATCTGGGGAGGTGCTGCATAGCTGAACGGTGCTGGCTTTTTCCACCCTACAGCTCTTGCATCACAGCCCAAAGTGTGAACAGAGACTGCAGCCTCCCTCTCAAATCGGCCCCCAGCGCCTCTGCACCTCGCTGTTACTCAGCACTTCTCACTGACAGGGAATTAAGTAGGATTTCTAGGTCATTGTGGGCCTGTCAGGAGGAATCGTCTTCTGTAGACCTCATTATCAAGGCTCTTTCTGCAATGCCAGACTTCAGAATAATTGCAGCCTGGTTCCCTAAACACTGGCTAATGAGACAGAGCTGTTAGCAGCAGTTTGCTAAATAAAGGCTGTTTCTGCCTGAGACAGAATAAAGCCAGACTGGATTTTCTTAGCTGTCTCTCAGACAGAAGGTATTTCAAAGGACCCTTATTAAAATAATAAGCTAGATGTTGCTCCTGTGGTGGCTGCATAGGGTCAGTGCTTGATGCTAGTGCCAGGTGCTTCCCCAAAGCAGTGACTTCAAGTAACTTGTGCTCAAGTGACCTAAAAACCTCTCCAGCTCCCTTGGTTTCAGCGTATCTTGAGCATTTACCTGAGCTCCTGTGACTTTGTCCTGCTCTGATAGTGACTTGCTGCCTCACGGTGGACAGGCTGCTTGTAGCTCTCGGTGACCTCCATTTCCTTGGGTGCCATAGGAAGATATTCTTTGATCTCTGGGTTGTAGCAAAGCTTGCTCAGCATTCATACACATGGCTTTGGAAAGGCAAGGGATCCAGCATCTGAACAGGTGGGACGAGTGGGACTGCTGAAAGGACTGCCTTGTATGGGTGCTTTTGAAAGGAGCTGGAGGTTTGCAGATTGCCGATAGGAGGCAGGTGAGATTTCTGCTTGTTCCTGGATGCCGAGCAGAAAGGACATAGTCCCCACTTGAGTAGTCTGAGGCCAGGTAACTTCTGTTGATGTTCCTCTAATGAGATTTTTCATCCTACCTGTTCTCCTGTTGTCAGAAGGGCCTGGATTAAAGATGAACTCTGAAGCATGATGGGATGGGTCTGACTGCCTCTAGCTGGAGCAGGCACAGGAGAGCTGGGGATTATTACTTGGCCAGTTTGCAGGTTTCTTTGAAGTGGTGCTTTGAAGTGGCAATGGGAGTCCATGGAAGGTAAACGGTGTCTAGACAGGTTTTTCTCACTCTCTGTTGTTGTCTCTGAAGCAGCAGAAACGGTGCCAAACAGGCTGAACGGCTCCAGGATGCGAGAAGCAGAGCTATTTCTAGAAAGATTGAACAATGGTTCTTCAGGAGAATCCCAGCCAGCTCTCGCTGAACCCTTCTCAAGCCTCCTGCAGGTGGAACTGCTCCTCTCTGTGCCCCATGCACTGCCTGGATCAGTTAATTGCAGCTAGATGCTATTAAGAGCAAGCAAGGGGAAGTCCAAGAGGTGGCCAGTGTGTTTCCAGGTGAGCTGGCACGGCAGAGATACAGGAGAGGTCCATTAACCAGTGCTCTGGTCAGCAGAGTTAGGAATCCAGGATGTCAGTCAATGTTGGCAGCATTTGGAGAGGGATTAGCCTGGCTCCAGCGGTCATGTGCCATGAAAAGACTTCCTCAGTTTGGCTAGCTGGATGCTGCCAGGACTTCCCCAGCAGAGCTGGCCTGCATGCCCAGTAACAACTGTAGCCAGTGGTGCAGCTACACCGGGAGGGAAAGAAAAGACAGGCCATGGTCTAGAGAGACTTGTCGCTGGCTGGCAAGCTGTGCTGTCAGTGCCGTCTTGGCTCTGACATGCTCTCTCCCCTAGGCTGTTTGGGAGGGGAAGTGGAGACTGCATTCAAATGCCTATTGTCTGTCCTTCAGCTGGGAGCAGAGCCAGAAGAGAGAGAGGCTCTGGCAGCTTCTGATACAGGGGGCAGATGTTAAGGGAAACATACTCATCCGTAAAACGCTGTTGCTGGGACTTTCAAAGGAGCCTCAAAGGTTAAGTGCCCATGTGTTGGAATGTGTACATGAAGGTCAAGAGAGAAATCCTGGCCTCCTGGGATTCCTGCTGGGCTTGGGGAAGCTTTTTGAAGGTAGCTCTTGCCACTAGGACAAGCCCTTGTGCAGCATCTGTGGGTTGTCCAGGTGACTGCTGTTCTTGGCCCCATTTGTCTCAGCATAGCTGGGAAGAAGGGCAAAGCCACACAGTGCCAGATTTAATCTCTTGTGGGGGCCTTCAGAGGTGTGCAACTGAGTTCAGTCTGGCTCTGCGCTCCTGTAGCCAGCTGCCAACTTCTGCAAGCATGCACTGAAAGCAGAGTATTTCCTGACCCTGCCTGTCCTCTCCCTTCACCCCTGCCAAAGTAGGGCTCGGCCACAGGTTTCAAGCAAAGCTGGAAACTTGGCACTGAGGCAAGGAGCAGAAAAGAGCCCAGCTTGCTCTTCTGTGTCTGGGTTGGCTTCTGTACTGCTGTGGGGAGTACAAATATGTTCCCAATCTGTTTGCTTCACTGACGTGACTCCAAGACACACAGGCAACAGATACACTGACCAAGAAGGGGCCATTGTTAGAGGGACCTTCTTGACTGTGGCTCTGCTGTAACCAACCGACCGCTGCTGCTCTCCAGCGCTGGACTGCAGCCTTACCCGTGCTTCATTCACAGGATCCAGAGCGCTTGATCCTCCCGGGTCTCCCGACTTTAACTGCACATTAGCACAGACAAGCCAGGGGTTCATTCCTGTTTTACTCAATTTATCCATCCACATGCCCTGATCTGGCCTTTTGATTTACACGCTCATCTCTGGCAGGCAGGTATTAAATCAACCTGTAGATAAAAGAAGTTACAAGCATTGCTTCCCTGTGAACCACCCCAGACATTCACTGGCACATTGCTAATTGCACATAGGCAGACAGCCTGAGCAGGCACATAGCTTGCTCTGTGCTGGAGGCTGAGCAGCGAGGAGCCAGGGGAAGGGAGTGATGGACGGACGGACGGACAGGTTAGCATTTTGGCTAAGGAGAAATAAGGGCCCCAAGAAAACCAGAAAAGAGGAAGGGAGTTACCTCATTTGTTTCCAGCAGCCAAGGCAGGGTTGTCCTCTGAGAGGTATTTCCTTATCCAGTCCGATTTTAGTTGCGACTTTTATGAACAATAAAGGTTTCCACGGTTTCCCTTGGAGGAACTGGAATGAATCCAAAAAGATTTTAGTACTGAGAAGCAGATCCTGTTATTAATGTCAGCCTAACCATTTCTATCTTCTTCCCACCTTTTTTGCCATTCATACCCCTAAAAAGCCTGCAGGCGGTTATCAACTCCAGTCCACCCTCTTCTTTAGCTGCTTCTGAAATTGGAGACCAGATTGCAGCCTCCCCTGGCTTTTAGGGCCTGCACCAGGCTGGTGGGGGGATCATGCCCCATGCCTCAAGAGAGACCTGGCAGTGCGACGTGTAAACCCCAAAGCCAGCAGGAAAATGAAACAGAGCTAAGCTGAACTGGGGACCAGCACATGCTGCTGGGCCTGTGTCTCTCTGGGAAAAGGGCCTCTGACCAGGACTCAACTGGGAGCATTCAGCTGAGAAAATTCTCTGCTAAAAATAGCAGCAGGAGATGTTTAAGGAGAAAAACAAGTCAGGGTCTGGGAGAAGTTAGTTCCCAGATACGTGGCTAATCCAACTCCCCCAGGACAAGTAATCTTTTAACCCCTCCATGCCAAGGCTCATTTCTGCTCTACTAACCAAGCCTGCCTTTGTCAGGAATCCAGGTTGGGACAAGCCAGAATGGCTTTCGTCCTCACTCTTTGCTCTGATATGGCATTAATTTCCTCACTCTTCCCCTGCTCGTTTATGCTAGCATCTTCCTAATAGTGCTCTAT
This sequence comes from Pandion haliaetus, assembly GCA_013401275.1. Taxonomy (NCBI): domain Eukaryota; kingdom Metazoa; phylum Chordata; class Aves; order Accipitriformes; family Pandionidae; genus Pandion; species Pandion haliaetus. The sequence continues at coordinate 35,937 of VYZV01002419.1, read as the reverse complement.
GTCAAGCTTTCCATCTTTATCTGTGACTTCATTTGGGCTCCCTTTAACTCCCGATATATTTCCTAAGAAAATAATCTCTGTTGAACCCTGCAGCGCAACTCCCTCTGCAGGTTTGCAGCCTATGCTGAGGCTGATGTTAACAAGGTAAGTCTTTTCAGATCTGTTTGCATGATTCAGGGCTGCCCCTAAGATGATACTACCCCAACTCACACATCTTCAGTCCTGCACATGGCTTGAGCAGCTTTCTACTGAATGCCTTTTTTCCTTGTAGATCTGCATCCTTTGTTCTGACAGATTCACTGTAAAGCTTCAAAGCTGCCTTACAGAAGATGGCCCCACCTCTCCAGCGTGGAATGACAGCAGTAGTTTCAGAGGCTCTTGGTCGCACGTTCATAGGCAGATGTGAATGTTCCCTTGGTGCCTGCAGTCAGTCTCTTGCAACGTTCATTTGTACATGTTTTGTGCAACGCATTAGCTAGACAATTATGTTTTATACCCGAGGCTAGAATTATACACACAAAAAAGACAAAAATGATACTGTAAAATTGGAAAAAATGTTCTTAAAAAGAGAGCTGTTTTCAGTCTTGTCATAAATGATTTCTCTGTGTGTGCTTGCTCACACCCTCTCCTGTTCCCTTCTCTAGCCTACTCTCAGCTCTTGGCTCTGATGACTACTACTGTCTTCCCAACTCCTATTTTCCACAGGAAGATGACATGGTTGGTCTCTGATAAGTGGAACTTCAGATCTGTGTTTTGTTGGTCAAGCTATAGGCTGGAGGAGAACGGAGGATCAAGAGATTAGAGTCACAGACAGAGGAATAGAGGATTATAGGCTAAAACCCTGCGAGTCTCTGTATTGATGGTTGGGACACAGCCAGACACTAAAGAGTATTGCAAAGCCTGGTGCTGATAGCATATCCGCTTATTTCCTGTCTTTGCATTTCAGGCAGCTTTTGATATATGTGTCCTCATCAAAAGCCAGGGTCAGGCAGGTACCGAGCATCCTAGCTCCCGTCGAAGTCAAATACCTGCTGAGATCAAGTCTGTGCGTTGGCTGGCGCTCAGCCTGGAAAACGTCACTTTGGCTTATGAGATTCTCAGCAATCATTGAGTCAAATTCCCACACAAGACAAAAATAAAGGAACTTGCCCCTTTTCCCGTCACAGTTTATTCTGTCTCCCTGATCCTGGCCATAGATCCCTGCCATGTCTCACTGACCTGACTCTGCCCTGGAGACTTCCCTTAGCATCTGTCTGCTGCAACGAGAGCCCTGCCAGGAGGAAGGGAGAGGACAGGAGGAAGACCATTGCCTCTGGCTCTTATCACAGTTATCTGCTGGTTCCCTCCCACTTTGCACTAATTTGGTATCAGCATCTGCCACTTTTGGGAGGAAAGGGACTTGCTGAAGTGAGAAGTAACGTAGGATGTGCCTGTATGGCAATTCTTGGGGCTGGCTGGGGAAACAATGGAAGGCAAGTGGGAATAGGCAGGAAGGGTTGGTTTCAAATCTGCCCACTTCTCTTCAGTGCTCACCATTTTTGTTCCTGGTCTTTGCTTTTGCTTTTTGTAAGGCACTCCCATCCAGTAAACAGATCACAGAACGGTATATCCACTGCTGGCCGAGACAGTGTGTTCCTTACTCTTCCTGTGACTTCCCATTCCTCAGTTTTTTCCTCCAGTGAATTGGAACTGTACATCCTTACTGAATTGCAGGCAACGCTGAATTTGAAAGGACTGAGGTTTAACTGATAGATGTACAGCATTTTAAGATGAAAATGATCATGGGGAAACACTGCATGTGAGAACCTCAGCAGACATCCAGAGGTCCAGCCAGTTGCAGTCCTTGGATTTTCATGCCCAAAAGCAGAAGTGTGGATGAGCTGACCTCCTGAGATCCCCTCCTGTCCCATTTTCTACAAATGCACTGATTTTCATGGTCTGTATTGGCTGTGAGCGAGACCAATTTGAACATGCAATTATGCTGTCCATTTGTTAATGAAAATGGCAAGAACAGCGCTCTGTACAGTGTGACTGTTTTGATACATTCCTAGCCAAGTGATCTGTAATTGTTTCCTTGTTGCCTTATTTCTCTTCGGGCTTTTACCAAAGTCTTGGTGCAGATGTAATTAGAAGCTCTCTTGCCTAATGGCCTTCCCTCAGAGCCACACAGAAAGGCCACCTGCCCCTGTTTTTCCCTCCTGGAGCGTGAGCGTAATGTTGCAAGCCCAAAGCACCTGTGGAAGGGGCTTGACCTCAGAGGACAGTAGCAAGGCAAAATAAATGATCTGGGCAGGACTTAATCCCCTGGTTAGTGGTATCTAATGCAATGCAGAAGCTTCATGCCCTATTCCCTGTTGCTTATGCAAGGAAAATGAGACTTTCAGTTCAGCCTCACGTTTCTTTCTTGGGAAGGGAGAAGCAATTCAGGAATGCAAGGGCTGGTAATAGCCCCTTCTATGCACAGCTTTCCTATTCATGTTACCTTACTGTTCCCTCTCCATTACCCTTCATCCCAGATTTTGAGCGGCAAATGCTAACTCTTTCCATCTTTTTTGAGCTGAAGATGGCCTGAAATGTATTACAGAAAGAGATGCAATCTGACATGCTGGAAACTCTCTAGCCTTTGCTGCTTCCATCTTAAACTCTTTTAAGTATTAGGTATTAGTCATCCACCCAAAGTATTGCTTCCTTCCCATCTTGCACGTACATTCAGTCCTTTCCAGGAGAAGAGCCAGAAACCAGGGTGTGAGCTTGGGAAAACAGGAGAGCTAGGACCAGATCACGCACAGATTAAGATGTTGGGCAAAGCACGTACCACCACATCTGCAAAGTATTAAATGCCCATCTTTCCCTTGAGGTCCACAGTATTTAGATACCTTTGTGGAGCTGGCTCTTGGTCTCTCAAGCCATGTCTGTTCTGACAGGTAAAAAGCTATTTCAATAAAATGGGCTAAGTGTGCTAGGCCATTCAACCTGGGAGCTTTCTCCCCAGGTTGCCAGCCATCTGTGCTCCCTTAGGGAGAGCAGAGCATGAGAACCTGCTAGTTAGTGGACGAGGTCCAAGCTCAACATGTCCAGCCAAGAGCTCAGACTTATGCTAAGACTGTGAGTAAGCTTGAACTCTTCCTGTTCAGACAGCTCTGGAGCATGGCTCATGATGCCTTCTCCTAGCACAGGCCTAAGGATTTGCAAAGTGGGTGGTGCACAAATCTAATCTGAGAACAGGCTGTCTTGTTTTTGTGAAGGTGCAGATATGCAGGGCCTTAATATCTCATCTCTAAACACGCTGCAATGCCATGAGCAAAACGGCATCCAAAGATTGTGAAAGTCTTATCTCCAGAAGCCCTTGTCAGATGCATGTTTGAGGCAGCATGTCTGCAGCTGCATCCCAATATGACTAAACCAAACTTCGGGAAACCATCAGAAAGCACTGTGCAGTCTTCACCAGGCAACACCTACGCTTCCCTCCCTGCATGGGAGAGAGGAGGAATGTTTGTCTGCAGAAGGAGGCTGATTTACAGAGAGGCTTTTGTCTTAAGAGGGCTCCGTATCTCCTTGATAGCAACCTGTTTCACTACTCAGTGTGGGTGTGTAGGCTGTGTGTATACCCATGGTTTTGCTGTCTCATTAGAAGGTAGAACAGTAAATCCTCCTGCCCAAAAGAGGGGAAAAGAAAAAAAAAGAAGGAAAAAAGACTGCGGACATGGTTTGGCTGCTAATGGGCCTTCTCTGCAGCAAATACAGTCAGGACTTTAAGGTGCCAGTTTAAATCAGGAGATTTAAACAGGTTAAGATTTCATTCCAGAACTGTACGTACTTGATTCGCAGACAGGTATCTCCTTGCCTTCTCTAGTGGTGAGCAGGAGGAGAGTGAATCAAGAGCAAAATCTGAAATTCTCACATCTTCAGATGAATGTAAACACTCAACGGTCTTCCACACAACTTTGTCCTGTGGGGTCCTGGTCCTGCTGAGACCACCAGAGACTCCCTTCCTATCAGCATCTCAGAAGAAACAAGTGCCATCAGCTAACTACCTGAGAGAGGAAAAAAGCAGAAGTCAGAACCATGTGGAATGCCAAACACTGCTCTGTAATGTTGCATTTGCCTTCTCTAGGTTAATTATGCTTCATGTTCCCTGCCCAGGTGGGCACATCTCCTCTGTTTGTAGGTGCCTCTCGGAGAGTTGGCACCCTTTTCACTGAGCAGCACAAGCCATGCATCTAAAATAAGCCATGCTGTTTTATGATAGTTGGTAAAAATAAAGCCTTACTAGCACAAGCAGCTATAACAGCACAGAGGATTTACGACTGAGTGGGTTTTTTCCAGGGTGGGCTGGCCACAGTCTGGTGATGGCCTTTTTATAACCGTTATCAGCTCCCACACAGACCAGGTCCATCTGTTACTTAATTTGAATGGAGACACTCCTAAGCTTTTGTTCGCTAATCTCTTGCTGCACATCTACATTGTTCTCTAGCAGGGCAGCCCACCAGGCTTGGCTTGCTGATCTCAGGGAGGTGCCATGGAAAACTGGAATAAAAGAAAGGCACGCAGCTTGCTCTGGTCATTTGACCAGCATGGTCCACCTGCCTCCTCCCTTGTATTAGCTTTTAACCTGCAGCTTGGATGCCAGAGCAAACATACAGCCAGCTCCTTGGACTGGAGGCAAGGTCTGAAAGCGAAGACCAAGTACTACAAAACTTTTATGCACCCTTTATATGTGCAGTCTTTATGTATCACAAGTACATTTAAGTCCTTGAAGCTATTCCCCAAACCCCAGCCAAAGGATAGTTCGGCAAAAAACCCCAAAAACTTAACAGAGCAGGTTATGCATTTTTTAGTGTCTCATTCCTATGCCATACCATGTTGCCTATCCTATACCACCTTGTCTGCGCTGGCATGAGTTGCATTGTGGAATCAGAATGAGATGCACAGGGCATAGAGAGGAGGGAGGATAAAGAGCCTGAAGCACCAAGAGACAAAAGGATGGATGTTTTGAGGTGCAGATGGTCAGATGTTTCTGAAAGTTAGGGTTTATGGTGATTTCCTCAAAATAAGCTGAGGTCAGAAACGTGGCCTCCCTCTTCTTTGTCTTACCCAGTCCAGCACTGTATGGCTTCCTCTGCTCTTCCTCTGGAGGTTTCTCACACATTTAACAGTTAGCTTCCTCTCTACTGCATACACACACACCCCACTTCTAAGGCAGGCAGAGACCGTCCTGGGGTCAGCTGGGCTGCCCTTAACAACAGTGCTAGTCTCCTGCCTGCTGCTCTGATCATCTCTGCTGTACTGTCCTTGTCACCCTTTCTTTCACTGCAGCTCACAGTATTGGGGGTGGATGCTCTGGGGGCATCTCCAAACTAGCAGTCATAAACATGCTGACATGCAGAGGGTTCGGCTAACATGTTTCTAACACATAACAATATATCACTCAACTCTCACTCAGTAGCACTCCTGCTACACAGAGTAACCATCCAGAAAGCAAGATGCTTAACAAGGCATGTGGTTTATAGCAGCATTCCCACATGGCTTAGATGCACTTTGAATTGCAAATCAAGCAATGGCTTAGTGATGATAGACACCTCAAGCAAGGCATATTTTTGTTGCTTTAGTGGGCAGGTGTTTAAATACAGCTGCATGTTTTCGTACTGCTTGTGCCTGACAGTGCATTAACTAAAATTACCATATCAGGTAACTGCAGTATTGGCAAAGAAGCACGGAACGATACTGCAGCACAGACTGTTGGCAGTGACTTACCTGAACTATTTCCTGGTCATCCTTTTTACCTTGCCTGTAATACTTTAGGAATACTTCACCTCCTCTTCAAATTTCTGCCTGGAGTTTTTAAACAGAGAAGAGATTGGGGTCGAAGGAGACAGAAGGTCACACTTCAAACCTGGTACAGAGAGAGGAGATTTAACACAGTATAGTTGTCTATAAAGCTGCTAGTTTTTTTCTGAAACTATAGTTTCAGTGTAGCATTTTAAAATGATTCAGATAACATGAGTCACAGTAACAAGCATGGGCTGGATCTCTTTAGCTGAAAGAGGTGCCATAAGAATATGCTATAGACTTCACTGCCTTGTCCTGGATTCTATTTTGGAGAACTGATGGCATTTGGGATTCAACCATATGTCTGGCTGGGTCTGTAGCACATACAGATCTGGTAGGTATTCGGAGATGTAGCACATACAGATCTGGTAGGTGCGTCTGTTGTGGCATGCATACTGCTCTGGAAAGGAATGCATGTCTATGCTGGGCTGTGGGTGCTGAGGCCTTTAAAGTGAGATTTACATAACATAAAACCCTTCCTGCTTATTTGCACTGGGCTGAAAGAGGCCTAAAGGAACATCTTTGGAATACTCTTTTTAAAAGGTGGCAGTCGCCACTAATGATGATTTAACGGGTAAAACAAAGCAACCCATAAGTGTGGTCACCAAAGAGACAACACTTGCCAACAGCAGGGAAACGTGACATAGCCCGGATGCCCCAGCTCCTTGAACAGGAGAGTGCCAACAGCTGAGAAGCACTGGCTTGGTGCAGATTCCTCCAGCCCCAGGGAGACTGGTGAACAAGGGACACCCCAAAGTAATACTAAGAAGAGCTGGAAGGGTGTTCTGTTCCTGCTCTACAATCTGTATGGTCACTTGAGGTTTTTGTTTTGGTTTGCTCCCTGCATAGCTGTAGCTTTCTTGTAATTTAGAACATGCTGCTTGCAGTATTCTTCTGCCACACACAGAAGAATAAATCTGTCTTAGCAGTGATTTAAGCAGCCACATTGATCTCTGCCCACAGTCAATCCACGTAATAATGTCAGAACCTCTCTCACAGTCTCCAAGGTCTCAGCTTGGAGTCTAAAAATTTGTTGACATCCTGCTTTGTGCCTGAGGGATAGGTCTAAATCTCTCGTGTTCAGTGGGTGGGAAAAAGCCTGCTGTGAACAATTTCCGAGAAGTGAGATGGGGCCGGAGTTTGATGGAGTCCCACTGTCTTACAGTGAATACTCCTAGAGTCGTAACTTCTTGAGAGTAACACAACATTGTGGTATTACTATCTCCACCTCCAACGGAACTTGAATTGTAGCTACAGTAGATGTACTTCAGTAGGACTGTTACCATGCTATCTACTTGATGGGACACAATTTTTCTGAAGAAAGATCTTGTGTAAGCAAGAATGTATAACAAAAAACAAACTGGTACATCAAGTTTCCTTTAAGGAACAAGGAACCCTTTCCCTCCCCATCTTTCTCTAGCTTTTCCAAAAGGAAGATTTATAGGATAGTACAGACCAGATAGACGCTGGGCAAACTGCCTTCTGTGGCTCTTCAGGTGCAGTGCAACTCTCTATAGTCATCTGCTACTTCAGGTCTCAGAAGAAAGCTATCATTTGTAGAAGTGTCTTTGTAATGCAGTTCCCTGACAAAGGAGGGTGCTGTCTGTGAAGAAGGCAGAACCTACAACTTCCCCCTCTTTGAAACCTGAGCCAAACGCTTTATCAGAGCCACCTGTCCCAAGCAGGAATCCAGCCAGAATCTCCACCGTTAAGCTGAGTGCTCAGGCCTGGGTCCTCAAGAAAAGCTCTCTTGGTTCCAGAAGCAGGAATCTCACAGCAGAAGCAATCGAATGCCTTGTTGGTATGAAGTGCCCTACACTATTGTTGAAAACATGTCCAAAGATTGCAAAAGGATTTTCCCCAAGACTGTTTCTTGTCTTGTGGTGACTAGCTACTTCTAATGCTCTGGGGTTTTGCTGGGATCAGTGAAATCTGTTTATGCTCATGAGGGAGCAAAGCAAGGATCACAACCCCAGACAGAACACCTGAGAGGATCAAAGGATGAGCAGAGGGAAACAAACATGTCAGCATCTTGTGGCATAATTACTTTTTTTCAAGGAGTAAGTCTGGAAGCATCAGGCCTGATGAAAATGGACTCTGCTTCACAGCAGACTTGAACAAATCACTCATGGTTGCTTAGACCACATCCTGAATGAAACAAACCCAGACCAGAGCACCTGCTTCAACCTGCTGGAAACCAGGTCTGAAAATGGCATTCTCCTGGGTCTCTGAAGTAAAGCGTAAGCAGACTGAAAGCAAAGTGCTCACTGCACAGCCCTGTTACTCCTTTCAGCTCTGATACAGAAGACTTCTCCCAAATAGCTACATTATAGTCCAGAGCACTGTCATCTTAGTTCAATATTGGATTTCTCCCAAATACTGCATGAATGTCTCAAGTGCAGAACGGGGAAGGGTAGAAAGGTCCTGTTAAGAGCAGTTTTGGCTGGGCCAACTATTAGTTTACATTAGCTGGTGGCTTTTATGTGAATAACAATTATTTTGTACACAACGGCAGCTTCTAAACCTTGCCAAACTCCAGCTCTCTCCTGTGGTCTTTGGGGTATAAGCACTGAGAGCCAAGGCATCAAGGAAAGCATCAGCATTTAACAATGAGGGATAAGAATCGGCAGGGAACACTTCAAAAATGCTGAAAAGATTTTAGGTGTTCAAGACCCTTGAGCTTTCAGTGGGAGTGACTTTGCAGCTCTTGGGTATTTCTTGGACTGCTGCCTTGCTGTTATGCTGTCTGACCCACACCACCAGAGGAATTTTGCCCCTGCACTGTCAGATTCTCCCTGTCCAAAAGTTTTCCACCCCAAAGGCCAGCACACAGGAATTTCCAACTGTCTGTCATAATGTTGAACATCCTTTCATTCTCCACATCTCCCTTCAGCTGCCTTTTCTGCTTTCTCTTCAGGTTTGTTGTGACTTTTTTTCTCCAAGTAAGACAGTCCTAACCTTTAGATAATTCTCCTCTGATGTCACTGAGGCACTGGCTTCCATCATCTTTAACTTGCTGTTTGATCGAATGCCCAGTTGAAGTCAGTGGGCATCCTCCCTTAGATTTCAAGAAACTTCTGATTGCATTTGTAACAGTAAAGTTGCACATGGGGCCATGGCGTACCCCTATAGCTGATTATTTGGCATTGATTAGAGTATGTATCCTCCTCCTGTAAGACAGGGCTTTGGAGCAGCCTGTGTTTTGTGAATACCACAGTCTGACTAAGAGGTGATGGGCTTTGCAACAACCAAAATACCCAGTTCCAAAATACCCTCTATGATTAAGGCATGGCTTGCCTCTGCTGTCTGGTTTGTTTTCTTCCTACTGTACCATGCCAGAAACTGCCTGCTTGTTTCCTTCTCCCTCAAGAGAGTTGTTGGTGAGTGTGGGTATCCAGCAGCATGTGAATGTTGTCGGTACCTGCTCCGATGAAATGCATCGCAGAAAAGACATGGAAGGCAGATTTTTCAAAATAAAATAATAGGTGAAAGATGGAAAATGACTGTATTAATTGGCAATGTTTTGGTGCTCAGAGCATGGACCTAAAGGGAAGTAGCTTGTGGTATAAGGATGCCTTGCGTGATTGAACTTTTGTCCCAGTGTCAGTGTGGCTGGGACTCTACCCAAAGGGCTGAACTCCTCTGTTTTCTCCTGAATTGCAGTCCTTTCGTGATTTACTACCTCACATTTTACATTACCGTGCCGAGCCTTAAAACACTTGAAGATGTAATCAGCGTGTGTAAGAGGCCTGGCATATTTCATCTTCTAGGAACTGACCGGAACTCTGGAGGTTCGTCTGCTTCCTGTCTTTTCCTGTTCATCAAATTAATTTGCAAAGTAATACTTTCAGTCTTCCATTACCAGAGTAAGAGTTCCTCTACCATCTAAATAAGCATAAGGCACAAGGAAATGGCTTGTGCTAGCACTATTTTTGTGCCATTATGTTAATCCTCCCCTTTAATTGCTACTTCTAATGATTAAGTTTTCCTGTGTTTACACTGCAACTCCTAAATAAACTTAGGCCTGCTGGACTGGCATGAGTAGCTAGGAATAGGTTTTATCTAGGGAAGTTAGTCCTTGTAGCTGGCCGAGAAGATTTCTCAGCAGGCAGTGTGTTTCTAGCTGGGTGACTTATGAGCCGTGCTATTTCTTATTACCTTCTGTTTGTTTTTCCAGGCTGCAGACTCTTGGCTGTGGAACTGACATCCAGCAACACCAAGCCCGTGGTGCAGGAATTCCAGAGTGAGTGCTGCGGGGGCCCACTGGCTGCCTGACACGATGGCTGCACTGCCCTCTGCCTGGGGATTTGTATCAGTCCAAACAATTGAGAAAAATTTTGCTTGTTGCTCACGGTACCTGGTTTCTTGGGGGAGGCAGGACTACCCAGAGCCTGAGATTCAGAAAAGCGCTTAAGAATGTGTCTGTATCTCTCCCTGTTCAGCGAAGCACTTGACTGAAATGGTTTACTGAAGCCCCCTGCAAGCCATTGGCATTGCAAAGTGTCTGCCTAAGTGCTTTTTTGAACTGGATCCCAAAAGGAGGAAAGGCGGTCACCTTGCAATTAATATACTGAAAGGGAGGTTGGGAAATTTCTATTTTATCTTGGCCCTGCTACAGACGTGCCATGCGATACTGGGTAGGCCACTTCTCAGCCCTCCTGCAATGCCCTCTTCTGTAGAGAAGATGGAGATGACTGCCTACTTCAAAGGGGAGTGGGTTTGCTGAATATATCCCCAGGCATCATGGTCCTCATCACCCAGGGAGATTCTGCACCCCTGACTCACATTGTAGGCTCTGATTAGCAGCAAGACAGTGCTGTGGACTCACCCTGTCATAAGGTCTTGTTTGGCATAAGTTAGAGCCTGTAGAGAACAGTGTGTTCATTTCTCTCCATAGCTGATATCTGTCCGACTATTATTTTTGCTGGCCAAAATCCATCTTCCCCAACAGCTTCTGGAATCCAGCAGTGTTTCTGTTTGTGAGGCACATGAAAGAGAAGGCTTTGCTTTGTGGGCAGCATCTCCTAATAAAACACTGCACAAGGCTGCTTAAAGCAGAGCAAAAATACAGCTGCTTCCTATTAATCTGTATTTCCTTTATTTCTTCTGGTAGGTGTTGAGCTGTCCTGCATCATTAAATCCACCGTAACACCAGATCCCAGAATTGAGTGGAAGAAAATCCGAGATGGCGAAACCTCTTACGTATTTTTTGACAATAAAATGCAGGGTATGAAGATTCATTGTTCTTAGACTTCCAAAACAGCCTCAGAAACAATACAGCTGAGAACAAACAAGTCTGTAAAAGGCAGGACGTCTGGCTGTCTTGCTGCTTTCTTCTGGAACTAGAGTTCAGCAGTTGAAGTGCAAGACAGAGAGAGAGCGGGATGTTCTTTGCTCTCTGCACTTATTATTGACAGTTCACAGTAGGGAGCCACAAAGAGCTGGAGTGAGATCTAGGTAGGAGATACTTCTTGGGTAGGAAAGCAAATGCTACAGCTTCCCTTCTCCGGCACCTGTTGGTCCTTGCATGGTCACTGGGTGTCAGAGCTCTCAGGACCAGACACTGACCCCTCCTGTCTTTCCATATGACACCTGAGGGCCCCACCTGCACTTCAGAAGGGATCTCTGTCTTGAGCTGTCAGTGCTTACTGCTGAGGTAGCACAGTGCTTTGCAGCATCCTGGGAGCACGTGATTAGAAGCAGACTGGCTTGACAGTGAATCTAAAACACAGGACTGCCAGTAGTTGCTTGACTCCATCTGGAATTACTCCAATGCTTTAGATGAGATCAATAGCCACATCCAAATGAATCTTCCAAAGGAGACAAGACCTGAGGCTATCTTGGAAGTCCATTTTTGCCACAGTTTTTGAGATTTGGGGTGGTGCTTTCCAGTTCATCCTCTTAGATGGTTAGCAGCATTGGTTTCCTTTGTGGTCACTAGTGAAAGGAAGGCTTTTAACTTTCAAGCATCAAGTTCCTTTTAGGTGGTTCTCTTGACCCCAGAAAGAGTCCAAGATCATAGAATCACAGAATCATTTAGGTTGGAAAAGACCTTTAAGATCATCAAGTCAACCGTCAACTGTGCCCACTAAACCATGTCCTGAAAGGTCAACCACTTAATTCAGATACCTAAAGTTAGTCTGTGTGACTACCCTGTAATTTTTCTCTCTCTTTCCTCTGTTATCAGGAGACTTTGTGACTCGTGCAGAAATTCTGAGCCGGACATCACTGGTGATTAAAAACACCACCCGGATGGACACTGCCACGTACCGCTGTGAAGTGGCAGCACCTTCTGATACTAAAACCATAGATGAGATTAATATCCAGCTTACAGTCCAAGGTATTACTTTAAATCCAGATACCTCTGCAAGCACTGCTAGTGAGTTTCCCCAGAGTTGAAACAGTGGCACTCAACAGACTCTAGAATTTGTTGTTTAAAACCAGCTGGAAGTAGTGGAAAGTTTTGATGCCTTTGTAGCACAGCCATCTTAGAAAGTATGTCAGAAATTATTTAGTTCTACTGAGCAGTGCCATTCACGTGGTTTGTGTCTTTCCCACAGTGAAACCTATGACTCCTAGATGCACTGTGCCTAAAGCTGTACCTGTTGGGAAGACAGCCTCTCTTCACTGCCACGAGAATGAAGGTTACCCAAAGTCCACTTACAGCTGGTACCGCAACAGTGAACCTTTATCACCAGACACAAAATCGAATGCCAAATTCCACAATTCCTCCTACACCTTGAACCCCGCCACAGGCACTCTGGTAATGCCCTCACAGACATATTGGAGATTTGTTTTGCTGCACAGGTTATTTTTAAGGTCGCTTGTAAAAGAAAAAAGTCATTGCATGGCTTTCAAGGAAGGTATAATTTGAAGAAGGTTAGGTGTTCTAGGATCTGAATGACTTGAGAAAGGGAAGATTAATGATGGAAGATGGGAAAGGGAAGATTAACGATGGAAGAAGATGGTTTTGATCACTGCCAATACCACATGCCTGTTTAGAAAGAGGGAAGGAAGGTGTCTCACAGCCCACTGTGAAGCCTGGGCGATGGAGAGTTGCTTGTACATGCTTATGCCCTCCCTCACGGTGCCTTCTTCTCTCATGTCCTGCTCCCCCGCCTTTTCTCCTCACCAGGTTTTCCATGCTGTGCACAAAGGCGACACAGGCCGTTACTCCTGCATAGCAACAAATGATGCTGGCTTTGCCAAGTGTGAGGAGCAGGAGATGGAAGTTTGTGAGTGGCTCTACATATTTTTCATCAATGCTTATGAATATATCACCATAAATAAACTGTCATCACCATAGGGAAAGAAGGGGGACATCCTAGAGCATTAAGTCTTTCCTGCTTTCTCAGAGCCCCAAACACAGGAAGACAATCTAAAAATTCAGGGAAACATTAAAACACTGTTCAGGTTCCTGCACAGTTTTATTCTTGGACTCAGGGACTCACTAGTTCCCTATGAATTTTTGGGGTTTGCTTAGAATATTCAAGATAGGTCATTTCAGTGTATGTAAAGCTAGAATATTGCTACTGCCTTAAAGAAATACTGAATGATGGCTTCTCTCTTTGCCAGATGACCTCAATATTGGTGGGATAATCGGTGGAGTCCTGGTGGTCGTAGCAGTTTTGGTGCTTATCACTCTTGGTATCTGCTGCGCCTACAGAAGGGGTTACTTTGCAAACAGCAAAGAGAGTGGGGAAAGGTAAGCTGGCATCCAAAGTGTTCTTATAGAAGTCTCTGCGCCCACAGCTAGCATGAAGTAGTCTGAAGGTTGCCAGAAACTGGTGGCTGAAATACATTTCAGTGCCTGACTTGGACATACTTCTTCCTAGTTCCCTACCAAAGACTACAGATAACCCAGTTCTTGGAAGTATCCAATTCCCCACTGTAAGCCCTGCACCATGGTGAAGGTTTATTTGCCTAAGGAAGAATTTTGGAATGGCTCCTCTTGTGCTTGCTACCAAGACCAGACAGAGGAGTGATAGCTGTGCTCTAATATCCTCATACTTTGCATGGGAAGGGGGAACCAGCATAATTAAATGCCTACAGGTGTTTGTCCAATAGGTTATGTGCTGTTGGTATAATGAGTTCTACAATTTAATGAACAGAGCTCACTGCACAATTAGTTTAAAGCATCAGGACATGCATAGAAAATATATGCAGAAGAGTAGGCTCTCTACAGGAAATCTCACTAGTGAGAACCGAAATTTGGGATTAAAAACAACCATTTTAGAATGCACATTAAAATGTTAAAAACAACAGCATTAGCATCAGAAACAAGCTTTGATGCCCTTACAGAATCTGTGGAAGAGATAATATATGTAAACCCAAGATTCTCACCAGATAGATCTGTGCCATGTTAAATGTTGTTTTTCAGCAGAAGTCCTGTCTTTTTTTGTTTGGTTTTGTTTCTTTTTCAGAAAAAGCTCCAAATATCCTATTTAAATGCAGCTGAGGGTTGGCATACACTGGACTTGACAGTCGTATATAAATTCTGAATTCCTATGGGATTGCAAACACGTGGCGCTTCCTTATAACTAAGGAAAATGCTGAAGGCATCTGGCAGTGAAGGTTTAAAATGAACTTTGTAATTGCCACAGGAAACAATGGAGGAGGCACACAGAAAGGTAGTGCACAGGGACCAGAGCAGGAAAGCCCAGAAAAGAATCAGTTAATCTCTTTGCAGAGTTAGTCTTGTGGAAACATACAGCAATTTTTTTACCCTGTACTGAAGGGGAATTTAGAAAAAATCCCAGTCATGATGAATGATGGAATAAGCAGAGATCTATTGTTTGAGCAATGAGCTGTGTTTCTCTCTGCTTTCTTTTCATTTGGCTGTTCTTCCTCATTTTAATCTTTCTCAGCACCTCCCCTCCAAAATCCTGCAGTCTTCTTGACCCAGAAATGAGATCTTTTCCTTTATTTCAGCTACAAGACTCCAGCAAAACCTGATGGTGTTAACTATATCCGGACAGATGATGAGGTAATAAATGATTTGCATTTAACATCTCTCTGTTTAGGAGAGGAAGAGGGTGGGCAGAGGACTACTAGCTTTTTTAGGGCCTACAGACTTTCTTAGAGTGGGCACCACTCAGAAGCAAGGATGTAGAACAGAGAGAAAACAGAAGGGTGAAGGCTGAGTCATTTCCTTAGAAATGATGAACAGTTTTAAGTTGCCTTAAGTGACTGATGCCAAGAGCGATCAAATGCAGCTCTGCTCTGTCTCAGTTATCTTATGGCTTGACCCTCTTCGGATGAGTTTCATTGGATTAAGTGGGCAGGCCATGATGCTTTTACAAGAGAATTTGCATTTTGGGATTTGAAGAGATCACTAAGCTTAAGAACAGAAAAAGCCTCTCCCTGTTAGCAGAGATACTGAAGAGGGAATAAGAAAGTCCGCTGCCATGCCTTGGTAAGGGAGGAGGACAGCAGAAGGAGCACCTGGCCAGTATGACTGGTGTCTCCCTCTCCTCACCAGCAGAAAGGGGGTGCTACCTAGGCAGAATGATGGAAGTTACGCAGATTCGATCTACCTTTCATGGGCATGTTGCAGTTGGGAGCAGCAGCAACAGAGTTGCCTGGAAAGCCACTAGATCCTTCCTACATCCAGAACTGTTTTGTTGCAGGGTGACTTCAGACACAAGTCTTCATTTGTCATATAAGACGCCAAAAGAATACTGCAAACCAGCAAAAGCAAGTGTGAAAATACCTCCTCCAGGAACTCAAAGCGAAAGCAAAAGATGAATTAAGTGCGCTTGGAAGAGTTTGGAACACACATGAACTTGATAGCTAGCTATCTGTATATCTTTTTTTTTTCCTTGCCAAAGTTTAAAGTAACTCCTCACTGCCCAACTTGCGTCTCCCCTGCCTCCGGAGATACCAACAGGATCACCTAAACCTGTCCTTGGAGTAAGGAAGCGTTTTAATACTTCCCAAGAGACTGGGCTGTGGAAGCTTGTGGAATTGCCTTCTATTTGTGCTGCAGGGACACAGCCACAATGTGCAAACCAACCGGGGGAACAGCGTTAGGTAAACGTGTAGTAGACATTACTAGTACATGCTACTAGTAGACAAAAAAGGGTGCTGATACGGCAATAGATGGACTTCAAAGAGTAAGATTTATACGTACAAGGGGGAGTCTTCCTCTCAGCAGCTTGTTGCGTAGGCCTGGCTGGTGACTCTTACACATTTGTGATTGTCTTGCGCTTTCGACTCTGACTGCTCAGGTGCAGAATGGGGTATCTGAATGGCCTACAGTGACAGATACCAATACAATACACACAACTAATGTTCTCAGCCCTTTTGTAAACTTACTGAATTCTTGTTACTCCATTTAACCTGAAACACAGGCAGCATCAGGCCAGAAGGATTGCTCCTGTTCACTGCTTTATAGAAAACTCATTGCACGCAGGTAACCCCTCATTCTAATCTGCACAAAGCAGGCTTGCCTCTTGCGTCTGTCAGTGTTTTAAAGAAGCTTATAGCAGAGGCAGAGAACCTAGTGCTAAGACATCCCTTTCAGGAAAATTAAAGCCAAATACTTTCGTGGGCTAAGATTGCCATAAAAGGTACTGAGATATCTTCAAGCTTTTTTACCTTCTCCATTTATTTTGTAAAATCCCACATTCTAAATTTTTTGCAAAGATATATTTTGATTACTTCAGAAAAGGTAACATTTCTATTTAAAGTGTAAATATGCGATGCCAGCAGTGTTTAAGTAATGTAGCTATTTTTTTACTTTTTAAGCTACAGAGAGGAGCTCAAATGTTGCTGTAGGATGGCACTGTCAGAGCATATCAGTATTATTGCAAAGTGTAATAAAAAGCTGCAGGTGGAACAGCGTCTCTTTCCTCTTAAGCTAGCTTCAGCAATTTCCTTGTCACAAAAGGTCTTACCAGACACAGAACAGAGTCACTCAGGGATAGTTTTTGTAAATTTATGGCAGGAGCTATCAACTTTTTATACATAAAACTTAGTTTTCTTGCCAGTGACCAACACTTTGTTTTTGTTGTTGCAAGAAATATCCAGGGATGGCTTTTGGATTCAGTTCCAACAAGGTGACAGAGTGACTTCAATGTTTGCTACCCCTCTGCAAGTTCCCTAAAGCACTACTAACACAGTGTCACAGCTATGGCAACTTTACAGGTTTAAACTGCATAGCCAAGGCAACTGTTTCTCGAGTTGGGAAAGCAAAAGCTCAATATAAAAGCACTTTTGTAGTGTCAATTGCAACTTTTCCCTAGATGCTAAAAGAAGAAAAAAAAAAAACCAAACAAACAAATCTAGCTCTCTTGGCTTTAGAGAGAATAATTGGAAACACGTGTTTCCCAGAAGTATACATGTTGATAGTGTTGAACAGCATTGGGTAATATAGGACTGCAAGATGTGGATGCAACACTAGAACTGTGCTGTGGTTTAAGATTTTTTTTTAATGTAGCATAATTTAGTGTTCTTGTATTTCCAATATGAATTGAGTTGTCTTAACTTTTCCTGTATACAGTATTTTGGATACTTGACGATTTGGACTGTCAGTGTTATTTTTTAGTGTTCTGCATTAATCTGCTTTGTTTCCTAGGGACCTCGCTGGACATGCCATTGCTGCATTTGTTTTGCCTAAACAAAGCGTTACTACTTCTCCTTTTGCTAATGAAAGTAAAAATAAGGATGGGGCAGCAATAACCGTATGTTCTCTGTGTAACTTGGACATTACCACGGCTGTCTTGCAACTACATTTTGGTTACCTTCTTAAGACATGCTCTTCAACCAAGCCACACAATACTGTTCACTGGCTGCACGCTGCCTCTAATCATTATGACAGTAGTGAGCGTAACATTCCTTTGCACCTTCTGTATATCCACTACTCCTTTTCTATGCTGCTTTTAGGATACCTACAATAAGGGAGAGAAAGAAAAGGTTTGAATCAGGGTAGCTCTGGGCGCTATGGGAGCACAATCTACAGTCTCACCATGAGCCAAAGGCAGCCTTCATATGAAAAGCCAGCAAGCTAAGAATCGAGACTTATTTTTCAGTTCTAAAATGTGACAGTGGCATCTCTAACGAGAAAAGGGGAGACGATCTCCCTGATACAGCTCATGAGATCTGATTGATGGAATTCATTGTATCATTGTGAATAATATTCAGGTTTGTACTAATGTATTACGTTTAACTTTGCCAAGAACGTTTTACATAAATACCAAGCTATAAAGCATTCTTGTAGGGTTTTTTGTTTGCTTTTGTTTTTTAAACAGCCATATTTTTGGAGGCTTTTGTTTTCAATTCAGTGAAATATGGGAAAGTCTCTTCTGTCAGAGCACTCACTTACTTACATTGGGCTGAAGGTTACATGAAGTCCAAGGTATGTTTCTGTTTATGAGGTTATTCTTGGACATTTGTCCATCCCTGGTTCTTCTCTAGAGAAGACAGATTAATGCGCACAGGGCTCATCTCAATGCTGCTCGAGCACAGAACAAAAGCTAGAAAAGCACAGATTAGGAAATAAACTGTTCCAATTTACCATTCAAAGTGGTTAAACAATATTTTAAGGCAGGAGAGAAGGTACAAAATAAATGGATGTGGCCATAATTGACCATCGCTTAAGCCAAAGCCATTCCATACATCCCCTGTTCCCAGGTTGTGACTTTGATTTTGAGAATAAAGTTCAAGCTCACTTGAAGGTTTCTCTGATCTTCAAAACAGAATAGGGAAAGTGAGGGCAAATTACGGGATTCCAGCGCAGGAGTTAAGTGCCTCTGGAAGGGCTGTGGCCAAAGCATGCTCAGCCTGTTTGTTTCTACTTGTGCAGAAAAGCCTACTCCGTTTCTGTTGTTCACGCCTAAGTAAGACAAACCAACATGAATAAAACAGATTCCATTTTCAAATTTCAATGAAATCTAGGGCAAGAGCTCTGGAATGGAAGTCAACAACAGAAAAAACTTCAGTTAGGTTCACATAGCATCAGAGACTCAGGAATGGTCATGATTCCACCATTTACGCAGCATATTTATGATAAACAGGTTATCTGTGTGGAGCATAAAGCTATGCATATGACTTAGCAACTTTGATTTTAGTGAGTTACTCATATCCTGCTTGCAGTAAAATAACAGTCTATATTTAAAAGCTGCTGGGCCCAACATTAATTGAACCGAGTGCCTAAGATACCAGCAATGTAGTAGAAGAGACTTAGAGGCTGTAGAATCTATAGAAAAAAATAATTTCTCTGTCAGATCAAGAAGAGGGGAGAAGCTGTGGGTGGAATTAATTCTGTAACCATTTATTTTCATAAAATGTTAATAGTTGGAAATAACATAGTTCAGGAATGGAAATATTCCATATAAAACAACATTAAGGCTGTTCATACACACAGGAGTTTGCACAACAAATAAGAGGTGATGTAGCGTGCAATTACCAGATTTAGGGGTGTGGCAGTGACAAGCTGTTTTACCTTTGTTCAAATTAAAGCAACTCTAGTATATAACCAAGAGGGACAATGAGAGATTGAGTGAATAAGCTGAGCCATTCACTTCCCTGCAAGCTGTGATAAATGCATTTATTGCTAAGCTTGTGGCAACATTATGCTCTTACTTTTCCAAATGGACAAATTATACATCCTGTGAGTGAAGAGCAAACCTCCCCTTATACTGCCCAGTGAGCTTTGTCAACAGCAGCAGCTTATAATACATACATGTGTTAATGCAGGCTTTGTATGCCTGTACTCTAGACAGTTTCATGTAAAAAACAAATAAGAATAGATAAGGAAGGCAGGATGTGTGCCCTCGACAATTTATAATTACAGAGGAAAAGAAAAGATTTCAAGCAACATGATGATTCTGTACAAAAGTTCAATGAAAGGATCAGTTCTCTGGTTTCAGCGGAGTTCTCCGCTGGGACCGCCTCAGAGGGACATGTTGGCTGCTTTTTTTCCTTGCTGGGGATTCTACTTTCCATTCCTGTGGCAGGGATGGGCTAGAAGGAAGCAGAATGACCATTTATTTTAAAGAACTTTACCAGTGTTTTTTTTACTGCGATTGCTGTTTCAGACCTGCATTGAACTTACAGTTTCTCTGGTGATGTCAAACAGATAATATCTCTTGGCTTGTCCTCAGCCCTTCCCTTCTCTGCAAATAATGCATATATTTTCATATTTTAAAAAATGCCACAGATTTGATCATTTGGGGTTTCTTCCCTCCCTCAAGTTAGAATCACAAAGATAACTTGCCTGGAGCTGAACTGGGTGTCTGCGTCAAGCTGATGTAACTGACCTCAGCACCAAAAGTCAAGTTATTAATGGTCTCTGAAAGAAAAAGCACATATTAGCAGTCAGCTTGTGACACAGCCAGAGGGCAAGGCATGCTGTAGTAGAACACTTCAGTGTGAAAGAGCAAGTATATCCAGTTAATTGCAAGCCCACATACATCTCTTTTCCAGCCCAGCAGATGTCAGTGTCTCCCGTCCAGCCTCAAAATTATGTGCCGAATTTGTCGGGCCATCTGTGGACATCAGCTTCATACTCCAGACTTACAGCCTTCCTTGTATGTGGAGGAAATTAATTTAAATATGGGACCTCAGTCATGCACCTCCTTGTGCTACCTAGGTGGGAGAGCCACACCTTCCACTGAAGCTCTGCCACCTTTCACAACGTGTTAGATTTGCTTTGCCTAGTCAAGGCAGAATACGGGCCCCTGAAGACTGACGAAGGACCTGAACAGCCCTTCTGTGAGGAATTGCCTGCAACCAGACAAGAGGAATCACTTGACAAGGAAGCTAGGTAGAATTTAGCTTGCCCGAATAGGCCATAGTTGTCAGCTGTCACTTTCCTGTCATTTATCTCAGGAGAGATGTCACAGTATCCAGGTTTTACTTTACTCAATGCTCTGTTTTATGCTCATGTTTCCCAGAATCTTTCACAAGGAATTAAGGTAGAAAGTGCTTTATACGGCAGGAGTTGGAAACTCTGCTAAAAGGACTTCTCTCTGCAGATTGGGTTTGCTCTTTAACTGCTTCCCTGTCCTGGAAGGGAATCACTGAAGCTTATAGTGGAAATCCAACTTGATCTATCTGCCTTAGCTGGCCTCTGCCTCTCTAAGACTGACCCGCAAGTGCCCTGACTTTGTGCAGTGTGTGCCTTAACAAGTTATCTTGGTTAAGGAGAAGTTTACATGAAAGGAAGGAAGGGACAAAAGGAAATGGTAGAGAATTGTCACCAAGTAGGGCTTCCCACGCAATCAAAGGTGGCATCTTCACCATGTGTGTTTGTGTACCACAGTGAAGCAATCTACACTCGGCCGGACCCACTTAGCCATCCTCAAAGTAACGAGAAGGAGTTGAGGAGACCCAAACATGGCAGGGGAGAGTGACAGCCAGAACAGTTGAATAAAGTGAAGAGACAACTGTTCCTAACTTCTCAAGTACAAAATGGTTTACAAAGAACTGCATCTCCAATGTTTTAGAATGATATACCAGAGAAATAAAAATGTTTTATTTTGATTGTCTATCAGCCTGCAAGACCCAGCGCCACCATGCAGATGGCTCAACACACGCTAACTGAAGTGATGCTGCTGCTCTGTACGGTTTGTGTCCCTGCTGAAGGACACGTGCTGCCTCGAAGCAAACTGGGAATTCAGCCCTAGTACCACTGCAGATTAACGCTCTTCCTCCTTTTTCACCATATGGTGCTTAAGAGAAACAGCCATGCAAGCTTCCAGACAGAGATATGGCGCTTAAAGATTTCTGCTCTCTAAAAACATGCCCCCAATTTTTTTGCACAAAGATCATTGCTTGTTGCTCAGACAGCAAAGAGGAACACCGAGGCAGACAAATCTAGCCAAACAGTGGGGCATACAGGGAAGAGAAGGGTCAGATTTTCCAGTGGATGCACATCACTGCCGCTGGTTTGCTCCTGCCTGCTCGCGGATGTCAGGTATTTGCAGGCTGCTGCACAGCCGACTGCCTTATTGGCTATATGTCGTTTGCTCTCCTGTGTGCGTGCGTGCAGGTCAGGTGTTTGCACAGATACAGGCAGAGAATGCAGTCAGATAGCTACGCTTCAGGAACATCGACCCCTCTCTGCAACAATTCACAACTGCCTAATGAGAGCTGACCTGTCAGACCCTTACTTATACTCCCAACTTAATTGGAGCTCTCTCCAGAGCACAGGAGGGTGCTCATCACACTCACAATTCACACTACAACGGAGATGCCCTAAAGGAGTTCAGCAGTGAATTGACGTAAAGGAAGGGAATCTACTGCTGGAACTCAGCTCCGTTTGTGATTTACTATAACTGCCTCTTGCGCTGGCAGAAAGTGACACTGCAAAATGCTGTGGGGCTGTCAGAAAGCATTCCAATAAAACCTAACTTTTGAAGGTCAGGTTTTGTGAGATGACAATTCAGCTGCAATGGACATAAGCACAGCAGACTCTCATAATTTGTGTATTAGAGATTCCTCTCTGTGTATTTTTAATTTCCACAGCAGAGTAAAAAAAAAAACACAAATCATTCCTTCTCCGATGCTCAGTTCAGTTCTTTCTTAGGATAGAACACACACACTCAGAAATGACTATGCAGGTTATTAATCCCACTTGAGCAGATCTCTGTGTTCTCTTGCAATTGCGTCACAGCTCACTGCCTGCTCTAGAAGCAGGTCGTAACTCACCTGAGATCCTTTGCTTGGACAATAGGAACCCCCTATCTTAAGAGCTGAAAAGGACCAGACCTTGAGTATTTCCCTCTACAGCAGGGTTCTGTAATTCAGTCTAAAAATGCTAAGCTATGCTTCCAGAGTTCAGGAGAGGAAGTGTCTCAAGGCAACAGAATGTTGTGCACTTTGGACAATGCATGCTATTAAGGAACCACGACAACGTGCCTCCCCGGCACCCCAGAGTTGATGAAGGAAGAAAGGACAGTAACTCTGTTACTTCAGCAGCCCAAAGTAAGTGCTCTCCTGCACTGACTCAATGCTATAATACCCTATGACATGTAAATGAAGACCATATTGGATTGTCTTTTCCTGTGTACTTCATTCATCTGAGACCTTCCATTTCAGAACGGTTCTTATTTACTACAACCATTTAGATTAATAAATATCTACAGTTATCAATGACTAATTTTCTTTGCTCTTTAGGGGAGCCATGCACTGCTACCTGTCTCAGAGAATGAGTGCTCAGCCCAATTTGGAAAGGGTTCCTTTGGGTTATACTTACGTTCTGGTGTGCTGATTGCGCGGCCCACCACAGAAACATTTTCTCTGGTAGACTGTTGATTCAGGCTTTGAAAGGATACTAGAAATAACAAGGAAATAATTAAGAATAAAAACGTATTCACTCAGAGACCTCAAGAGTCTAACAATCAGGCTGTGTCAACCAGATCTAGTCCAATGCCAGCTCAGCTTCCTACCTTGCTTGCTGCCAGCTGTGCTTGATGGAAGTGATACAGCCAATAAACTTCCTCCAATGCTCTTGCTGCATTGCTTGCTTTTGGCTTCCATTGCTTTCCTGGCAGAGTTCAGGATGGCAAGTGTGCTCAAGGATGCTGGCCTACAGGGCAAAAACCACGACAGAAACAGTGAAGTGATTTCCTTCTCCAAACCCAGATGAGATGCATGTAATAAGCAGAGACACCTGTCCCCTCCCAATCCCTTATGATCTTAAACACCAGATGTAATGGAGAAGATTATGCTGCAACACTGGCAACTTTCATAGCACTAAGTAAGGAGTGGATAAGCAAAGCAATAGCCCTGCAGAATATTGTAACTGGTAACATAAACAGAAACCCATACCTGTGACTGAGTAATGGCTGTTTCAGAACATCAGTAATAGGTGTAGTACGCTCAGAAGGCACAGAGGAAGGATTTGATCCAGGTGGCAAGGACTGTACCCCACTTACAGGAGACTGAGACCTGCAGCCACCAGAAGGTACAGCTCTCTCCAAAGATGGAGGTTGCTACAGAAAACAGGAAAAAAGATCATATGTCTAACAATGGATACAAGTGTAGAAAACCCTAGATACAAGACGCTTAGAACTACCTGCTGCGTGATTAAGAACTGCCCTTTGTGTGAGGGATGTAAAAGGGTGCTACAGAGAAAGAATTTAATGGCCAAATTTTTAACAAGAAGCGAATAGAAAGTTTTGATGGGATACATATGTCCTAGTTTAGGATCTATATATAGGTGCTCTTTTAAAGTCAGCAGAGAGAGAAAGGTACTTCCAGGGTAGAAGTCATCTCATCCTAAGGTAGGTATCTAAAATAGTTCAGGACAATTGACCAAGCACATACTTATTTCTTTACAGTGACTTTAAAAGAGGATCTGCATGACTAGGACAGATGAAACCTTCCACTCTGTATACACCTAAAGTTAGACAAAATGAACCCTTTTCTTTTTGAGCTGTTTATCATCTTTATCACTCTGGGAACAGAGAACAATACAACATGTAAGTGCAGCCAGTGGCAAATTAGACTTAGTTTTCCCTTTAAAATTGAATTCTTTTTACGTTAATTGTTTGCTGCTCCTCTTTGCCTAACGTGTGTTGTTTGTTGTCGTTCTAAACTTATTAAATGACTCTGAAACCAAAGCTTCTGTCACCAAATGCGAAGAGGTATGAGAACATGACATAATCATTCTGTTAAAAGTGCTGTAACAAGGTCCACAGAAATACAGAATCTGGGTGTTACACATACAGAAACTTTAGCAGAGGAGACAGTACGTGTACAGAGTTAATGGCACCAACAACCTCTGCCTGTGCTGCCAAGACCTGCTCTTGGTCTGACTCCTTCTCCTTGGCCAGCTGCTCTTCATATTTCTTCATATCGTACTCCAGCTCGGCTGCCAGCTGCTTGTCCA
The DNA here is from genome assembly GCA_013401275.1 of Pandion haliaetus. Taxonomy (NCBI): domain Eukaryota; kingdom Metazoa; phylum Chordata; class Aves; order Accipitriformes; family Pandionidae; genus Pandion; species Pandion haliaetus. The sequence continues at coordinate 11,270 of VYZV01002419.1, read as the reverse complement.
CAGCAAAGAAGTCTTTGATTTCATTTCGGTAATCTTGCATCATTTCCTGGAGCAGTAAGGAATGTTTAAACTCTTTCAGAAATCTCTCCTGACTACTGATTCATGTCTCCATTCAGATCACAGCTGCTTAAGTGCAAAAGGAAATACCAGTTGGTAGAGCAGAGGTGTTTTTAACAGACTAAAGAGTTTTGATTCCAATTTGTACTTTAGAACATGAAAAAGCTTTCCAGCATTCAAGCTTTCTGCCCACGTTCCACTAAGGAGGCTCACACGTAACACACTGTGAGATCCTTATCTAAAATCCCTCCACCTCCTACATTATTTAACAGAGTGGCAGTGTCACAACATCATATGCCTTCTAAATTTCCTTCTAAAAAGGCTGTTCGTTCCATTACTGGTTGCACATCTAACACATTGACTCAAGAGAGAGGAAAAAAAAAAAAAAAAACCACCAAGAAAACACTTCCCCTTACCCGTAGGTAGTTCATAAGGTCCCTAAGAGCAGGGGTCCTCCTCTTCTCCATCAGAGACTTCAGTGATGTGATTACTGGGATGATGTTTTCTACGAAGTTCTTCTTTTGAACCTTTGTTTGGACAAGACATGAACAGTTACGCGATGCAATAAAGGAGAAGCCACTCTGTGGTTAGATGGATGGCCTAAGTGAGAGGAGTTATCGCTCCATAGCAAGGGAATTACCACAGTTAAGGCTGCTCTTATGCTGCATGCATGTACATAGGCTTTTAGCCTAAGTGGAGTCTTTCAAGATACATCACTAAGTCAGTCGGTTCTCACATTGAAGGCAAATTGCCAAAAGGTGCACCAAATCCACTGTTATGCTCAAATGCTTTACCAGTAAGAAATCTGTGGAACAAATTTAGCCTAGCATAGCTTCATAGCTTCACTGACTTCAGAGGAAATGCATTTCTGATCACTCCAACTAACCCCTCAGGTACAAGTATCTTCACAAATCTACCCATAATGTTTTAATTTACAACACATGGCACTTCCACAGGTGCCCTCTAATCAGAGTGGACCTACAGACAGAACCTGAGTAACAGCCTACAGGCACAGTATGTCATTGGCATCACTGTTACTTGGATAATTTTTGCACTGGTTTCTCCATCACAGAAAGGTAAAATTCCTCCCAGTATGGTGGGTGGCCAGCCCTCTTCCCACACCAGATCAAGTCCCATTCACCTGCGAGATGAGCTTTTTTTGTGCTGCCTCCATGACAGCATTGGCCATTGCCACTTCATCTTCATCAGGCTGAATGTCTTCATCGGGTTTTGATCTCATAGTTGATAGCTTGATTTCTTTGCAGCTAAGGACTGCAAATGTATCCGAGAGCAGCTCACTGGCCTCAAGGTCCAAAGGAAGGACGTTATCCACAAAGCATGCTGGAACACACAGGGAAGAATAAGAAGCACTTTACTGGAAACAGCAGTGCTGGTAAAGACAGGAAGTTAACACAGCTGGAGTGAGAGCCTAATGGTTTTAAATAGACACCAGTTCTTTGTTTGCCAGATTTGTACAGACAGATCCTGACCTAGGATGCTCTGGCTGATCTTTGTTGTGATGCTGAACCTCTGCTCATCTGTAAAGTGGTCTAGCAGGAACTTGTAGATACGCATCCTTTTTTCTTTGTTATCTTTTCCTTTCAGAGAGAAGAGATTCTTCGCCCTGTGGCAGAGGAAGACATTTTACAAGGGCCAAGTCACATTCTGCGAACTCACAGAAATAATAAGCAAGGAATATGTGAATGTCACTTTCAAGACCCATAAACCTGTTAGGATACCACACACTCCCACAAATTACATGTACAAGTCCTCCCAAAGGTGTCACGGGGAAGGCAGGACAGTCTTAATTTAACACTGTTTCCCCTAGCTGTTTCCCCCGTACTGCATACATCATTGTAAGCGTCATGAGCACTTGCTGTATGGCCAGACAGCCCATCATTTAGCAATAACGAGATACAAACATGCTCAACTGACCGCACGCTCTGGGGGAACCTGTTGTACTTCTCATGTTTCTCATAGCTATTGAAATGGAAGATGCACTCAATGAAGTGTTGGGAAAACATTACCGGATTCCTCTTCAGTAAGAGATGCACCAGGCAGAACTCTCCAAACCTGGAAAGGAGGAAAAGAAAGAACTTATCATCAGGTAGCTTCTAAAAGCCACTCCTGATACACAGTGTAGGGTTCACAAGCCGTAAAGCAGGAGGATGGTTTTCCTCTGCCAAGTCTCTCTCAATACCACATTTAATTCTTGCCCAGCTCCATCTGGACTTGAACAAGGATATCAGCTCATTGATTTTAAGCCTTTTTTTCATCCAGAAAGAGATAGAGATTTTCAGCATCCACAATACTACTTCATTTTTTTGCCATTAAAGTAAACAGAGACAGAAATAAATCTGCTTGAATCCAGGCACAACACTTTCATTATTTAAATAACTTAAGTTCCATTGTGTCTGAGACACTTATGAGTACTTTGCAAAAAGTTAATCACCAGAAGTCCTGCAAGAGGTGCAAGTCAATTCCAAACTCGAAGAACATGTTTTTGTCTGGATGCAGATGCAAAGAAAAAGGCTCCCAAAGAAACAGCACCGTGTTCCTTAGCTAAAGCTCTAGGAACATGATGTTGCAATGTCACCATCTACTGGAAAGACATTTTTACATAGCAAAAACTCGTTGAAGAGAAAAGAATGTGTCAATATGCACTAGTAAGCAATGATAGGTTGATGGCCCTGGAAACACCAATCTTCAGATTGATTGTTCCAGGTAGAAACAAGTAGCAAGGTGTCCAAGCCTCCTCTGCATCCAGCACCACCCAAGATCTACCATCCTTAGAGAAACCTGCCCCACTCTCGTTTCTCATGTAACAGAGCAGCTTCAGACTTTGAAACCTACAAAAACTTCATAAACATGCACTTAAAGCCAGCATGCAAAATTCTGCGTACATGTCAAAGTACTACAAAATGTGGTAGAAGGTTTAAAAAGACAAGGCATGCCTTATAAGAAAAAAGATAATATTTAATCCTATTCCTAAAACAAAACCAGTACTCAAGACAGAGCCTATTAGAAAACCATGAGAAAGATTTCATAAAGGCTTGTTTCAAAAATTGCTTTTTTTCTGGATAATAGAGTGAAAAATATAGCAGAGCTGCATGTTTTGAAGACAGCCAAGAACACACAGCTTGCTACCTTGGGACCTTCAAATGACTTGGAAAGAGGTTTACCACTCCTTTGCTACCATTGCAGACCCTAAAGCATGAACAACTGTATGAGTGAAGAAGTTAATGGGAGAATCATCTGCTCTCTCACTGAAATTTTTCTTCGCATGCTGAAGGTGCAAGAGTGGGACTGGTTTTGAGTACATCTCCGATATTCAACTCCTTCGTTATTTTACAGATGAATATTTTACCTGGCAATATCTGGATTTGGATCCACCAAGATGCTGACAAAACGGAAGAAGAGACAGTCTTTCCATTTCACAAATTCCTCCTGTAAGAAATTGGCAGACAATAAATTCTCGACCTCAATCAGGAAAAACCTAGCATGAACCTTCAGACGGTAGTCAGGACAATATCTGATGGAGGCTAGCAGAATGTGCATCAGGCAAATGAGCAAGCTATACAACTTCAGCTGGAGGTACACAAAATAAACCCCAACACAACAATGTTTTGGAGGATGCTTTGAACAGCATAAATGCCACAGCGGCAAGCATCTAGGTCTACCACAGGTATCAATAAAAAAGTAGAAACATGAAAAATCTGTTCTCCCATTCCAAGGCACACATGCTCTTCAACACTGTTCTTGGAGCCAAATGCACTCCAAATCTGCCTTGGTTGGCTTCATACGAACATTGGGAGGGTAAACACCTTGAGCCTCTCAACATTTACATCTTTAGAACAATAAGCAGAGACAGTAGGAGAAAAAGGTGCTGTGATGCTTGTTATATTCATTCATGTAGGAGTGAAATTGAAAGGAATTCAAAGAAACAAAGAGAAGACAAGAAAAAAGGTAACCATTGACTAAAAATCATCTCATTATCCAACTGTGTTAAGTGTCCTCGATATGATTTCTGCCTAGCTAGCAAAAAAAAAAGCAGTAAGTTTAAAGTCTTCTTGATTAACTGTAGATTAATCAAGGTACAAGCAATACACCCACTGCTCAGGCTGCCAGTATTCAGCACAACAGAGGCACTTGAATCAGGTTCTTGGATACATGCTTAGGACCTCTATTTACCTGCAGAAGGTTGGTAAGCAGGATCAGCGTCTGCTTACGGATGAAGGGATTTGGATCCTTCAGACACAATGCAATGTTGGGAATGTATTTGTCCACCATGGATGTGTAGCGGATACATAGATCACACATAATGATGACAACGTTATTGCGAACAGCCACATCATGTGACACCTCTAGTTCTCGAGCTAGAGCTCCAACGCATTTCTTTGCCAGATCCTCATGCTGTAAACACAATTTACCTGTGAAACAGAGATGAGACTGTCAGTGCAGTGAATATATTCTTCTTCCTAACCACCACAGCCCAGCTTACTGCCTCCTTTGAGTCCAATATGAGCCAAGAAAGGAATTAGGAAGTAAACAGGGGAATAAACAAGAAACACATGCTGAAACTTGATGAGCAATCTGCACGATCTCTCAAAGAAATGATACTTCAAGGAGTTCTTCCAAACTCCTCTTAGACCTATAGTGTGGGTCTCTATGCCAAATACCCTCCTTCAGAGAGAACTATTTCTGTGTACAGCGTATTATTCAAAGCAGCTAAAAAGAACAGCCCCAGCTGTCATAGCCATAGCAGGGAGACACCCACCTCTAAGAGCATCACTAAACCAACTTAATATAAAATAGCCTGCATTCTAACATTACTTCTCGCAAACTGTTTCTAAGCTCTGTACGAAAGTATTAAGCTTCCCAAAGCAGTTAAGGAAAGAACAATAACTATCTATCTTCAAGAGAACAGACTTGTTCCTAACCACAGCGGTACTTCAAAACCAGAACTTTCACTTAGTACTCTCCAAAATAGTGGAGATGCAGATTGACCAGGCTTCTCTCAAAGAAGCTCTTCATTCATGCTGAGTAGAACAAGTCACTATGTGCAGGCATTCTGCTCTGAACTGCATCAAAAGCATCGAGTTTTCTTCATCCTCTGTTGAGCATCTTACTAAGTGTAAGATGATCCTTCAGCCAGACAGCAACCAACTCAGAGTACAAGGATAGTACAATTCTGAAGGATGTTGCTAATTACTGATCACTATTAACACATTAACCAGCAGTCACATACATGGCAGAATTTTTATGGTTTGTGCAACTTGTTACCATGGATATTTGTGTTGCTGAAAGCTATGAGCTGAGGCAATGCAAACATTGAGCACTGTGGCTATCTATCTGTTACAACTGACACAGCTTTTGAGCAGAGCTTTAACCAGAAAGGCTGAGAACTGGTTGCACAAGGGCACGCTTCTACTGCAGGATGGTACTTACCTAGAGTAATGAATGCATGAGCTCTGACCACTGGAGGCATGGTTGATCCTCTGAATTGGGACAGTGGCTGAGAAGCTGGAATTTCCTCGCTATCTAGAGAACTAGACACTACGAAAGAACAGGTCGGGAATGAAAACATGCTTTTCTGGTAAACAGTGTTGTCTGTAAATGCAAAATTAAAGGCAGTATGGAGAGAACCTCACATTGGTCCTCGTTGACAGAAGAAGCCAGAATGGACTGAATCAAAAGAAAGATGCGTTTCTCCACTTTGGTTGGACACAGCTGTGCAGCCTCACCCAAGATGAAGAGGTGTCTCACCTACAGAGAAAAAGTAACACTGCAGTTAAAAGGCAATGGCTGAGCTGCAAATTAAGTCAGCAGGAGTCATTATGGTACTTCTCTAAAAACAACTTAAAATTCCCTTGGTCCTTTCAAGAAGAGAGTGGCTAGAGAACAGAAGGTGAAGCTTTGAAACAGAAATGGTGTGTGGGTGTGTTTAATACGCTGTAACCCCCTCACATCTACTAATAATATTGAAATACTCCTCAAAGCACTCTACATGTTTTACAGACTTATTTCCCAAACAGCTCATCTAAGAGGTATGAGTGGAAGAGCAAATGAAAAACTGTCATTTTATTAAAAATACATGGGATATCATACCCTTAAAGCAATTGCTGATGTATAAAGCTGTTGTATGCTCCCAGGCCCATAAATACCAGATTTCATGATGACCTCACACACAAGGTGTGCGCATAGGTAGTTTCCTATGTAACAGTTATTGGCATGAACTTTAAGGAACACCAATTTCAAGTACACCTACGTACTTGGACCAATCTATGAAGGGGAACCAAACTTACCAAGAGATCTTCTTGCAGCTGCTCTGCTCCATCCTCTTTGAGGACTATATTTGAAATATAGCTTTCACAGGTGGATACTAAATCTCCACACACCTGGTTGAGCAGCTCCTGTTCCATAATTAAACAAAATTAATTCGGCACTTTATTAATTAAACAAAATGTAGCTGTAATATCTGTCCATACATGAATCCCTAATCTGAAAGTCCTTATAAGCTTTTAATAATCTAAATCCTATTGAAATAAATCAGACAGTGCCTTAGAGCTGCAAAATTCTTCCTGCACATCAAAGAATGTGTGCAAGTGTCAAAACACCTTGGAGAATCTGGCTTTTAATGATCCACAGGCCTAAGTTTACTTCATTATAGATATCACACAGATTTAAACAAAAAGGATTTAGACGACTGTTTCATATATATCCAACACATTTGGGTTGTCTGTGTGAATTTTTAAATGTCATTTGGAAAATGCAGTTCCATTCAAATGAAAACACGATGCGAATTCCAAGGGGTGGAGGGAAACAAAAAAGCTACCAGATTGATGAAAATAAAGCATCATTTCTCTTTTTCTACCATCTAAAACTGGTAACATAAGAAACCAAATACATAGATGTATGGCAGCTAAGCTGTTAAAACTGCTGAAGTGACCAATGTACAGGAACATCTGCATTGGGTTGTAAGCCAACATACTGTGGTGACTATACCTACAAAGGAGGATTTTCTGACTGCCAGTTTGAAAAAACAGAAGCCATCAATCCACCCTGGCTTCTGAAGCACAGACGGTGCAGTTTTGCATACTCTTTACTATACTTTACTGGGATGCCTATTATAAAATAGCTGTCATCAATATTGAAAGAGAAATGTAACATACACAAAGAAAAATCATTAGCAAGAGAGACCTGCATCAGTTTTAGCTTCTTTGCAACTGTGCTCAGGCTGAGATCTCTATTTTACCAGCAAAAGATAGCCCACTGTCTCACTACAGGAATAGAACAAAGCTATGCCACAGAACATGTGGGGGCAGAAAAGAGAAATGTGAAAATGATGTGTTACTAACTCCATGTTTGGTCCTATGAAAGAGGTCTAGAAAATGTGTGTATCTTCAGCAGCTCTGATATAGAATCATAGAATCATTTAGGTTGGAAAAGACCTTTAAGATCATCAAGTCCAACCATCAAATATATAGAATAACATAGAATAATCAGAGCTTATAGTATAAACCTATAGCTTCAAACTGGACCAAGCCTGAGAAATAGCTGATATCATAAAGGCACAGCAATAGGTCTCCTTTAGGAATTCTGTAAACTTTGACAGACAGCAAATACAAGGTGTTTCGGGAAGGAGGGGAGGGGCAGGGAAACCCTTCTGAAGAAGAATTTCTTACAAGTCCATCCTTAGCTACAGGATACTCTCCAGCACAACTGCAGTAAAGCAAGTAAGAGCTGAGCAGAAAAGACTCAAGTTGCTGGAGTCAGATCCTCTTTGTTTAAAGAGCTAGTCAACCTACAGACTGGAGACAGAAGCTTCCTTCAAGAGACAGCCCTCCTAAGTGTGAAACAAGCTATTTTAAAAGATGTATTTTAAGTCACACCTGTGCCTCCTCTGGCACATCTGCAGACGCATGGCAGAGCTTCTGCAGAGTTTCTGCAGCTGGGCTAATCACCTCCAAGGGACACTGAGACTCCCTCAGCCAGCACTTGATATTATCTGAAAACGAGATCACACACATAAAATGAGCATTTTCTAAGCTTATCAACTGCTTATAGAGAAGAAATAACTGTTAAGATGAGAGGCACGAACCCTGCCTTCCCCTCTGCAGTTTCTCAGGGCCACTCACCAATCAGCCTCTCACAGGTGCTTTTAGGGAGGTGCTTTGCAACATGACCCATGACACACAGTATATGCCCTACAGTATCAGTGCTCATGTTCCGCTGCCTGAAAAATAGTAGATCAGACAAACTAACATTAAGCTAAGGAACAACACCAAATCACAGCAGAAAAATCCTTTCATCTGAGATGTGCATTATTAAGGCAGACCTGTCAAACCAAATGAAAGCTCAAAAAGCTTAACGTAAGAGTTGGTTACTGCACAAATCTGCAGGCCATTGCTTGCCTCCTAGCTGCAGAACTGATTGCCTGAATAAAGAACTGTGATCCAAGCAGCTAAATAGCAATCTGCCTGTGGAAGGACAGAAAGTGCTCACTTGCTTTGTTCCTCCTCTTCACCCTCATCTCTTTCCTCCAGAATGGAGGATGGAGTTCAAAGCACACACATACCTGCTAACATTGTCCCAGGATTCAATGATCTTGGAATAATCCAGCTTGGGTGAAGAACCCGCCACCTTGGCAAGCAACATCCAAGCTGGTACAGCATGCTCTGTTTCCACATGAGACATGACGTTATTAACGAAAGTAGAGGTGAACTTGTTCTGTCTGGACCACATTTGAAAAGCTTTGTTCAAGTAACGGCTACAAGAAAGAAAGAAAAGAAAAGTAAGTTAAAGGAGGAGTAAACAAAACACTTGGTCTTAGACACTGGCAGTAAAATCCAACATCCCTGTCCAGGATACACTCAGCAACGCAACAAAGCTGCTATCGCTTGTCATTCCTGCTACTCAGAATACATAGGGATTTCTACTACATATTTTACTAGCCATATTTTCAGTCTTTCTATTCACAATCCTGACACACTAAAAACCTGGCATACAAGCATGGATGTACTGCTCTGTGTCAGTAACACAGAAGGTCCAACTGGTACCATGACACATCAAGAAAATATAGTTTCAGCAATCTGTAACAAAGACTTTCTAGTGGTTGTTATTTAATACCCATAATGGGACAGGATACAGTAATGTTAAGGCACCATAACTTGCTCATTTTTCTATTCAACCCTAGTTACCTACTTCACGTTGAAAGAGTTCTGAGATTTATCAGGCTGCAAGGTACGCTAAGGTTGTGAAGAAGAAGGTGCCATGAATCTGCAAACTATGTTATAAAATAGCCCAAATTAGAACATTGACAGTTTCACAAATTGGCAAGGCAGCACAACCAGTATCTCATTTTCTATTTCTGAGCTATTATGCCCTGTTGAGTAATAAACATACAGCTGTCTTTAATCAATGTTGTGTCCTTGTCATACTGTGTGTCATCCCATCTCTTCTTCTTCTTCCCACAGCATTCTGCAAAAAGCAGAATAACTCTATTTGTCATAAGACAAGTAACATATTATACATCAGAATTAATAAAAGGCAATGTTCTCCTTTCTTTATATATGCTCTCTTACTTCTGTCACCAGAACACCTCCTTTTGACTTAATATTCATGCTGCTACCAACACGTCAAGAACAGCATGCAACACTCCTGTATACGAACACTTGAGTTCAGGGAGAGAGCACAGGTAGCAAGAGCAGCCAGTGAAAATACTTGACACAAAGGAAAACTGCACTCTTCTCACCAACTGCCAGCTTGTCCATGCTTGACAGCTCCTCTGTCCCAGGAACTGTCAGAGCAAAACAAGCACCTCACAACATGATTGTTTCTGTCTCTAGCAGTAATATGCACCTATACTGACTGTTTCAAGCAGGGAATTCAAATAGCTTAAAAAAAAAAAAACCCAATGAATTTAGTTTCTT
>VYZV01002418.1:51627-62898 GCA_013401275.1 Pandion haliaetus | reverse complement strand
GCAATATGCCCTGTTCACTGATGGGTCCCGTAGCATTGTGGGAAAGCATAGTGAAGTTTTTCTGAGTTTTACATGTGTACTCATAAGATAATTTAGATGTAAAGTTACATTATTATTATTTCCTGAATTTTACTTAGTTATTGTTGAACCATTTGTATTAGTTTCTTCTTGTTTAACTAGCAAGCTTTTCCTTAGGGCTTTTTTTTTCTCCTCAAAGTCTTGAGTTGGATTCATTAGTGTGCATTATTTGCACTTTTTTTCTTTGATAGCTAACCATTTTCCTAGGTGTGTCCTCTACCCAAATGCTAAGTAGGTTCAGTGTTCATCAGTTTCTGGGATAAAATGCGTGCATTTAAGACTGGGATAGCTCTGGGAATGATCACTGTATTGGTTATGTATTGGTTAACCGGAAAGAAATCGTGTGTCATACGTTTCATTAATAGGGATTTTGAATGGTTGCAAGTCTTACTGCTTTTCAAAACAGGTATCACTTTTCAATTTCTAACAAAGAACTGACATTTTTGTGGTAGTAATGTAATTTTAATGTAATTTCCTACTAGTGTATTCTCACTATCTAGAATACGATTTTCTTTGCGGAAGATAGGAGGGTTAAAAATAGACTATGATTAACATGTGAGGAAGTGATAAGGCTATCAGTTCATGTGAGAAGTCCTAATTAGGACTCTAGGCATATTAAGCTTCTCAGTTCTTACGTTTATCCATCTTGGTACGGTTAGCTGTGAGTGTCCATATAAATAATGATCTTGATGCTTGAAAAGATTACAGGCAGATGCTAAACTGAAGGGTAGAAAAAGTGCTTGAGGGTTGTTTTTTCCTTGGAATGTGCAATTATACTAACCTTGTTCTTTGCCTCTCTCACTCTTTTCCCTGTTTTAAGTCATTCTCTTTCTGTTCAGTTCTTCAGAGGCCAGTTTTCTCCTGAAGAATACAGCAATTTTCAATTTACTTTAATAGGCACTCCATAGAGAGAATTAGACCTTTGGATTTCTGGTGTAGTATTTGGTAACAGTGATGCTACCACAACATTAATCAACAAGAGGAAGCACTGAATAAATCCTCACTGGGATTTCTTCACTTCGAATTAGGCTCAGTATTGTTCATTTTCATTATTTTGAATTGCCTTTGTCACAAGTAGCACTTGTGGCTAGTAGAAAAGCCTATCCAGCACTCAAGAGAGATGATGGCCAGTACATGGTGAGACCAGTGCTTGATGAGACCAAACTGAAACTGGACCTGCCTTTATTAAAGCGTAAAGCTAAAGAGAAGCAAGTAGAAATTAGCCATGCCACAATATATAATTATATTTCCTTTCCCTGGCTACTCTTCCCTGCTGAGATGGGAAGAGTATGTATTTTTCTAAGTATATCATAATAAGAATCTTGATGCTCTTGCTCACAAGGCACAGTGATTGTTCTGACCCTTACATGGTGCTGTGTAGTAGAGTTTTTACTCCCCAGTGCCAGTGTGCTCCTGGTTGCTTGTCCTCTTTGCAGGCTGTCCTCCAAGGTCAGCTGGGGACTGCCTACCTCTGAACTCCCTTCAAAGCTGCACAGCAAAGCCCAGTTGCCCACTCCTCTTTGACTCCTCCATGTATCCCCTACAGAAGATAAAATCCGTTTGGCATGCAGTTCTCCCTGAAAGGTCTGGTGTAACTAGGATGTAGTTTCTGATTGCCATTACAGATTAATCTTCATCAGCCACTGACCACAGGGAGGCCGAAGACCATTGAAAAAGGTGGTAGCAGGACGCATCATATAAGCTAGATAGGTCCCTGAGCTGAACTCAGTCTGATAACTTTGAAATTCTGCATTGCTGCATACATGTGCATACAGATATATATTATACAGATAAGCACCCCAGTGCATTTGTGCAATATGTGTAAGTGCATGTTCATATTTTAAAGCCAGAAGCAAATGTATATACTTTTTAAATAGATGTCTGCAAGATGTACAAATACATAGTAAGTTATTGTAGGACATTTTTGGTTTTTCTTTCCACAATGAAAGAATCCATTGTAATTGATTACTAATGTCTTCAATAGGAAGAAAAGGTATTTTAGCAAGCTTCATAGACTTTAATTGGAAAGATAACTTGGGCAACTATCCGTGTTTAATGCGCTAAATGTAGTTTTGGCACTACCCATCTTATGTCAGTCTTTTCAAGCATCATAGATGTATGGATTATAGCTAGACAGGAGTTAGGAGAGGAATTTTTTTTGAAAGGCGACTGTGAGCCACACTGTATTTTGAGCTGTGTGCCAATGTCCAGATTAGCCCAAAGCCTTGAAGCTCCAATGATTATCTTCACCGATGCTTCAAAGTAGTAATTTATGCTTTATTTTAAAGTAGGCTGCTGCTAGCTGGCCTGCAAGCATTCATATTTAATAAGAGATGATTGTCTTTAACTTAGTATTTAAACTGAGTTGTTTATTTAAATGTAATGCTAAAGAACACTACATAAAATAATACATTGCATTAACTCAAGGAACTGTGCAGCGCAGCTCTGGGTAGTACTTTCTCCTGTATTGAATCAGTACCTTTTTTTTCTAAGTCATTTTACAGTATAATGTTGACTTAATGAAATCAACCTTTGTTTTGGTGAAAGTGCTTCACATCTTATAAATACACATAGACCAAACTAGATATAATAGTAGATAGAGGGACATTAAAAAAAACCTATACCAACCACTTGCTAGTAAGTGAAATAAACCTGTCAATCAGGAGCAAAATTTTCGGAAAGCCTGGATACGTTCCAGTCATTTTCCAGGCCCAAACCTGAAATTTAGGAATGGCTTTCATTCTGCTTTCCCACTTGTTTCATGTTCTCTATTCTCTATAGTTGCACTGCAGGTGGCATCATTATTTGTCATGGTGAACAAGTCCTGCATCAGGCTCAAACATTGTAATTAAAACTGCATTTTTGAATACACTTTATGGTTTTTGAGTTGTGGAACAGTCAGTTTCACTTGCATATCTGTAACTATGTCAGATGATCAAACCAGAATTCTTCCTTACTGTTCAGGTGAAGTGATTCTTTGCTTGTAGGCACAGTTTACAGGTACAGGCGATCGCGGTTAGTGCTGTAGGAGGCTTGCTGCCCTCTTCTGGAGCGTTTCTTAGGTTTTGCAACTTTGGTGTCCCTCCATATGCTTCTCCTTCCTTGGGAAATAGAAGTATGAGCATTTTCTGCCACCACAATCCATAATGGTATTTAGTTGCTGTATAGCATGACACACTGGTTTGTCTACCTACCTTCATAGCAGTCAGAAGAATTGCATTTTCTCTAGTCTGGCTATACGAAGCAGTCTGAAACAATGATTTCATGAATACTATAAGCTGGTGTTGCTGCCAAAAGAGCCAGTTCTGCTGTCCTCTCATCCCTGGTGGGCTGATGGAGGTTAGAGGAAAGGGACAAACAGAGAGTAATTTTAGCCTGGACCAGCTCCCCAGCTGGGTTCACTGTGTGGCTACGCAAACATTTGTGCCAGCACAAGGCAGGAAGGGTGCACAAGGGATGAAACAAGTGGTCAGGATGGGGGAAGATGAGAAAGTTTCTTTTGCTGACACTGCAGGACTGAATTGTTTATGAAACTGTGGTCAAAGTACCTCCCTGGTATCCAAACATAGAAATGTCTCCCACAGTCCCCGAGCACCTCTCTGCTGGTCCAGATTCTTTGATTCCTCAAACCACATGTCACTTTCCTGTAACTCTCCTGCTCAAACCCCGGATCTTTTTTTGCCACTTCCACATGCTTCCAACATTGTGACTGAAAAAAGTGAAGTGTGTTGAAATAGAACAGTATTGGTTTCCAAGTGCAACACTAACACTGGAAAAAGTTTAAATTTCATGACTTGGAAAAAGTTTAAATATCACAGCTTAGAAACCTTTTTGGTTCAAATTGGACAGAAGTATAGGAGGTTTTCGTTTTCCAGGATACATGCTCCTGTGACCTTGCTTTCAGCAAATGGCTGACCGGCCAGTACGTGGTAGTTCTCAACGGTTGCCTGGTTTAAATGTTTTTGTTGCCATCATCTTTGTGCCCCTGACTGACCTTTCTTTTTGGTTTTGTTTTGTTGTTTTTTTTTTTAAAAGGTTAGCGAACTTAGAATAATTGTGTCAGGAGGATGACAAAAATGCCTGTTGGCCTGTAGTCGTAGTTCATCACAGGATGCAATCATACACTTGACATACATACACCCAATTGTGTTCATAATTATATGGTAAATAGTTCACAAAAGGGAATGTTTTTGCCATTTAATGACATCTTTTTAGATGCTTATAAGGAAATGAATCATAGAATCATTTAGGTTGGAAAAGACCTTTAAGATCATTGAGTCCAACCATCAACCATGCCCACTAAACCATGTCATGAAGTGCCCCATCTACATGCTTTTTGAATACCTCCAGGGACGGTGACTCCACCACTTCCCTGGGCAGCCTGTTGCAATGCCTGACAACCCTTTCAGTCAAGAAATTTTTCCTAATATCCAATCTAACCCTCCCCTGCCGCAACTTGAGACCATGTCCTCTAGTCCTATTGCTAGTTACTTGACAGAAGAGACCAGCCCCCACCTCACTACAACCTCCTTTCAGGTAGTTGTAGAGAGCAATAAGATCTCCCCTCAGCCTCCTTTTCTCCAGGCTAAACAACCCCAGTTCCCTGAGCTGCTCCTCATCAGACTTGTGCTCCAGACCCCTCACCAGGTTCGTTGCCCTTCTTTGGACAGGCTCCAGCGCCTCCATGTCTTTCCTGTAGTGAGGGGCCCAAAACTGAACACCGTACTCAAGGTGCAGCCTCACCAGTGCCGAGTACAGGGGGACGATCACTTCCCTGCTCCTGCTGGCCAGACTGTTTCTGATACAGGCCAGCATGCTGGTGGCCTTCTTGGCTGCCTGGGCACACTGCTGACTCATAGTTAGGTGACTGTCAGCCAGCACCCCCAGGCCCTTTTCCGCTGGGCAGCTTCCCAGCCACTCTTCCCCAAGCCTGTAGCGTTGCATGGGGTTGTTGTGACCAAAGTGCAGGACTCGGCACTTGGTGTTATTGACCCTCAAGGTTCAATGAAAGGGAGAATACACCAGGATTACTTTTATTACACATTTAAGTCTTCTCTTCTTGACAATCGTAATAAAGCTTCTTACCTCTGATGCTTGTCAGATGAGAATTTCAAAGGGCTTTATAGACAGGAATGAGGTAAGGCATTAAAGAATTCATCCTTCAGTGAGATGGAAAACTGCTATCCCTCTTCTGCTGAAAGGAAATGCAAGCTACAGTACTCAGAGGAGGATTTTTCAAAGCCTCACATCAGCAAATGAAACCTAGATCCTGAATAAACATTAACCTCGGACATACTAAAAAAAAAGTATCAGCTATAAATTCTTTCTTCTTTCTCCTTCTCTAGGCTTTCTTTGTTGACCACAATTCCCGCACTACCACGTTCATTGACCCCCGGCTTCCCTTGCAGAGTAGCAGGCCCACTAGTGCGTTAGTCCATCGGCAGCACTTAACTAGACAACGCAGCCACAGCGCTGGTGAGGTAAGTTGGATCTGCCCCTTCTCTTCAGGAACCACTGGGTTTTTAGGATCATCCTGTTTCACATCATTCTGTTCACAATTCCATGTTGTGAGGAGCATGATTCTTCTGTAAGCATACAGTACTCATCCGCAAAGATTTATTATTTTATTTGCTAAACATTGTTGCTTTTGAAATGTATGATTTCAGAGGAAAAATATCAGACATGAGTTTCTTACTTTTTATTTGCAGTAACCCCATTTAACCACAGGAGAGCATCTGATTACAGATTACCAGTAGCTGTATCCTGTCTTTCGCTGTCAAAATATGTATTGTTGTCTAGCATGGTGTCTGCCAAGTATGTTGATACAACTCTGCAAATAAGAGGGGGGAAAAAAGTGCGTGTGTGTGTATATACATCTAGATGTGCAACTTTCTGAATAAGTAGAAAAAAGATCTTACCACGTGTAGGCTTATCAGACTGTTACATGCATTTGCATAGGTATTTCATCTCTACTTTCTAAACAAATACATGGAAAACACTATTTTGTTCCTATGTCACTGTGGACCATTTTCACCATCAGTCTCCATATTGTTGTTGTGTGATTTCTTTTTGCTTGTGAGCAAGTGTATGTACAATGACTTAAGACTTCAATTGTACTTTATTTAACCTCCATACTCTTATATGTAAGTTGTTTTCTCAGGGGAGGGCTATTCCATGCCAGGAATTAAAGATAATATAATTTAGAATGGTGAGAGAAATGCTCTGATTTAAACTTTTTGTAGCTCAGTCTTGCGGCAGATGAATTTCTGCCAGAGGTCTGTTTCAGAGCAAGTATGAATCTTCTCTGCCACTTCTCTAACAGGGCTTCTGCTGAGCTGCAGCAAGTGAGTGCCATACCACTGGCTGCATATCTTGTCATATCCTGTCTGAACATGGTTTAGTCATCCATGATCTTTCCACCCCTAATGTAAGGTATATTTTACAAATAGTTTTAAAAAGCATTTTCCGTCAATTTGGTGATGTGATGTAGGCAATGATGTCTTACAGCAGGCAAGGAAGCTAGAAGTGTCTTCATATAGCTATTTACATCTTCAATAGGGTGAAGCAAGTATTTCTGTTGTGATTGATTTATAACAGAGCAGAAATAAATTTTTTTTCTTAACTTAACCAAATACACACTGAAATGATCTTTAAGTAGCGTTCAGAAGTTCTGCACTTAAAACAGAGAGATTCGTGTCAACCGTGCTGCTGAAGTTGTCAATACTGCAAAACAAGTGTAGTTTTTCCTACAGGAAGTCATCACATATATTGCATATAAACAGGGCTGATAACCTGTCAAAATTTCCCACTCGTCCTAGATACATGAAATTCCTTAAACCGTGTTTCTACATGTAACTGTAGAAGTATTACCTTGATATTGTTATAATTGTAACTTGAATTGAAGTATAATTCCAGATAGCAATTTCAAACATAGCAATTCAATACAGTATTCCCAGTCTGGGATTAATGATGTAATGATGTTCATTTGTATGCATATGTATGAATCTGAACACCACTTTTTCTTCTGCGCTTATGACTTAATGCGTATTTGCAGCTATTTTTCCTATTTTTAAACCATTGCATCAAGGAACTGTACATTATTGCAAAAGATGAATACTTAAATGAAAAAAATTCTCAAAATACTTTCTTTGGATTTGTCTTGCCTCAAACTTTGTTGTTTTGAAGCCACTGACCCCGTTTTTACAGGGAGATGCTCTAAAGCAAACATTAACCAGTGTAAGGAATGCCTTTTTAGCTAAGGCTGAACTGCAACGTGAAGCTGGAGCTGATAATAATGGCATTCCTTTTCCAGCACAGTGCCTACAGGAAACATTTTTTCATTTTTCTGAGAGAGTATTATCAGAGAGCACAAAGATCTTAGGAAGTATCTCAGGACTTTTGCTTCTTCGTGATTTCAGAGGCTGGGTTTAAAAACAACCTTTGTAACTCTTCGATCTTTTGCAGTTAAGGTGTTTTAGACTAGATCTTTGAAGCTTGGAAGTGTAGTTCAAATGCTAACCATTACATGCAGGCAGAGGAACTGAGAAGTAAACATAAAGGTTCAGCAGGATGAAAAAGAGGTTGAACAAAATGTTTTATATAGATAAAATACAAAATACTGACACTGTAGAAATGACTGAAGCCTCAGCACACAGAAGAC
This sequence comes from Pandion haliaetus, assembly GCA_013401275.1. Taxonomy (NCBI): domain Eukaryota; kingdom Metazoa; phylum Chordata; class Aves; order Accipitriformes; family Pandionidae; genus Pandion; species Pandion haliaetus. The sequence continues at coordinate 55,160 of VYZV01002418.1, read as the reverse complement.
TGCAGAAGTTGCCCTGACATCACAGATGCTACCAGGAACAATTTTACATTGTGGTTCTACCCTAAAAAATGTTCATATGCAACATTTTTTAATCCCAGAAGGTGAACACAAAAAAATCAGAACAGTTTTACTGAACGATTGTAGGAAACATTTTTACCAGTTTTGGACTTGTTTGCCTTGCCTGAATGTGAACTCGTTTCTTTATCCTCCTGCTTCAGCCACAAAATTGTTTCCGGTTCAAATTTAGGGAAACTTCAGGCCCAGAGGTAATAGAGGTGCTAATGAAGGAGCAGAATTTGATTTTCAGAACCTTTGATATGGATAAAGATGTCTATGAAGTACAAAAGACCCTCCAAAGGAATCCCAGTTTGAATTTTTTAGTCCCTTTTCAGAATGGGACTATTACTTTAAAAAGTTATTGGTATTAATAGGCACTAAATAATATTTTACTAATAACTTTCATACAACACAGCTGATTCCTGCTACAGTGGTTACTGGGTATAGTGATCAAGCAAAGCATTTACATACATGCTTAGTTTTAAGCCATATGAGTTCTCATGTTTATCTACCTGAATGTATATTCTGGCATAGAGACAGTCATTGTGGTGATTTGCACATTTTCAGGTTGGAGAGGACTCCCGTCATTCAGGACCACCAGTTTTGCCAAGACCATCTAGCACATTTAATACAGTCAGCAGAGCTCAGTACCAGGATGTGGTTCCAGTGGGTATGTCAGCATACAGCCTCTTTTCAGAGAAGTTGTCCATGACTGAGAGTGTCATGTCAGTCAGTGTGCACTGCTGGGTATTTCCTTTGGTTGGGGTGGGTGGAAGTTACCATTTTTAATGTCCATCAACATTTCCCAATTGTTCAGTTGCAACCTGCAGGAATAATACTGAAAAGTGTCTGTGCAGAACCGAATAACTGATGTAAAACTTCTGCCATCCTAGCTCACTTACTCTATGTGGTGACAGGAAGAGCTGAAGCCAGTGACCCAAGTTGTGTCCTAATTGGACCCCATGTATTCCCAGTGATTTTTGTACAACTTCTGAGCATCTATTTTGGCGGCGTTCCAGAAAGTGTTAATCAGCTTGGAATTAGGCATTAGCTTAATTTCTGTTCTCAGTTACACACACACAAACTTACTGACTTCTGTGCCACCAAGAATAGAATTTAGCTTATTGAATCTAACAGCTGTCACATTGTGCTAAATCAAGATAAATTAATCCGATTGACTGTAACTGGCTCTTTGTACTGTGGCATGTTTACTTGAAAATCTCTGCTAATTTAAATCCTTCCCCTTGCCATGGACATGGTGTGCATACACTGCAGGCTCAGCAATTAGTGAGGATTTGATATGGGTGTTTCCAATGCATGTTTAATGTTGGAGAATGGATTTCAGTCAGTGAAAACCAAGGTCCCTGCAATTTTATTCTAGCAATGAATATTCTAGTTTCACCTTAGCTGAGAGTGTGAGTGATATAATAGAAATTGCTAACAGAATTAGAGCTGTTAACAGTAGGAAGGACGTGTCACAATGAGATTTGGTTCATAATCAAGACATGTTGCCTTACATGAAAAAGTATTAACACAATATTGCTAAACTTAAAACTGTGAAGATAAAGTCTGCTGTCATTATTGTTCAAAACTCAGAGGGAATGTAGTCCTGTCTTTTGGTATCTGCTTGTTTCAGCATGATATTTTTGTTGATGTTTTCAGCTTACAACGACAAGATTGTTGCATTTTTGCGGCAACCCAATATCTTTGAAATTCTACAAGAGCGTCAACCAGATCTTACCAGGAATCATTCACTCAGGTAATAAAATTAGTGAAGCTTGCTATTCCCATCTCAATACAAAATGCTAATTAGAATTAGTTTCTTTCATTAAAATTAGTAGTGGAACGTAACAGATTGTAGACTTTTGGCCTATTCAAACATATTCATAAAGCTGCGCAAAATACTTCTTTATTTCTATGTAACTCCCTGAAATAAGGTTTAGGAGAACAGAGGTAATGTGTTATTACCAAATAAAGGTACCTACAAGGAAATGTTTGGAACAACTGGCATAAGAGATTTGCTGATGTCTTCAAAATGTGCCAAGACAGCTGCATGGCATGGCAAATGTGCCCATTCATTTGAGTATGTGTACAGCTGGGAGCGTGAGGCAGAATGGCATTTGATTGTCTTTATCTTCTCAATGTACATTTACCAAAAGGCTGTTGTGACCTAATTACCTTGGAGGTAATCTTATATCAATTAGAATTTTTAGTATTTCTCCAAAATTTACAAAATGGGTATCCACAGGTTTTTGCATAGTCCAATCAGATCTGATGAAGGATGATCTTTGATATAACTTGGTTGTTAAAACTCCCTCGTATGCTTAGACTAGGAATGATAAAAAGTGAAATTCAGAAAGTGGCAAGATCCCTCTTAAAGTGTGTCCCGCACAAAGACGCTTTAGTTCATGTACTTGGGTGTAAAAGATGGAATAACTAACAACTCAGATACTAGTGACTAGGACTCAAATGACTGTATTTTTCCTTGGACACTAAGTTTAAAAATGCTGGTTTGATGATTGCGGTCTGTCCTGTGCAAAGAGCTGCCAATGCAGTGGTCTGTGTTCCAGATGCCTATCCGCACTGGCTGGCATAGGAGCCAGCACTGTTATTCATTTTTTCCCATTCTCATAGTGTTACTTATTGATCCCTTTTCCTCCGTGTCCTGCAAGTTCCAGAAATTCAACAAGCTGCCTTGTTTTGCAGTTTCCCAAAGCATTGTGTTCTAACAAGTTTTGTGATGAGGCCTCTATGTTAAAGATTTGTTTTACCCTCTAAATAAATCCTGGCTGAAAAATCTGAAATTACATACTAGCAGAATATACATTCTCTAGAAAATGCAGAGAAAAGGAGGAAAATAAAAATCTACAGTTCTCAGCCTGTCAAAACAGTTCCTATGTTGCACCTATATCGCTACAGGCAAGTTTGTCTCACCAGGCTTGGTTTGAAATGTGAGCAAACTAATCTGTTGGGAAATAGTATCCAAAAAATTTCTGATTATTAGTAGTTTTATTACTCCTTTTTCCTTTCCCCAGGGTGCTTGGCTTTCTTTATTCTGATAGCAGAGTGTAATTTTCTTTATGCGTGTCGTGGTTTCAGGTCAGCTCACTCGGTAACAAAGCACCACGAAGCCGCTCACTCACCCCCCACCCCCTCGCCTGGCTACGTTGGGATGAGGAGAAAAAAAAACAAACAAAAGGCAGGCTTGTGGGTCGAGACAAGGACTGGGAGGGATCACTCCCCACTTATGGTCACGGGCAAAAGACAGGCTCAACTTGGAGAAGAAACAAAATCAATTTAATTTACTACAAATCAAAACAGAAACAAAACACAAGGGTATTAGGAAGGGAAACCAAACATCAGAACAACCTCCCCCCACCCCTCCCGCCTTCCCGGCTCAGTTCACTACCGATGCTGTCTACCTCCTCCCCCCGGCGGCGCAGGAGAATCGGGGATGGGGGTTGAGTCAGCTCGCC
>VYZV01002418.1:21514-51340 GCA_013401275.1 Pandion haliaetus | reverse complement strand
CTCCCCGCCTAGAGGCGGGTCTGACATTTTGGCGCGCGGGTCCGACATTTTGGGGTGGCGAATAGTTCCAGCAACTTCTTAAAGGGGCCGCCTCTGTAGCCCCCCTCCCCTGCCACCAAGGGAAAACCGCGCCACACAAACCCATAACAATGCGTTTTGTGGTTTTTTGATAATTTAAAGTTCAGACTGTTCAAAAGACTTGTTGGTATTATCAGATTCTGCTTCTTGCAGAACTTTGCTTCCTGATTACAGACTCATAATTTGCTACAAGCTGAGCTGTTCTCAAGAAAAGATGGTTTTCAGATTGAAAATGGAAGATCAAAGGATAAAAGATACTGGTTTCTGTAACTCCTCATTTACTTGAGACTATGTATCCTTCTGTATGCTTACTTTGTGAATAGACTGAAGATACATGTCTAACCTGCTTTAGCAGATTGAGGATTTTAATGAACATAGTTTTATTTCACATTAAGTAGGATCGGTCAGAGAAGCCATTCTGTTAAGCCGAATGGTTCCATTCTAGTCTCAGTCTTTGAAGTTAGTATATTTGATTAAGGTAAAGTATCTTCCATTATACCTCTCCTTTATTCTAGAGCTGATGCTTCAGTAACGTTTCTTATATTTTTATAAAGATCCCAGTTTCATTTTTCCTAGTTAGTCTTTTAAGACCCTGATTTAGCAAGTTACTGGAATCCATGTCTGTCTGACACATTGTGAGACTAAGCAACTCCAATGACATTGCTATAACACTTGATGAATTAAGACCTAAGTGAAATTCCACACTATGAATTCTTTGTGTCATTTTTTTAGTGTAGTGATTAGTACAACTGCCTGTAATCTATTTCTTTGAGGACCTCAGTGCAATTGAAGTAGAATGATGATTTTATTATTATTATTATTACTACTACCTAGGTGAGGAGGAAAATCAGCATTTGGCCAGTGGAATAGGACAGAGATAATTTGAAAAGATCTCTTACATTTTCTGTCTAAAGTAATTTCTCAGTCCTAAAAAGAATGAAGAGATGTGATAAGAAGTTGAGGGTCTGTTAAAATATACAATAAAAATATACTACAGGTAGAAGATTGTTGTTCAGAGGTTTTGTGGTGGAGTGAGAACATTGTACTTACACTATTATTAAGCATGTGGCCAGGATCAAATCTCATTGCAAGCCACCACAGATAAAACTGAGAGGCTGTTAAATAACGTAAAAGGCTTCAGGCAAAGGCACTTACTATACATTAAACATAAATTACATCTTAACAGAAGGTAAAAGGCATATATTTAAAAAACTCTCATTGAAATCACAACTCCTGAGAAGTCATGGATCAAGTCATTTGGAGGGTTGCATACGGTAGTTAACCCAGAAAACATCCTTCTGGTTCCTGATGTTGCTGCCAACTAAATGCTAAGATATATTTCATAATCCACCATTTATTTCCTCAGACCTTGCCATTTGGGCACTGATGTAAATTGGAGTAGGCTCTGGAAGTGTCCAGGGCTGTCCTCTCCAGTGCGCAGTGCATGTTGGCTTTGGCTCGGCGCCATGCTAGTAGAGCTATGGGGATTCCAAGCTGAACTCTTGAGTCTTGACTGGCTGCAACCACAGTGTTGACGAAGCAAGTGCTTGGTTTTCAGTACCTCTCTTTGTAGAGAAACTGAATTACACACTCCTGCTACAGCCACAGCTGCCACCCTGGCAAGCAGGGACTGGGGGGCTCTGGGCACAGCCAGGCTGTGCCCCTTTTTCACCCTTGAATATGCTGTAGTGTAGTGCAAATTACCAGGGAATGTTCGTTGGGTCCACTGTTTGAGGTCTTTATGCACTGTGATTTTAGAGACAGACGGCAAGAAATTTGTTTTGATCCTTTTGTTGAAACTGCTGTGCATGCCTTGTTACAGTGCCAATTGCATGGATTGTTTTTGGCCTTCTTGTCACTGTTGGACAGTGGGATAGATGGACCTCTGAGCTGAGCTAATGCTGCTGTTCTTATGGGGAGTTCTTTACTTTTCTGTTTGTATGGGGGTTTTCTCCTTTGGAATTGGGACTGGTTTTACTACACGGGTTTATTTTTTGTTTTCTTTTCCTCCTGAAAAGTAAAGCCAAATTAGAATTTATCTTTATTGTACCATTGTATACCTTGTACTGACAGAAAGAAAATAAAAGGGATGTACTTCTATCTTAGGATGCAGGAAAAAGCTCTACAGAGGAAAAGAACAGGAATCAGCCAAGGATTTATATTCAGTATAGATCCTAAAAATCTGTGTGTTACCATGCTCAGAGTTTAGGATGCATAGATTCCACAATAGTGACCAAACTGGGTCTGGGAGGAAGGATGTGTGCTTGAGTGAGACAGAGGGGGAGGAATAGTACAAGGGTTTTTCTGGAGGATCTCTTAAATGCAGTATGGTATGAAACCCCCACTTTTAAAAACACAAGTGTGCATTGTAATGTGTGGCTTGCATTTGTACAAAGGTTAAAAAAAGACAGTACCTCTTTAAACAGTTCACTTTCGGAATAGTAATGTCCTCCCTCAGGGCTCAGCCTCCTACTTTGAATTCAGGGACACAGCTGGCATGAACTTGAAGGATTGATTTTTTTAGTTTATTTTTTTTTTAACTGGTTAAATGGCTGTACTATCTGAAGTGGCCTGAACATTGAAGAGATGAGGGCAACAGGAGAATCATTCCTCAGAACGAATTAGCTTTTTGGTTGTAATATTTTGCTGCTCACATGGACATGGTGTGGCAGGGAAAAAAAATGGCTTCTGAAATACAGAAGCATAACCCAGAGGTTTTTATGATATACCCTGTACTTTTTCTTGTTGCTGTGGTGTACGTTGGTGCCTTATTTGCAAAAGAGATTTTGGAAGTCTTTTTTTGCTTACACAGGGAGAAGATCCAGTTCATTCGGACAGAGGGAACACCTGGGTTGGTGCGTTTATCCAGTGATGCAGACCTTGTCATGTTACTCAGGTGGGCACTGCTGCTTTCGATGCACATATGGAATACACTGTGGCAGCTGCTGAGGAGCCTTTCAATGAGTAGAGTGTGCTGATTTAGTGACCTAATCAGTTCCCCTTCCAGTACTTGGACTTGCAGCTGGGAGAGCTACAAGTAAAGGGTTGGATTTTTTATTTTCATCATACTCAGTTTCTAGGTGGTAGTTGGAGGTCACATTTTTTTCATAGGAGTGATGGAATGTCATATTCTGTCTGAGGAAAGATGAGTGCAAGAGCGCTGTGCTTGTGCTTTACATGGGTTTGCCCAGATCACCTTTTATTGTCCTGTTGCATCCGGCTCTGACGTTTAGATAGGTGGTACAGTTTAGACCTCTTTGCAAGAATCTGCCTTCTGCTGCTTTAAGAATGCATCTGTTTAGTTCTGTGGTTTGGAAAGTCTCTATTTGTGAACGTTCATACTTGAGATGTGTTTTTATTACTTAATGTCTTCCTGCCTCTTCACTATGCTGTCAAGCATTGTCCCCTTTAATAAAGGAAATACTGTTACAGTGTTCAAAAAATGGGAAGCTGCTTCTTTAATATTTTTCATTTAAGCAATTAGCTCAAAAAATCAGGCAGATTTTTTGCTAGAATTAAACCCTTGTATTCTCATCCATTGTAAAAGGGCATCAAGAAATCATGAGTACATTTAAAATTTGATCTAGTGAAATAGGATTGGCATTAGTAGTAGTATTTTGAGGTCAGGTTGCATAATGATAATCCCCTCTGGTCCCTAAATCTGTGAATTAATTACAGCTATAAAAAAATCTCATTTTAAAGCCATGCTAAAGCCTTTTTGAAATGTGAATATTTTTTCTTAAAAAAACTTTTAAGATTTTTGTTTTGGTATATAACCCATAGAGATGACAGCTATTGCGTAGAAAAATCTGGCTTCAGCTATCTGGTTTTAAATAAAGACTGCATGAATGATTTTATCATTGCTTTTTGACTGGGTTTTGTTCCCTCTAGTGTTCTGTTGACAGCAAAGTGCAAATAATTCTTTTATATATATATATAAATAAAAGAATATTAATGTATATAAAGCAAATTTAAAAATTTGATTGCAATCTTTCTTTTGTAGATAAACAATAACCAGTATAACTAATTTTTAAGAGAAGAGTAGTAGCCGCTGCCTCCCTAGAATAACTTTATCATATTATTCAGATTTTATTTCTCTTAATCTACTTTTTTGCCCCCCAAAATATGTAACTGAAAAGCGTTGCTTGAGGATTTTCTTCCCATTTCATTAATAATCTAATAGTACTATTGCCCCGAGGACATATTATTGATAAAATGTTATCTATGCATCCATTAGTTTCTTAGAATGTTGGATGTTAAACCTCAAGACTGGACTGAGTTATTGTGAGCTTATTGTGAGTAAATAACTGGTGTAAAATCAAAGGTGGGCTAAGTTAAAGTAGTGGTGTACTGAGATAATGAAATTTCTTTTCTTACCATTATTTAGTCTTGGTGGATTTTTACATTTAACTGTATCTTCTAGCAGGGTGTCATCATGACCGTTCTCTATGAAACTCTGAAAAAAGTGCTCTCTGATCATGATGACTTAATCTTCCTGGGGCTCAGGACACCTGGTTTCTGTATCTAGCTTGGCTGGTTGGATTACCTCGGGGAAAGCTGTACCCATGTCTATGCCCCTGTTTCTTCAGTTAGGGGAGAATGATATAATTGTCCTGTAAAGCACCCGAGATGTAGTAAATAACTGGGTGGAATCGCTATTTCTGATATTTTTATTGCTTGGGAATACTGTACATTTTTTCACATGCTTCAGTAAATATTAAGTTGCAACTAACTTAAAACAAACCGACCAACCCCTATTTGTTTAGGGACTGAAGGAGGTACAATGCATCACATTTTTTAAAATACTCTAAGAATAGCATTATATTATGCTTCAGATGTTAAGAAGAAAATATTTTTCAGTTTCTTATTCGAAGCATGTTGTTTGGTATACAACAGAAATCATCATTTTAACTCTTAATTTAATCCAAGATTGAAATAGTGGTTTATATTTTATCACATTTCCAGCATCAAAACGTAATTTGGAGGAAAGCAACACATGCTCATGAATGTAAAAAGAACTTTCAGAAAAAAACCATTCCAAAAATAAATCTCATGCAAAAAATTTTTCTAGGTATTTGTTCAGTGAGCAAGTGTAGTAAGAAACATCTTTTATTTGAACATTGCTTTCATTGGTTGAGCTCTGTAGTAAAAGATTGGCTTGTGATTCTTTCTGTATCACATTTTTTGAAAATAATTTTTACTTATTATCTCAACAGCTTATTCTTATCTGTGTTGTGTTTAACATCCAACATAGGCCTTGATATCGGATCCATTCTGATATTAGATATTCTGTCTCTTTTTGGATTTGCTTGTGTCAAATTTGGGAAAAGACTGAATTTTTAATGTATGTAAAGACTGTATGTACACAGATGCAGTGATTAGGCTGCAAAACGTTTATTGTTTTTCTCTTAAAAGTTGTGTAGCAATAATAGATGAGGCAAGAAATAACTCAACCTGAACAGACTAGATGTGATACCCATTTCAGCAACAGTGTTAGCAATAAAGATAAAATAAAGAAGTAACTTATGCCAACAAGCTTACTATTTAATACACTCAACAAGTTCAGATGTGATTCTTGATCCTGGAGGCTTAGAATGTTTGTCTCTGTTCCTGGTCTTTGTGCAGTTTTGCAGATCTTTTTCCAGGAAAGTGTGACTAAGGTTATTGACCCCTTTGTAATGAGAGAACAAGTTAAAAAAAAAAAGAAATTAAAGGCTGATTAACTATATTTTAACCTTGAAAACAAATACCACATTACATATAGTGATGTCCCACAAAAGTAGTAATTACTCTTTCCAGTACTTTCAAGATCTGATTGAGGGAATGGCAATAAAATATTTTGTAGCACTCTAAGCATGCATAGTGGAAATAGGCAAGTGACTACCAAAGGAAGCGGGTTTAGTAACTAGGATTTATTCCTAGAAAATGAAAAAAGCCATTCATTCATGTTATTTCTTATTTGCTCCTTTTTTACCAGCTTGTTTGAGGAGGAGATAATGTCATATGTGCCGCCACATGCCTTACTTCATCCTAGTTATTGCCAGTCCCCAAGAGGCTCGCCAGTGTCTTCGCCTCAGAACTCTCCAGGTAAGGTACTCAGGCACAGCTTCTGCAGGGGCTGTATGAAACCATTTCTCATACTTTGTAAGGACTAGTTCCAGATCAGTAAAGTCAGTAGTGCACTCTTGCTGCCTTCCCAGAAGTCAGAGAACAAAAACAATAGAAAAATTGTTTGACTGTAATTTTTTGTTTGCTTTCCAAATTGAAATCCACAGCAGCCTAAAGCCAAGCACCTACTATTTGAAAACTATAACCTATTCCCCTTTGTGGTTCCCAGCTTTTAAATGGGTAAAGTTACATGAGTTGAAGCACCTTCTGAGTGGTCAGTGAGCTTGTCACTGCAGTACTTTCATTATGATGGTATTGGGAAGATACTGCAGTAGAGCTAGTCCCATAACTTAATTTACATTATGCTGCATGTAATGATTTTCCACCTTTTTGAAGATCCGAGTTCTATTGCTCCAAAATAACAAAGATTTAGTCCTATTTTTGAGCAAAGTCAACAAGTGTGACTGCATTTGACTGTCAAACTTGAACCTTTGCCTTGGGCTCACAAGATATTTTGCTGGTAGAAAAGATTGGTGTATTACAGCTTCAGAGGTTGTGATTTTTTTCTGACTTGTAAAACACGCAAACTTGGTTTTCACTGATGTGGAACAACTAAGTGACTGCTCATGCCAGGATCCTATCCTGATGTCTAGAGAATTAAAAATATGAGCTCTAATAAATGTACATTAAAATGCTTCTGTTAATGGGGCTGTGGGGCAATGAGTGACAATTTTATGTAAAGCCAGATTGTTGTCCATTCACATGAGTTCAAAAGATAGCATATTGCAGCTGTCTGGAAATATATGTCAGAATGGAATGAAATTGCTATTTCACATATTAACTAAGTTGCAGATCAGAACTAAATTGTTTCAAATATGACAAGTTCCATTTGACCTCTGAAGGCTAAGTGCAGCAGTTTGAAGTTTTTAGATGTCGCTGTTCTTAGTTTTCTCAAGGGGATATTAGGTAAGTAAAATAAAATCACTGCAGTAAATCGGAAGTGGCTTTCTACAAATTTGAGAACAAAAGTATAGATAAATAGAGAACATTTGGGACGTAAGCAACTCTAGGTAGTTCCAGACAACAAGAAAATTTTATCAGAAAAAGTACTGTGATTTTTGTGGGCATTTCCCAGTCCACAGTCATAAAAAGCTTTGCCTTTTCAAGAAACCAGATTAAAACCATTTCTAAACATGTCCTGAGTGGTAGCTTTTCCTGCTGCTGGACATAGGACCTGTGTAGGACCTGTTTGAAAAAACTGTCCGAAGACCTTAATGATCATATGGCATTCTGCAAAGCAGCAAAATAAAATAGTCACATGTATTGATATTGTCACTACATATACGGTTTAGGTATAACTGTTTCCCTTTGTGAAAACAAAGAAAAAACAAAATCTGCATGTATGCATCTTATTTCCAACTGCAAACCTGGCAGTCTTTTATGAGTAAAAACAGTTCTAGCTTTCAGAGTTACAATTTCTTCATTACTAGTACATGCACCAAAGCATGCTGGGCAGGGCTTCACTCCAACAAAGTAATTTTAAGATGCATTCAATCTTTAACATGTGATATTCTCATCTATTCCTCAAAGAAGTAGCACGCAGTAAAGGATGAACAGTGATGGTTTTAGTCCCGTTCTTAAAATTGTAATTTCTATTCTATTTCATACAATAATACAGAGACACCATTGAATCTCCCTGTCAGTCTGCAAGTGTGCATGTTTGTGTTGGTGTACAAATGACTTTTTTGATGAGAAACTATAAATAGCCCATCGTTTCTATGGAGGCTCTGTGTTTTTTCGTCAGCTAAAACTGGCTGTGCTGCACTGCAGGAGGTTGCAGTTGAGGATCCATTGTTCAGATCAGTCACAATTGGTTGTACTTTCTCTTCTGGGAAAGATGAATAATCACGAAGCTACTCTTTATATCTGCTTTAGAATATAACCTCTTTGAAAATCAAATATGATTATCACATCACTGGTGATTTTTAGCTCTTCCATTAACATCTTTTGTTCCCAAGGCGGAAGTAATCACTATAATTGCCCAGGAATTTCTTGGCATATGCATCTGATTTGCAATGAGGATTTGTCATGTGCTGACAGAATAATATACTGCTGATTTCTGAACCATGAAGTAATGTGTTACCAGATTGTGGTATCTCTCAGCAAAAACTTCCTTCAGGGGTTAAGATTAAAGTATGCTTTTGTTGCATTTTTTTGGTGACTACATTTTTGTACCTACTTTGGCCCAAAGCGAAATAAACAAAGCAGGAGGAAAAGGCCAATAATTAAAAGGCTGTTTACGGTTTCAAGTTTCTGTGATTTTTCTAGAAAATTCAGCTGAGTGTACCATTAGAAGCCCTTGGTGCTCTCAGTAAAAGAGGATAACCACTATAGATTAATCAATGACCATTATTTGTTTCTCCAAGGCGGTCCTGCATGTTCCTGTTGGAGCTCTGAGGGTTCCCTGACACTTTCTATTCCTCCCACACTCTAAGCCTTAGAACAAGTGGCAAGTGTCTTTCGGGTCAGACAGGTCTTTTGAAGACCTGTAAATGGCATTCAGTGTTAATACTGATCACGCTTGTTCTCTCTCTGATCTCTGCAGAGAGATCGACTCTGCAGCTTCTTCCAGCAGCCACTTCCGCAGGATGTGCTCGTTGCCTTTTCCGTCAGACCCATATGTTTTGTGGCTAAGCAAGCTGCTTTCTTTTCCCCTGGTCTTTGCACACAGGCTGAACGGACACACGTTCTCTCTCTTTCATAACCTGAAACATTACGTTCTCATGCCTTCACCCATAGTAGCAATAAATGTTTCTGTATTGGCTTAGTGTCATACAGAGAGCCAAAAGGAAACTCACATTAAGGAACTGACTGTCACTTAAAAGACAGAAGTCTACATATACATGCTTCTAAACTGCTCATTTGTATTTCCAGTGCATTATAGGCCTGTCAGGTGACCACCAGTTGCAGATAAATAGTTGGCAATCTATGTATACTAGAGGGCGTGAGAAATTTTAAATGTCTTCTGAGTTTTTTGTGGGGGATGTTTACACAGCCAGGCAGGCGAGGAATTTAATGTTCTAAAAACTAGGGGTGAGAAGAAGAATGTAAAGGGGCTAGGATTGACTGCCTCTTTGGCACACTGTCTTGCAATCAAATCAATTGAAGGATCCAGGGAGGCAGTGGAAGTTCTAATGGTTGTAATATTGCGAATAGATCAGACTAAACAGCTAGTTTGTATATACTAGACTTGTACATGCAGATGTGGGCTTATGCCATTTTTTTGGCACAGAGATCTCATCTCTCCCTGCTTTTAAGAAACTGACCCTCAAAAATGGTTTTTCAAAAAGAAATTCACTTAGATGGCCATCATGTATGTTCCACAAACTTAAATTTGGTAGTCTTCCCATTCTTCCAATATTTTCTTCCTTTTACTTCCCCAAGGAAAAACTTCTACTAGGGAATTTCCAAAAGTCTTCCTTCTTCAGCTTGATGTATTCAACAGGAGCACAGCAGAGTACAGTCTGTTTATGCTTCATTTCTGAGTTCTTGTTTTTCCTGAAATTATTAAAACCAGAACAGAGCAGAACATTTACTACATGAGATATTTTAAAGGTTATACATAAAGTGTACTTGACAAAAGAAAGTTAAGTCTTTCCAGTTGATTGTGCTGGGGTTTTTAATTCATCTTTTGCGTTGACCTGGATTTGCTCTTCTAAGTCTTACTTTAGAAAATACTACTGGAAATGAGCAACCAAAAAGTCTTGGATGCAGAGCAGATTTGAAGATACGCAGCTTTTACTTTTTATGAAGGTGACTAAACCAAACACATAACATGCCTTTTGCTATGAAGGAGCCTTTTCAGTAGAGGATGGGACATTAATCAGTTCATGTCACTACAGCTCATTCTTTGCCTATTGCTTCCTGCAGGTACTCAGCGTGCCAATGCCCGAGCTCCAGCTCCTTACAAAAGAGATTTTGAAGCCAAGCTGAGGAACTTTTACAGGAAGTTGGAGACTAAAGGATATGGACAAGGCCCAGGGAAACTGAAGTATGTTGAAGAATCTCATGCAACTGGGTTTGTTTCTCAGGCAGCTTACCTCACCTTGCACATCTACAAGCTTCTTCCCATTAGAAGGAATGCAGATGTTATGGTTACCCTTGCACTTCAGGAAATACAAAGCCTGTCATAAAAGACTTAGTGCTAGCATGTGATTCATAGCAGAGGATACAGCAAATTCTGAGCATTTCTTTTCTGTGTTTCCTCCAACTGTATTTTCATACAAACAATATTACCAATACAGTGCCAAAAAGCCTTTTGGGAAGAGGCATGCAAACCAGGAAGCATCTGAATTCTTCCATTATAGCAATTGTTATAAGTCTAAATGGTTATATTTTCTCATGTCTTTTTCCATCGAAAAAACTAGATAGGCTTATCCCCGGTATGTCATTGCCTGTATTGTTATCACAGTCCCCTTTAGTAAAGAGGACTCATAAAATTAAATGTCATGAAATTCTAAGGATCGCCTTAAAAAACTACTAGTATTTTTACTTCAGCACTCTGAATGCTAGAGTGCTTGGAGTGATGTCTTCCCTCCCATGTGATTACATACTGTTATGTTAAGGATTGTCATCATAAGATACTTTAATAATTTTGTAGATTACCAAGTCTTGTGCCAGCTATCAAACTCTCATAGTTTGATGCTCTCATAGTAGCCATTAGGCACTAGAACTTCTTTTTAACCATTTCTTCAATTAGAATAGGGGGTAGATTTTTTTTTTTTTTTTATTTCCCCCAGCCAGTCACTTCTCACATATTGCAGGAATTTGTGCAGTGTTCAGAATTCATTTATGTGAGCTTGTTAAAAGTTTTCCACAACTAAAGTGGGATTAAAATGGTATTGTTTAGACAGTCTTAAGAGGCAAGGGTTGGACATTGTCTGCCTATAATGTAATGAAATCATGAACACTTAAAGCTTAATCTATGAAAGTTTTGTCAGGAATGTTTGGGCAAATAGCTGATAGAGGATGACATTTGCTACCTGTAAGATCCATTACATCTCTTACACCTTTTTGTCCTGACCTATTTGCCATAACACTGTGCATTCTTAAGCAGAACAGCTTGATTGTTGAACAGAAGTTTTCTCTGGGTTCCTTTCCCAGGTATACACTGACCTGCTCCTTTTTTTCAAACCAGGACCCCAGCACAACTTGCATACTGCCTGGGTCTTCTTGTTGCCCAGGTGCCATGCCAGTTCCTGGCGTTTCCACTCCTGAGTCCTCTCCAGGATAGCACAGTGCCGTCACTGACTATCTCTGCACAAGTAGTAAGGCCAGCAAGGGCTTTGCAAGAGGCTGTGTGGCGCAGTAAGCTGCCTCTCTGGGGGCAGCAACAGCTCCCAGCTTTGGTCTGACTGACTGGTCAAATGCACACATAAGGCAGTATTTGAATATAAGGCAAGCTAAGTTTCAGGAAACGAATTAAACACAGGTTTTGTGGCAGAAGATAAAATGTTTAAGTAAGGAGGATTCTTCCACCTCTTGTTTTAGATCTTTATGACACTTACTTACTTTCACAATTTTTCTTTTAGAAGGTACATTATGTTTTCACATGTGACGTTTCAGTCTGGTTTTGCCAAACAATTGCCATTCTAGACTTTTTGTCCTGTCACACTTACACAGGAGGTAATGTAGGAATGTGTGATTCTGGAGTTACCACTCAGTGACTTTCCCATGATTTTATCATTTTCCTTGTTAAGAGATCGATTTTTACATAAAAGGTTAGATTCTTGGTTCAGTAAGACTGATTTAGAGGGCCAGCCTTACAAAAGGGTTTTAAACTTAATGACAATGCCCACTTCAGGACCTTTCCCATTGAAACCTTTAATTTAAGGAAGAACGAGGGTAGAAGAAAAACCCCCTACATTTCTTTGTTTGAGAGACATTTTATTGAAATCTAAAGTAGATCTTTGAGGGAGACAGACTAACAGACAGAAGCTGCCTGATCTGGATCAAATTACCCAGCAGAAGCGTGTATCTCTGTGAAATCGCCCTGTTACACCTTGCAGTGTAAATAGATGTGAACATGAACCACAGTTGGAAACAAATTGCTGTTTCAAAATTATTTTGCTCTTCAGATTAATCATCAGGAGAGATCACTTGCTAGAAGATGCCTTTAACCAGATCATGGGCTACTCAAGAAAAGACCTGCAGAGAAATAAACTCTATGTCACGTTTGTTGGGGAAGAAGGGTGAGTAGAACAGGGAAGTAAATGTGATCTCAAAACTCAGTGTGTCTTGCAGCTGCTGTTTCACTAAACTTCTTGTAGTCTAGAGTGAAAAGAGGAAGGATTACAGTCAGGAAATGCCACATACATAAGCCTAGAACATACAGCTGTTCAAGATGACTTTTTACGCATTGTGAAATGTAACATATCCTGCCTTTGCAGAAGTAATGCATGTGTTTATGTGAATTTTCACAATAGTTGGTGTGTGTTTCAGAATGTTGCTGGGAAAGCAAAGAAAAACAACTTTCTCATGTTATTCATACTTCTTTTCTGTCAGTGCTGACATTATATCTCCAGTGCTTGTTAAAAGACAGTTGCCATTTGTTGGAGGGAGGGTGCTTCAAGAGTAGGCTAGAGGCTCAGCCCTTAATTCAACTCCTGACTGAGGCAGTGGGACCTGGAAACCCTCAGTGCTACAGGAAGTGCTCACTGCCTCTTCAGACCAGGGCCTGCATCACAAATAAAAGCAGCTAGGCTGTTGCTAGTTGTCAAATAAACACAAATATTCCTGACATTTCAAAGTCACGTCAGAGAATGCTCAGTCTGTGTATAATAAAAGTCTAACATGTTACAGGTTGCGAGATGTGCATTGCAAAGCAAGCTATGGTTAGATTTTCTTTGCAAGTGAAACTGGAACAATGTACTATTTGCCTTTTTCATCTCTTGATTCATGCCCCCTTTGTCAGTTCTTAAAGCCCTACTACCTTATGCACAAATATTTTTATTGATATATTTCATGAATGTATTTGTAAATACATTCAAAATTTTGTTCCTTGCTATTTAGTAAACTGCAGCATGCAGGTCTTGGAATGCTGTAGCGTGCATTATTGCCATGTGGTGTGTGAGTCTTTAAAATAGTGAAGTTGTAATAGAAACATCTCACACAAGATTAGATAATCTGTCTTTGAAAACCCCTAAATCCTGTTGTTTGTTTAAAGTTCACCCTGAACCCTGCTTAGTGTTAATAAGGACTCACCGAAGTCTTAAAATAAAAAATGTTGACAGCTGAGAGCCAAGTGTGGACTTGTTCATATAAATAATATCACCATGCTGTCTGAGGAAAAACTCAGAACTGGAATGACAAGGCTGGTGCAGGGTGAGATTACACTATATTGACAGAGCAGGGTGGGGATGCAGGAATGAGGCCTGTCTTACACAGCCCTACCAGCCTTTACTTTCACAGCTACAACCTCGACTCAGATTTAAAAATGAAAGGGAAAATTTTAAAATCATACGTGAGATAGAGATTGATCCAGATAGACTGTCTCCTTTCATCAGACGTCAGGCTTTTGCATTTCATCACTCAGTACAGCAAGATGAAGAGTGACCTGGAAATGGGGGTGACACATCCTGTTCCCATTAAATCCAGCTTTACACAAGACTCTCTTCTTAATGGAAAAGAATGAGTTAATTAAGAGCAAAGTCAAATTAAAATGACGTCAATTCTCTATTTACAAGTCTGTGTTTTGAATGAAGAAAGGATGTGTACAAGCAGTATTGTTTCATCAGAGATGGTGCAAGGATATGTATCGCATCAAACTATTCATTTGGCTAGGTGTAGAAAGACAGGTCAGGGTGGAGGAGAGGAGGACGAGGAGGAGGAATACTACTGAAAGTTAATTGTTTCCTATTTGCTCCTCATTTTCCTTTTTTAAGTTTTTAAGTGGGAGTTTGCTCTTGCTCTTGCATTTCTTTTCCTCTCAGTAAATAGGTGCAAGTCTTAAAATAATGGGTAATGAAATCCTCACAGAATATTTTAGTAACTATTGATTTATTAGTGTATAAATTAGTAAGTGGGGTAACGCAGACATAGTTAATTGCTGTTCATATTTTTATTATAAGTCTCATAATGTTTGGTACCTTCCTTGAACCTTCAATTTCTCCAGTCATGCAATTGTGATGCTAATTTAATGTTTTTACATTCATACTTCATGAGACAATAAACAAAGAAAATTTTCGTACAAAGAATATGGTTCCTCAAAGTTATTTTCCCTAAATTCTATTAAAAATTAGCAGAAGCTACTTTGCATTTAAGAGTGGTAAATCTGAAGTATTAATGGTGCTTCCTAGGAGACATGAATCATGTTGCCAACAACATATTACTCTACTGAATACCGAAATGCCCCACAGTTGCAGCTGTTGTGTGGTTGCATACCTCTTGTATGAAGTTTTCTCACCCTTGTGCCAAGCCTTTAATTGTGGGATAAATCTGACTGGCAGTGCAGGACTCTCATGATTGATTTATTTAACATGACTCACAGTAACTCTGTGTACAAAAGGAGTCGTATGAAATGGCTGGTAGTCAAGCACACAGTTTCTATTCTATCTTAAGATTTCATAGTGAGTCTGATTATCCCAGAAATTTGCAAGAGTCTTCCAGATGACCCTTTATTTGATGCTTGTATTTGTGCCAAGATTAAGAGCCAACAATTGTCCATGATATCAAACCATTGTGTTTTTTTTTTTTTTTCTGCAATTTGGGGATGGAATCTACTCTTCTTGCCAGGGTAAAGATCTGTTTCAGTACTTCGCTTCTGAAGCTTAACAGAAGCAAAGTGCTTCCAAATGACTGAAGGGAAAATGTTTTTCATTCAACAGAGGGAAGAGGCTTTGGCCTCAGCTTGATAATAGTACCTAGCCTTTACTTTCCTGATGACTTCATCCTTAAAACCAACTCTTATTTATGTTTGTCTTCTCTAAAAGTTCATGAGCTGAAACATTAGTAGCAGAAGTCCTTTGTGAAAGCTGACCGTCTCTGTGATAACTTCTGTCTGTGCATTGTCTTAGTACTAAAGCAAGACCTTCTTAAAAGTCAAGTATGAAAACTTCATCTTTATGTCTGTTTGTTAAGATTATAATAATCTCTGTTTCCCACAGGAAAATACCTGGTTTTCTGTTTTCCAACTCTACCAGAGCATTAACTTCATACTTAACTCATTTCACTGGTGACCTGCAGCATAATGTCAAAATTCAGTGTCAGTGCTTTGTCAGCAGTGAGTTTGTTTATGATTCAGGAAGAAGAGGTTATTTAGATTCCTTGTTCATTAGTGTTGGAATCTTGAAATAGAAAAAAAAAAACCAAAACCAAAGGAAATGCGCTCTCCAAAAAGACATTTAAATGCACTCAAGTTTGGAAGACAGACAAGAAAATTTAGACTAAGAAAGATAAACCACTGAAGTAATCTCAGATTATATTGCTAGGGAAAACAGAAATATTATCCTTCAAATTGCCCTTTTGTTGCAAGTCTGCAAAGACATATTCATTCTTAATTTGTCAGATGCAGATAGGTCTAATGTTGGGTCTTTTCATGTTTCCTCCTCCCCTGCCCCCAATTATTTGGTTATATTCCTGTGGCAAAGAGGCCATTACAGCTGGAGCCAAATTTTTTTATGAGAGCAGCCCACATAGAGCACTTCAGTCCTCCAAGCCATTCCATTTCAGAATAGCCCCTCAAGGACTTCACATACCTTGGCATTAAGCAATCTGCAGGATAAGGGTTCTGGTTAAATCTTACGAAATTTTAATTAAAATATAGCATAAGGAATGTAGATTCAAAAAAGCCTTTCTTTGCACACAATGAACACTTCATAGTAATGTCAAGTTTCTCTTTAAAGGTTGGACTACAGTGGACCTTCAAGGGAGTTTTTTTTCCTGGTGTCTAGAGAGCTCTTCAATCCATATTATGGTTTATTTGAATATTCAGCCAACGATACCTATACAGTACAAATAAGTCCCATGTCTGCTTTTGTAGACAATCACCATGAGTGGTAAGAATTCTTTTTTGTTTTGTCTTTCAGATATGTTTTCTGTTGTTCCCACTTGTAGACAACTGCTCATGTCTGCTCAGACATAAAACACAGAACCTCATCTTTTTAACCAGCAGCAAAATAATTGCATTTCTTTAGACTTTCCTGATTTTGTTTTCTCTTGTGGTTTTAAGTGATCTTATTTCTCACAAGGTCAGCAAAACTATGATTTGGAATATGTACCATGGGATTGTCTCACAACACAACTCTCTGCATTTCTTGTACTTTAGCAGTCATTTCATGAAAGCAGTTATTAGCCTCTTGTGCATTAAATAAAATGAATGAAACATTGGCTTTTTGTCAACTAAGGAGATTAAGGGAGATTTCAAACAGGTCTTACTGTATGTTATTTGTTTACATCTTCCTAAAGAGTACAGAGGTCTCCTCAGTGGAAAAAAAACACTGTATCTATTGGAAGGAAATCTATGGATGTATCTTCATTGGGGGCAGGGGGAAGACTGCTGATGACATCGCTCTTAAGCAAAGCCTGTACATACACACATACCTCTAAAATAGTTATCAAGTATTTTTATATAACCCCATTTTCACAATTATAAGCCAGTTTAAATCACCCTCAGTTGATTTTTAAGCTATTGCATTGCCGTAAGGTAAATCTCTGCTGTGAACGTAACAGAGAATTCTGTTGTGTAGGTAGTTAGGTTACAGTAATAGTGGAATGTCAGCTGCTCGTGTGTGTAGGACAGATACGTACTGAGTTCCTACGTACTGGAAGCCAGTTATGAAGAATGAATATCAGAAATTAATCTCATTAGTAGCTTTAAAAATTAATAGAAAATTAAATGATTGGCTGTGTCCAGTTCAGTTAGTTGAAGCAACCTACATGTTGAACTCCAGTACTGCAACAATAAATGGCACGTGCTGTATTGAAAAAGCAGAACAGTCTTGGAAAAGGGGGAGAAAAAGCCTTATGTGCTGTGCAGCTTCTGCCAACATTTTGCATTCA
Source organism: Pandion haliaetus (assembly GCA_013401275.1). NCBI lineage: Eukaryota > Metazoa > Chordata > Aves > Accipitriformes > Pandionidae > Pandion > Pandion haliaetus. The sequence goes on along the minus strand of VYZV01002418.1, from coordinate 34,096 downwards.
TCCCTGGCTTCTGCAGTGCCGGACCAGAGACCCTGGGGGTGAGGGAGGCATGATCCCCTCTCTTTCTGGGAATGCTGGTGCCAGTGACAGCACTGGTCTTGTACAGCGTCAGAGAATTCTTAAAAGCAGCTGTGACAAGCAGTTATGCGTGGAAGGAGAAGGCTCTGCATGCCACATCCTCATCTTGCAAACCCTGTGTAGAAGCAGGTACAATAAAGCCCTAATCTCTCAAAGAAAAATGTTGCTGAGGATGCATAAGCAGAAAGTTTAAGAAACATTATTTTCCTTGAAAAAGAGCACTAGACTTAAATCTAGTTCGAGAGACATGGAGGACTTTTCACAATGGATCTTTATTCTCATGGGAATATTTGCAAAGACCCTACTATTTCAAAGTTGCTGCCATCTGATCTCAAATCTGTCAAACTCCCTCCCTCCCCCTCAACCCTCCTTACACACCTGCCAAAATGAACATAATAGGGGAAGAAAGAGGGGAGAGAAGGAGATCATTTAGATCCCATTGACATGGGGCTGGAGAGCAGTGCAATACATAGAAAAGCTTCCAGCCATTGTTCATTAAAATATATCTAGAACTCCATAATCACCAGTCAGAAGAGGGAGCAAGGAGCCACTGTAAGCAGAAAAGACAGACAGCAAGAACTGTCAGGCTGGGAAAGGGAAGAAAAACCTTTGGCCTCCCAGTGACATGAAAACAAGTTAATCCTATATGGGGTGTGTAAAGAAAATAGTGGCTATCAGTTTGGAAGATACGCTTTTATAAAGAGGCTAGTCTGGCAGGGGTTGATGGGGTTAATATGGATTTGACATTTTTGAGAAGTTGCAACTTAGGTATCTGAGGGATTTTCCACACCCTGTAGAGTTGCATTTTTTCTGTGCCTTACTGAGAATGTAAAAGAAACACAAGAAAAAAACCAAAAATACCACAATTAGACATAGCTATCTGATTTTAAAATGCTGTTTGGAAATACATGTAAGTTTTGATGACAGAGCAGAGTACAAACCACGAAGTTTCAGTATAACGATTGTAACTGTTTCTCTTCCAGGTTCAGGTTTAGTGGTCGAATTCTTGGTCTTGCTCTGATCCATCAGTATTTGCTAGATGCCTTTTTTACACGACCCTTTTATAAAGCCCTCCTCCGAATGTGAGTAGAATTGTTCTGTCTCCTTTTCTGTTTGGTTCCTTTCCCATAGACGATGCCATTTTGTGTATGGATAAATTAGATGTTTTATCATCAAAGATAACAAGCCATTATTTATAATATAATCATTTCATTTCAATCCAGGACTTTTTTTTGAAAGTTTACTTGTTTCTGCTTATGGTTACTAGCCAGTTACCTAATAACTCAGAATGTTGTATCTCGTCATTATGAAAACCTCATGTTTTGTTTTAGCCTTGTTATCAGCTTTCTTCTACAAAATCTTGCATTTGAATTGGTACAATGAAATGCTGTGGTTTTATTCCAGATATTAATAGAGTTCTTATTCCTTTGTTTTGTAATGACTCACAGGATAGGATATGAATCATTTCGTAACTTACACTGCAAAACCCATTCTCAGAGGTGAACTGGTTGTTAGCAGTCTCCATTTTGAGGAGCTTTACTTTGATATACTTTAGATTTTATTTTCAGAACTACTACTGCTGGCTTGAAACAAGAGCTGCACTTGCTCAGCATGTCTTGAATTTAAGACCTAATGAACTTAAGGTGCTTCACTTTCTGTCCTCCATTTGAAAGCTGTTTTTGAAAAGTCTGAAAGGATATTTTTTCTATAAAACATCATACATTCTAGTAGTGTGGAGTAATGCATCCATTCCTATTGCACATATATTTTAAAGGTACCTAAATGCTAACAGCATCATTTTAATAAGAATGAGAACTTACTCCAGATGGACTTTAACACTAATATTAGAATCATAGAATCATTTAGGTTGGAAAAGACCTTTAAGATCAAGTCCAACTGTCAACCGTGCCCACTAAACCATCTCATGAAGTGCCCTGTCTACATGCTTTTTGAATACCTCCAGGGATGGTGACTCAACCACTTCCCTGGGCAGCCTGTTGCAATGCCTGACAACCCTTTCAGTCAAGAAATTTTTCCTAATATGCAGTCTAAACCTCCCCTGCCACAACTTGAGGCCATGTCCTCTAGTCCTATCACTAGTTACTTGACAGAAGAGACCAGCCCCCACCTCACTACAACCTCCTTTCAGGTAGTTGTAGAGAGCAATAAGATCTCTTCTCAGCCTCCTTTTCTCCAGGCTAAACAACCCCAGTTCCCTGAGCCGCTCCTCATCAGACTTGTGCTCCAGACCCCTCACCAGGTTCGTTGCCCTTCTTTGGACAGGCTCCAGCGCCTCCATGTCTTTCCTGTAGTGAGGGGCCCAAAACTGAACACAGTACTCAAGGTGCGGCCTCACCAGGGGGACAATCACTTCCCTGTTCCTATTCTCACACTGTTTCTGATACAGGCCAGCATGCTGGTGGCCTTCTTGGCCGCCTGGGCACACTGCTGGCTCATATTTAGGTGACTGTCAGCCAGCACCCCCAGGTCCTTTTCCGCTGGGCAGCTTCCCAGCCACTCTTCCCCAAGCCTGTAGCGTTGCATGGGGTTGTTGTGACCGAAGTGCAGGACCCGGCACTTGGCCTTGTTGAACCTCATAAAATCGGCCTCGGCCCAATGATCCAGCCTGTCTGGATCCCTCTGTAGAGCCTTCCTACCCTTGAGCAGATCAAATATTGTGTGACTGCCAAATTAAACTAATTGTTTAACTTGGTGGTTCTCTAAACAGTGACATGAAAAATGAGGGGCGCCACCTTTGTACATAGCCTAATTCATGCAACTTCCTTACCTAAGCCCTGGACCTTCGCTTTCCTCAGAACTCATGAACCATCCAGACTACCTCTGCAGATGGGACATTGTGCCCAATCCATCAACTTTGATGTAGGGGCTGTTGCTGCAGGATGTCGCTTAAACTACAGTTGAGAGTCCAACTAAAAGTACAGGGCTTTCTTCTGACTTTATATGGACCCAAGAATAGAAGAAGGCAGAGAACCCTGCAGCTGAAAAGCACCTTACTTAATGAGTAGCCCCAGTGTCCTATTTCACAGAACAGGATTTAAGGAGTTAAGAGGAATGGCAGAAATTGCCACTGTGGTGTTAAATATTATTAATAGATGACATGTTCAGAGCTTGGAATAGTAACTGCTAAAGATAGCAAGGAGCAGTTGGCTTATAGGTTGGATTTGTAAAAGAAGGACCAGGTAAGGGGAAACAGGGCAAAAGGTAAAAAGATATTTCTCTGGTAAGCAGGGTATCTGACCAGACTTCTTTGCACAACGATGAGACGAGAGAGGTGGCAGTGTAGTCACATAAGCAAGAAGCATAGTAGTTGCTTGTTATAAAAACTTACCATATCTTTTATGATTTTAATTTTTTGTCTCTTCAGTCTATGTATCTTCATAATTCCAAAATGTTCTTCACAGGACACATGGGACAGACTCACCATAAGCTTAAAAAGCAATGTGTTTTCAAATTAGTAAGTTCTGAATTTTGTGTGTTAACAAAATTATTTTGTGTTATACAGTAACTGTTATTACAAGGCAAATAGAGATTTGAAGTAGTGTCTTCATTATTCTATTGATTCTCCTCTTGGCTCCCATTCTCAGTCTGTTTTTCAGGACTGTCCTATCTGAGTTTAGTTACTGACCACACACTACTGCTGTCGTCTGTATTTGTGTTTTCTTCTTGTTTATTTTAGACTCTGTGACCTGAGTGACCTGGAATATCTTGATGAGGAGTTTCACCAGAGTTTGCAGTGGATGAAAGACAATGATATACATGATATCCTGGATCTCACATTTACTGTAAATGAAGAAGTTTTTGGGCAGGTGTGCAAGATTCTTAAGTTAACTTCCTTTGTGTATTCTGCTGTTAGATAAACATTTATTTAGACAGAAGAGCGATTGTCATTCCATGCTGATTTGAACTTGTTATTATAAAATTTGGTTGATGAAAACAATGTTGAAATATTTGTAACTGGTCAAACATGTCTTTCTGGTTAAGGATTTTCTGGAGAGTATCTGAAATACCAAAATTTTTGATTGCTCTGCTGGAAGTAGTTTACCTGAATTTAATTGCAGCAGAGTTAGCATTCAAAGGTATTACAACATCTTTGTTACGATATTATTTAGGAGACTTCATTGCTTTAGTCGCTGTAAAGATTGTTTCTTCTCGGCTTATTCTTCATACTAAATATGAAGATTCTTCAGACTAAATGGGATTTTAAATATGATTTTAGCCAAAAAAAAGATTCTTTGTATGTTCTGTTATTTCACATATTCCAGTTTGCTAAAGTCAGCCGTGGCTAGTACTTCTGAGGAATTACTTCAACTTCAAAAAATTAAGTTATTACAATTCTTTCTTTTGTCCTTATAATACTGTGTTGTCACTTGGTCAATTTTTTCCTAAGATCACAGAACGGGAACTAAAACCAGGAGGTGCCAACATCCCAGTCACTGAAAAGAACAAGAAAGAATATATAGAAAGAATGGTGAAATGGAGAATTGAGAGAGGAGTTGTACAACAAACAGAAAGTCTAGTGCGTGGTTTCTATGAGGTAAAAAATTCCAAAATTAAATTTACTTTCTTCCTTTATCCTCACAAAATATTTTTCTCTTCACGCACATTTCCCAGATACAGAGTCCCAAAAAGCAGATAGATATATAATCAGAAGTGCCCTTACAGTTATCTGGGAGGGGTGTGTGTGTAATTTTTGTTAGTCATTGACTTAAACAGTATAGTTATATATCTTCTTTAAACTAGAAAATACTATTGATCACTATTTGTATGATTAGCAGTGAATACTTGCTAAAGTGACCCATCTGTTTCTTCACTGGGCCTTTGAGGTTTTTTGTGTGCATGCCATACTGAGTGTAACACAACAGACTGAGTGTATTTCAAGGTATTTCTCTCTTACCTGCTTTAATATGGACAATTAAATTGAATGTATCGAACTGAATTTGTCCTGAAATAATTCAGTATTATTTGCCAATAAAATTCTCCCCCAGTCTTTGTGATCCTCTGATGAAACTGAATGGAACTGCACTGTAAGAAAAAGAAGTCCATTTATTTGCCTTTAAAAAGAAAAAAAAGTTAATTCTTTCCATTCACGAGAGAAATGTTACCTGATAAATGTCTTAGTAGCAGAGAAGTCTTTTCTGGGAAGGCAAAAATCAATGAATGAAGAAATGTCGCTATGCATTTTATTTCCTTTCACAGGTGGTTGATGCAAGGCTCGTGTCTGTATTTGATGCCAGAGAACTGGAACTGGTTATAGCTGGAACAGCAGAAATTGACTTGAGCGACTGGAGAAATAATACAGAGTATAGAGGAGGTAACCTTAATTGTTCACTGACAGTGTTGGGGTGCCTGGAATTACCCAGTTTCTAAGACACTAAAGAACCATCCCATGAGATACATCTTCAGTATCTTCTGAACTTCCGTGGCTAACTTTGGATTAGGAGAATGTAATCTGTCCATTTTGGTTTGCTTCATTGCTTCCCCATGCAGCTTTTCCCTTACTGTTCTTGTCCGGACAGCATAACGGAGCAGTCTTCTCCACAGAAGGTACTGTGTTCACCTGCACACTAGTAGAGTACCACCCAGACACCGGAGACAAATGGATATGGTAACCGTTCTTAGTAGGATCTACCTCTTTTCCACTCTCAAAGAAGACAGGAAATTAGAAGTAACCCCAGTGACTGCAGGCTGGCAGTTGAGATAATTTGAGAACAGTGGAAGATTTGAGAACTACTTGCAGAGAGGTGGTTACAGCATCATTTGTAGCTTTAGATATATAAAAAGCACAGCATTGGAATATTTCCAGAATTGGCATTCCCATTAGTGATTGATTAATGGAACAAATTCTTTCAAAAGAGATTTTACTCCTTTTTATCACAGTAAATTAATTCTCTGCCTTTAAGATTTTTAAGCATTTTAGGAGTATTCTTCTCACACCTTCTGTCTTTTGCTGCAGGGGGCTAAGAAATATGGCGTTATAGTGACTAAGGCCGAACTAGGAAAAACTTACTAACTATTCTCTCAACTACTTCTGTAGCACCTAAAGGTATAAAGGCTCTTCTTGTTTTAACAGGTTATCATGACAATCACATTGTAATTCGGTGGTTCTGGGCTGCTGTGGAAAGGTTCAACAATGAACAACGACTAAGACTTTTACAGGTAAGATCAGCTGATCTGTGTAGAAATAGTGTGCATCATTAAAATTAGATGCTAAACTAGTCCCATCCAGGTTTATGACATCCAAAAATGATGGTGATGCTGGCTAGTGGGAATAACCTGACAATCCTCAGAGATTAACTGTAACCATTTCAAGTGACTGAAGCTTGCAGCTATTTTTATAGATTTCTAAGTTTAAAAATACATTTAAGATAAAGTATCTGATGTCAATAATCCTTTACTATTGTTTGATTAAAAGTGCATTAAGACTATTAAAGATAGAAAAGGAAAACTAATTGGTTACATCATTAGGTAGAACTTTTAATAATATTTGTACAGCTTAGGAAGGAGAAAGCTTAGATGGAAGTTAAAGTGCCTCAAATTAGAAAATAAAGATGAAAACCTGAAAACTGGTCTGATTCCATTTTCACTAAGTCAGCCTGCAGAATCCAGTCATCCTGCTGATGAAGGACAAAAACCTCTCAACAGAGGAATCTTTATACATGTGGCTTTACTATTGAGTTAAAGTTTTTAAATTCAGGTTATGTCCGTTGTATATATAAAGAAGCAGACAAATCCCCACCCCAAACCATACCATGTTCTTGATCTATTATGAAATCTACTTTTTCTAACAATTCAGAATTTGCATCTAATCATTGAGTTACCTATATGAGTATGGTGAATTATCTTCTTTTTTTATTTCTTTAAGTACTTAAAAAAGGTCTGTAAAAAGCAGTGTGGGACATCTTATTTGATGGAAAGCCAGAGATACCTGCTTATATGTTCTATCACATCTGTAGTCAAAAGTTTTTAATCATATCCAGATCATTAAAAATTAAGTCAAAACCCAGGTTTGATCTGTTCATGACAGGTTCTGACTAGATCTTCTCAACAGACAGCATTTCAGCAAATGTCAGTGGGCATTCTACCTAACCTTCAGAATTTAGTCCTTTTCTTATAGTATTTAATAATGCTTTATAAAGATACTGAAATCCACACAGGCAAAAAGGCATAACACAAAGCCATTACTATACATTATTACTTTTTTATTAGTTCCTCTTAATACAGAATAAAGACAGTAGGGAGAAACTCACTTAGCCCTAAGTTGATATTAATAGTGTTTTATTGTACAGTATATATGTAGCATAATTAGTCCTTCAAAGAGAAACCTTTGAAGGAAATTGATCTGTTAAGTTGTCTCTTCTAGAGTCCTATCAGGAAATGGTCTGTTTTCCCTTATCCTCCATTTAAAGTTATGCCTCACAAATGTCCTTTTTTTGCAAATGCTTTTACATAAGCATTTGGACTTGAGCGGGTATGCTGATACAAATAAATTTCTGACCTGCACTATCTGTGTATCCAATATCTGTGATGTTTTGTTTGCCCTGGCAGTTTGTTACAGGCACGTCCAGCATACCCTATGAAGGATTTGCCTCTCTACGGGGGAGCAATGGTCCAAGAAGGTTCTGTGTGGAGAAGTGGGGGAAGATCACTGCTCTTCCAAGGTACAACTGTGTGTGTATTAATGCTAGAGATACTCAGTTACCAGGATAACAGATAAGCTGTTTGAGAAACATAAAGTTTTAACTGAATATGCAAATACACTATGCCTTACATGAAAATTCCTTGTTATACCAGTGTCTGATCCATCTATTCTTCTTTGAACTCAGTTTTGTTTTCACAAGATTAACAAGGCAGTGTAACTGTGGCTGACAGCCATATTGTAATGCTTTTTTCATGGAAAATCATGTTAGAATGATAACTACTTCTGAATTTGGTTTTGTTACATTTGATTAAATGTGCAAGTATTTACTTACTGAACATGCAGTTCAGCACTTAGGAGCAAAAATTAATATGAATTAAAATTAAATAGCACTTGTGACTGTGTCTGAGTCAAAGCTAGTATCAGGCTTTTTGCATTAGACACACACAGCCTTTACAGTATAGTTGAGTGATGTAATTTTTTTGCTGATGTCAAGAGTGTTAACAAATACAGAAGAGGCAAGTTAGGAACTGCAGAAGAGGTGTATTTTGAGAAGGGGGTCCTTTGACTTAAGAGGCAGCACAGGGACAAGAAAAGGTGAAGATTTCAAAGAGAACAAGTAGGGTCAATTGACATATGTAAAGAGGGTAGAGGAATAGTATGAGAGCCCAAGATACGAAAGTAGGAGTTGAGTTGTACAAGCCTTTGCAAACAAGAGGCAGCATTTAAATTGGGTAATGGTAGGTTTGGAGGAGTAGGATGAGAAGGTTTAAAAAAAAAAAAAAAACCCAAGAAAAGTTGCGTTTCTAAATTTTCCATTTTGTAGAGAGGAGAGAGGGTTGTTTTCAAAGGACCATGGTAACAATACCAGAACTAGACTAATAACATGAGTGATGCAAGAAACATCTTCTAGCACGGACACTTCATTGACAAAAAAGACAGGTTCTAGTCTTTTCTATATTGTGATCAGGCTGATATGTTTCTGGAAGATTTCCTTTCATCTGGTTCTAGAATTCTGTATCCTCTAGAATGGGTTAAGAGTGGTTAGACACAGATTAGTGTGTGGAGTGTGGGTGAACTAACTGTACTTAATCAGATCTCAGCTTTAGTATGCTGCTTGTAGTCTGTGGTGGTAGCTTTGGTCTGGGCTGATCCATGGAGGAAACTCAACCCTAATCCTAGCCCATTCCTCATAAACAAGATTCCTCAGGAATCATTTGCATTCAGAGTCTCTTTTTAGACACAAGGCAGTTGTCACACACACAGAGAGTTTCTCTGACCAGCAACCCTTAGCTTTTTCCTCCAGCATAAAGTCAGAAGCAGAGACGTCTCTTGGGTTGGCTCCTGCCTGCAGGCTGCCACTTGAACCACACTGAGAAAGTCAGAGACGCAGAAGTGGCACTGTGAAATCCACAGGCACAGCAGGCAGCCTTTAGACAAAGCCATCTTTCCAGTTTACAGTACAAATGAGAGCCAGGCAATTGAGGATTAAAGATAAGCGAATTCTGGAAATTGCTATTTCAAATCAAATGCTATAGTATCTTTTGGTAGCTTCGTAGTACCTTGTACCCCGGTAAGTTTATTTTATAGTTTGATTATGATTGACCTTTGGAATAGCTTTGATTCTGCTTAAAAAGAGAAAGCTTCGATTTTTAACAAATATTTTCTGACTTCAAAATACAACATTTTCTTCTGAGTTTAAATAAGAAAAGAGATTGTGGGAGTTTTTCCATATGTTCTCTAATACTGGAATTCCTGGTGCTAACAAGAACAGCTTGCAGCATGGAAAAGGTCAGGACATGCCAGAACAGGATGCTCAGAATTTCCTCTGAAAAGGTTACACAGAGACCTGGTTGTAATAAACTGCAGAATAAAACTGCTTCCTGTAGGACAACATGGAGAAACGTGTCGAGAATCTTTGCTACCGTAGGGTGTTCAGCAAGCATAGGGAAAATTCCAACTCTTCAGATTTGGGAGAATGTATCACGCCCTTGAAATGTCATTTATGATTCCCTTGGTTAGGAAACGTTTGATTTCTTGTCTCTGTGGGTAGTTTTTAACATACAAGTGTGAGAATTAAAATAAACCAACAACACACTTGTTTTGTTAAAATAAAAACAACTGTGTATGACAAACATCTACAGTTGTGAAGAACTGGCAATTCCTGGCATTCATACATGGGGAGCCTTGATCTCATAAAAAATAAATGATTTGCCATGTTTATGCTTACATGGGCTAAGCCCTAAGCAGAAAGCAGTATTTACATTTTTACGTATCTAGTTCCTGCATGCAGTTTAAGTTCAGCCTGCGTCTCACCAGCTTCAAAGACTTGCTGTGCAAACACCTAGTAGTACTGGCTGGGAGGTAAGGCATCGTTAACAACGACCCCAAGTAGCAAACTTTCAAGAAGTTTCCAAACAAGCCCTGGCTGTGTAAACACATTGCTGGATCTGCTGAGAATGCTGCCCTAGGACTCTGTGACTCTTACTGATTCTCAGATAACTAAAGCATTTGTGTTAAGGCACTGTCACTCATAGCAGTGTTACAGTTTGCAAATTGCTCTTTTGATTTCAGTGGGCGTGCTTGTGAAATTTATTAATGTATGGTGTGAGGGTGGCAAAAGCTAGGACTCAACAAGTCAGTGGATTTTATGTTTCTTCCTCTGTTTCTAAAAAAACTACTGCACTGCTGAAAACACCTAAGAATATCCATCCCCATCTCTTCTTTCTGATTCTGAGACACAGAAAGCAACTAATGTAGTTACTTAGGTATGTGATTGTGGTCTTAAGCAGCTGTGAATATAAACACAAAAGTATTCACTAGATGTTTACCTAGTTCTCACTGTTCTGACTGCTGTGTAATCAGTTCTGCTGCATCAGAATAGTGAGATTTCTGAGCCACATGTCAGGTTGCCTAGCTTGTATCACTGTCTTCTACACTAATAAGCCGGTAGCATGTAAAAGGCCCTGAAAAGATTGATTATTACAGGTTTAGCTTAACTATTGCTATCCCTGAAGCCACTTCTACTTCCTTCTTTCTCACTGTGTTGTAGATTACACTAAATCACCAGAGGGACTGTTAACTCTTTCAATTCACTTACATGCTGAGAAATTGGTTCTGAGTTCATTGCTGTACATTATATATATGTGCCTGTGATGATTCACATGAGTAGTATTTATGTCTGACTGCTGGATTTTAACCCTAAGTCACTCTATTTTACTACTGTAGGGGAGATTAATTGGGAACCAAGATGGTTTTTCATGTCATAAAACGTGAGTCTGGGAAGATGAACAGTTAGTGCCCATGTGGTTTGAAATGTTGGAATGGGAAAATACTGCCCAGAGGCAAAAAAACCTTTCTTCTCGAAGACTTACAAAGTTGCTTGCTAGGGTGAGAAAAGTATGCATTCCCTCAGAAGACAAAGATCTTAAATTTTTGTCTTTTTTAATGACTTGGTTTTCCAAAGTAGGTGATTGCATTTTCAAAATTGCCCTCAAAATTAAGATAAAACTCAGTTCTCTTAATAAATGTAAACAACATGCCGGCTTACTATTAAAGTTTGTAATTAATCCCTTGCTAATTATATACTACGACTTTTATAACTTGTGGTTTTACAGCCCACACAGCATGATCCATAGTTCTAATGAGTGGCTGTCAGTCCCATGCAGCAGAAGCATGTGGTTAGCCTGTTAATTGCCTAAGATTCTTCCACACTCTACACTGAACTCATGGGATCACTGAGTTTCAGTTGCCCATTTGCTGCTGGGTCTAAATCAGACTTTCTTCCAAAGGGATTTTCTTCTTTTTTAAAGTACTCTGTAGGAAATACAAAAATTTATTCCATATCGCAGATACTACTTTGTAAGGTTTTTGGAAAGGCAAATGAGGAGTACAAAGAAAGCTTTCCTCCAGGAGCCTTAGACGGAATGGCTGGGTGGAGAAATTTAAACAGGCCCCTGGAATATAGGGTGGGGAAATGCCTTTGCTGCTATATAGCATGTACTAGCAGTGTACCTCTAAGCGTACTGTATTTTGGGAGGGTGCAAAATTCAATGCTTTTTTAAGTGATTGCATATTTTATGATTGGACTGTGTTTATAATGATAGTGTGACCTTCTGTACTGTGTATACATTTCTTCAACCTGGTATTTTTAAGACACTATAAGGCTGTAACTGAGTGAGTGTATCAGCTTCAATGAGGGTTTTTAATGGACTCATATGTTTTTAACAAAGGAGATTAACCCACTTCAGTTCATGTTCCATCCCCACAGCTGGGAGCTGAGAGCCACTTAAAATCATAGAATCATAGAATCATTTAGGTTGGAAAAGACCTTTAAGATCATCAAGTCCAACTGTCAACCATGCCCACTAAACCATCTCATGAAGTGCCCTGTCTACATGCTTTTTGAATACCTCCAGGGATGGTGACTCAACCACTTCCCTGGGCAGCCTGTTGCAATGCCTGACAACCCTTTCAGTCAAGAAATTTTTCCTAATATGCAGTCTAAACCCCCCCTGCCACAACTTGAGGCCATGTCCTCTAGTCCTATCACTAGTTACTTGACAGAAGAGACCAGCCCCCACCTCACTACAACCTCCTTTCAGGTAGTTGTAGAGAGCAATAAGATCTCTTCTCAGCCTCCTTTTCTCCAGGCTAAACAATCCCAGTTCCCTGAGCCGCTTCTCCTAAGACTTGTTCTCTAGAGCTTTCACCAGCTTTGTTGCCCTTTTCTGGACATGCTCCAGCACCTCAATGTCTTTCCTGTAGTGAGGGGCCCAAAACTGAACACAGTACTCAAGGTGCGGCCTCACCAATGCCAAGTACAGGGGAACAATCACTTCTCTGCT